>ML796575.1:323240-346251 GCA_009831015.1 Picea engelmannii
AAGCACTAATAATAATGAAGCACCTAAAAAACCAATGGTGGTGTAAATATCAAAGTAAAAGCAAAAGTTTTAGGTTATAATGAATTTACATTGTTTTTAAATATTAATTTTTCTATGTCATATTTATATAATGTTTTTTTTTTTCAAAATTCTTCTTAATTTTACCTTTTTAATCTTTTTATAGTTATTTTTTAATCTTTTATAATTATTTTTTTTCTCTACTTGATAAATCTGAATTATAAAAAATATATTTTTCTCCATTTTTTTTTATACGATAAATCCGAACTTGTAGTATTTTCTGAGATTTAACTTTTTTCCAAATTTCTTTCGAGAGTCATTTTTTTTCTAATCCATCTTTCTATAAAATAAATTGGAAATTAAAACGAGCCTATGCCATTTATTTATTTAGAAGGCAGTTTCGCCATTTCAACGCTACCCTATCCCGAGTTATAAAATGCAAAGCAGGCAAAAGAATAAAAAGTCATAGCAGGCAAGGAAAATTGAAAGACCACGAGCAGAAGACTCAATCCTGGTGGCAGAAAGAGGCTCCCATTGACTGGATAATCCCCTAAAATCTAAACTATATGTGAAATCTCTATCATAGCCGGGAAGATTAGTTGATATACATGGCGGGCGAGCGAGGGCGTTCGCGCGGTTGCTAATTCACTTTCAGAGAAGGCATACGAATAAGAAGAAAACGGGGTTCGTAGCGGGTAGAGATATTTGCAGGTGTATGCTATGGAGGAAGAGAGCTTCAGACTCCCTTCGGGGCTCCTGATGGGCGAAGAGCAGCAGCAGCAGATGCAGATGGTGGTTTTCAGAGACGACGACGAATGCCCAAGTGGTAGCTCCAATGACCTCGATTCGGATGCAGACGCAGAGGGCGAGGGGGGCAACGGTGAAATGGGCACGGCGTTGTTGTCCCCTTCTTCTTCCGCGCTGCAAGCAGCCACGGCAACGGCAGCCATATTGGTCGATCCAGAGCCCCACATCTCGGCCCAATTCTACACCTTCAACAAGGAATCCCACCACTTGATGGTGCGCTGCATTCTGGAGGGCCGATTCGCAACGCCGGAGGAGATCAGGGGCGCGACCTCGCAAGCGGTGCTGGCCTCATGGCGCGGGGTGTGGAAGGACCGGAACGAGGACACCGCTTACCTCACCGGGTGGAAGCGCATCCAGGACAAGCTCAACGCCCACATCGACGACCGAGGCAACGAACTCCTCTACTTCAAGAACAACTCCCGCCAATGCGTCTCCCACATTAACCAGTGGCAGGACCTCGTTATGGGTTACCACGGAGACGCCGATTTGAAGCACCTAGGGTTCAAAGAAACCGTCGAGAGAATCAAGACGCTGTGGACAGTGGGAGCCAAGTTCTATGGAATCCCCGAGTCCTTCATCCGCGACTGCATCGCCTCGTGCCCCGTTTGCTGCTCGGACCTGGCCGCCAGCGCTCCGCGCAGCAAACGTCGCAGGTTCGAATACACCGACTCCTTCGAGGTCCAAGCCAAGGAGGTCCCCCACAGGCTTCAGCAGTTGGCCGCCAAGCACAAGGTGGTGCTCTGCATCAGACAGAAGTACATTCGCTACAAACCCTTCATGGCCGAGGTCAAGGACTATGCCTGCCACAGGGCCGGGGAGCCCAATACCAAGAGATCATCGGGGGTTTTGAAGAGAGAACGCTATGCCTCTAAGAGATGTGGCTGCGGGTTCCGGATCAGGGCAATTGTCCCCATAACCAATTACAATGAGAAGGAGAAGACATTTTCTTATCAGGAAGAGGGGAAGGCCATATTCAAGCTCTATGCAGTGCATTCGGGCCACGAGCCCGGGCCACACGAGGGTAGTGCCAGGATCATACATCGCTTTGTCGGGCCGGCTGCGAATAGCTTGATGGATCAGGATCAGATGGTGTATGGTGACGATTCTGATGCCTTTGCCCTGATCGGCAAGGAAGAGCCGGATTGTCGAATGTCTGTGCTCCAACAGGTCCATGAACTCAGAATGGAAATAGGGTTTCTGGAGTCCAAGATTGCAAACTTGTCGCATGATTCATTGGCTTCGCTGTCCCAGGACTTGTGTGCGATAACCCAGAGGCTTAGAGGTGTAGACGAGGTGCCCAGACCCACAGAGATGCTGACGGGAAAGCACCATTCAGGCGAACTTCTTGTTGCAAACTCTCCAGGCCTAGGCCATGGCCATTGGGTAGAGCAGCACCATGAGCATGCCCAGCACTGCAATGATGTCAAGGTGGGGGAAGGAATGATTGGGGGAGACAATGGGGCCTTTGGGCAAAGCTTAGACGGTGATATTTCAGAGTGGCAGAGAGAGAGACTCGAGTGTGCATCAAAAACAGATATGCTCAACGGTCACTCGGAGAAATGGATGGATTCGGTCAAAGAGGCGTGCTCCGACTTCGATGAAAAGAGCATTCTTGTTTGCCAGGATCCGAAACTCTGTAAACCCATTCGGCAGGATGGGGCAATAGTAACAGATGGGAATCTAGTAGGGATGCAGGTAGATGCATTCTATCAGGACCATGCCAAGTGGTATGAAGGGATGCCTTGTGGCCTGGATCCGGGTGCAGACTGCGGGGATGATTTAGCTCAGTCTGTTCAGGAAGGATTTAGGCATGGCAGCATTGCATAGATCTCCCCAGGAGTTATAAACTATACCACAAGGTTGTTGATTGAGAATGTGATCAAAATGAAATAAAAAGGTAAATCTTCATCATATAACGGTTTCTTAATACAGGCATTTCTTTGAGGCTTATCATTGTTAGAAACCACTTTCCTTGAATGTCTTTTGCTTCTCCTCCCCTGAAAGAGGTATTTGCAGCTCACCCCATTGTTTAGGCTCTGTCACGAATTTCCGTTTGCCACGTTGAGCTTAGCGCTTCATTAGTTCCAACCTCCTCAAACACCTCCATTAGACTTAGTTTCATCCCTTGAAGTTTTACCTTTTCACAGATACGCATTCTCTTTATATTCTCATTCTTGTTTATAATTTCTTTTTTTTGCAGCTGAAATGAGGTTGATGTCCCTCTTTTAATATTGCCTTTCCACTTCATTATTATCCTTCTCCTTTCCAAACTTCATTTCACATTCTTTTTCTGATATGTCAGATGTACTTCTGCAAACTGGATTAAAATCTTCCTTTGAAAATCTTCTTTCAAGCAGGGGGGATATTTCAGGGTTTGAAACTGTTATAAGATTATAAAAGATGAGAATATGAGCGGACTCTCTTTTCTTTGTTTATTGGATAAAACTGGATTATGTCAAGTTTTAATGGATTTTGACATGAATCTTCTCTCAATTTCTCACGAGGTTGATTGTTTACATGCTGTAAATTTTGTCTGAAATTAAATGTTGGAAGATTTGGGTGTTCTGGATATCCATCTTGCTTACTGGGATGAGCTTCTTTTAGATCTAAATAGTGCCAAGAGGGCCTGTTAAATATTGATTCTGGATGTTGTGCTACAGAAGAAGTGGCTATAATTTTAGAAGGTAATAGTAGGCCTCATTGATCAGTTGTTTTTTATTACAGCTTTGTTTGTTAAAAGACATCATCCAGTGGCAAATGAATTATAAGAAACATTCGATATTTTGTGAGTTACCGGCATACCGAGTACACAGTTTAGATACAGTTAAGCTGACTTAATTTGTTCAGGAAAGTAGTTCCAGATCATTTTGAGTTCATATATTTACAAGCGGCCATGCCAACGAATATATCAATATAATGTGTCGCCCAACAAAAATGGTGCAATGCACCCCCTTTGTTGCTTTTAAATGAGATTATGTTTCTCTGATTAAGCTGGCCATGATTTTCTTATTTTTCTATCCTGTTTATTTCTGTAGATTAAATGGGGGGAAGCTTATCATATCCTGGGCTGGATTTATTCATATTGTGAAGAGATTGGGAAATCAGAAATATTATTATACTTGTACTTCATATTTTATATTTTGTCTCTTATGGGTGACTTGTTCATTGATCACTCAACTTTCCTATTTCATACGTGCACATCTAAGGAGACTTGGTCAAAGATGATCACTCTCCATCGATTTTGTATTTTTATATATATCTAATACGATATGGAGTGTACAAGATGTGCAGTTTGGCAATTTCCTTTTGAGTGCTTTCATCTTGCCTGTGGTTTGTATCAGTATTTGCATTGACGCAACTGTGTTCATATCAGCTTCTAATTCAAAAAGTATATATTTGATGGAGGACTGTGTTGTTGTTATTTCAGATAACTTCCAAGTTGTTTTTCCTGTAAACAACGTAATTTTAAATTCAAGTCATGCGATGAACTACAACATATTTGAGTTCACGAGGCAATTGATGCCAAGTGGAAGAACGGATGAACTTTTTATCTCTAGTTGGTTCCTCTTCAAAATTTTGACAGCTAAGCATAACTGGTAGATTGTTCCCTCTGCCGGCAACTGATTGCAACAGTTGGAAAGTTATATGCAGTTATGAGGCCTCTTGGGGATAGTTATCTCATTTAGATGATGTTAGGAATAGGCGTTGGGCTATGTAGTATCAGGGTCCTTCATGCTGTTTGTATCTTCCATCATATATCTTTTCAGATTCCATGTTTTTTGAATCCATATACTGACTGCATGGCAGAAATCTGCGAATGATAGTTATAGAGTCAAACAGTTACATCTTCTAAGGTACTGGCCTCCGTTTTTAATTATTTAGTGTAAGAATTCCAGAATTATTCTGTGCACGATGGATGTCTTTGCAATATGTTAATTTTGGATTTATAGCAGGTTTTATTTTTGGCATTTCTAAATTTATATTTGTTGCAAGTTGCAACTAATATGTCTACATTTTGATAATGTCTTTTGGAACATTGAACATTTATCCATAATTATGAATACGCAAATTAGTGGAGAAAGCATAAGGTGTGCATACACGATCAGATAGATGCAGCTGGAGCAGCTCTTGGTCAGGTTTCTAATCAATATGTTAGATATGGCTGTACCGATTGGATCAAGAAACTAGTAGGAAACATCCCCAAATGTCTACATTTTCTTTACTTGATTACCTTGGTGAGGTAAATATCCCTTGATTACTAGCATCACTTTTAGTAATACGAGTATCCATGATAGGAAGGAAAATAGAGTAAATACGGACATAAAGAAAGAGAAGTGAGGTTCAGATGATAAGGAGAGGAATGGCATGCTATAGAACATAATGAACAAAAGAGATGGTATGTGACAGAAGGATGAATGCTTGCGTTAACACAGACTGAGGAAAAACCTGCCTGGCGGCAAAAGGAAAGCTGCTATCCCTTTATTATAGACTGTGATAGCTTAAAAAATGGTAAAAGCCACCATATACGAAAAACAACTCTTTTCTATGGTCATATTTGAATCTGAAGCCTTGTTATCGTTGATCCAGAATCAAGGTGCACAAGCAGAGAAACAGAAGGTAAGGATGTTCTAATGTAATCAACTTACCATTTTTAGCAGGATCCACAGTGTATAGAAGATGTTGAGATATTTGACTGCATAAAAAGGAGAAAACTAATTTGCCTGAACTTGGCTTCTAAACCTATATTCGTAATCGGAAACATGTTTTTTTTTGCTTCCTACATAGGCCATCACCACTTTGCTGTGTATCAGGCCAGCTGAGATTCAAAACTACTTCCTTTTTTTCAAAGAAATCCTTGTGGGGAAACCCCCAGGCACTTCCCTGCATTTCGTGGATGTTACCCAGTGTAAACCGGTTGACACCAATTAAACATGTTTTTTGCTTCCAACATAGGTCATCGCTACTTTGTGATGTGTGTCAGGTGAGCTGCGACTTCAAACTATTTTTTTTCCAAGGAAAACCTTGCAGGGAAACCCCTGGGCACTTCCTTGTGTTTTGTGGATGGTACTGATTATGGTGCCTGGCCCGCTTGAGACTTTGAACGAGGCATGCAATAGAGGCAGCTGGCACAGGGGATTGTTGGAGATATTACACATTCACCTAAGTAATTATTTTTCTAAGGTTGATAGTCCAATGTTGAGAAAACTTCCTTAGATGAGAATATTCTCTCTAGAGAATATTCCCCTACAAAATAAGGTGTTCCTCTTCAGTTCAGAGTCAGTTACACTTAGTTAGATTAGTGAGAGTCACTCATGCATGGAAACCTTGGTTTTATCACCAGCAGTTGCATGTGTTTCTCTCACTTCCACACGTGTGACTCAGTTAATTGATGATTGCATGGATTAGTTAACTAGGATTAGGTGACAGATTACTTCAGTTTTTGTCAGTGAGTGTCTAGATCTCTCTAGATCACTACTATGGCAACTTCACTTATGTAGAGTATATCATGTGTATTTTACCATTTTACTCATACAGTGAATACAATTCTTGTTTATATTCTCTCATCTCTTCTCTCCTCTCAATTTGCAAGCTTTGTATGAATTGCTGTTAGCTAGATTCTCTGTGCAGGTTTCACCGCAATTCTACAGGGATCGACCTTGAAACCTCCTCTGCATGAAGCTCAAAGCACTCAACCACTCAAGCTAGTCTACTGGGTTCGATTTCAAGCTACATAGGGCTGAATGTGAATTCAATTTGTTTAACATTCTCTTTGAGATTCTTTGTGATTCTCCCAATACTTTCTTCCAATCATTACACTGACACAGAACACCCCATCAGGACAATATTATTTTCTTCAAAATCTTTATATGGTTTTTGGCTAGTGGGTTCCATTCTGATGGAAACATATTTATTTGATCAGACTGATTAGTGGTGTCGGATACACCTTTGAATCAGTTCAGTCATATTGGGCATGCATGGATATATGTGTAGTTTAATGATGTTTTAAAAAGTAATGATTCCAATCCATGTTAAGTTTTACGTATTAACATAATATTATATTGTCTTATTGAAGATCATGGTGTATGAGTATTGAGTAGGTGGTAATTTGAATGATGGGTTTTGCTTATTTGAAAGGAAAAATCTGAACGTATGAAAATTTGTTGCTTCATAATGCACAGCTAACAACCAGTGATGAGAGTACAAAAACATGCTGAAGTTTGATATGTTTTCACGTGCAGTGAACAAGTAACTGTGAGTTCTATATGAGAGTCCATCATAGTTATGAATACTAATCATAAGTTCTCTTTTTTACAGTCCACTTACAAACAGTGACAGCAGGTTCTAATAGAAAATGTGGGAGAGATTACAAATATGGATTTAGAAACAAGAATCTTTCCCTTTAATACGCAGTCTAAAATCTCAAGCTTCTATTTCCTTTAGGTTCCATTCTGATGTAAGGATATTTATATGATCAAACTGATTAATGGTGTCGCATACACCTTTCAATGAGTTCAGTCATGCTGTGCATGCATGGATATGTGTAGTTTACTGATATTTTTAAATGGTGTCTGATACACCTTTCAATCGTTTCAGTCATGCTGTGCGTGCATGGATATGTGTGTAGTTTACTGATGTTTTTGAGAGTAATGATTCCCTTCCATGTTAAGTTTTACGTAACATATTGACATAATATTACATTGTATTATATTTGAAAACCATCGTGTATCAGGTGGTAATTTGATTGATGGGTTTGCTTATCTGAAAGGTAAAATCTGAACATATTAAAATCTATTCCTTCATAAACACAGCTAGTTAGAAATTCTTCGATTTTTGAAAATACAACTCCATCGGCAATTGCAGCAGCCTCCAATGCTATTGGCCAGTACTATTCTTGGTTGGATGCACATGATAAAGACAACACTACACAGAACTAAGAAGATACCTGAGCTTGAAGATTCTATCACAGGTTGGTTCGATGGCGCATCATCAGCAAATAGATCTCAGAGTGGAGCTGGAGGTCAAATTAAAATATCACAAAGTTCTTACTATAAGTGGACCTTCAACTGTGGCCCGGGCACCAATACCAGGGCAGAACTTTTGGGTGCCTGGGCCACATTATTTCTGGCATCAAAACTGCATTTAGATACCCTACAGGTTCTTGGAGACTCTAAAATTGTCATTGAATCGCTGAGCAATTGGGGAGAACTACAAGTAGTCTCACTATTAGCCTGGAAAGATAGAATCAGACAACTTCAGTCCACCTTCAACAAACTCAGCTTTACACATATTCATTGCGAGTACAACAACTCCGCGGATCAACTATCAAAGGCAGCGCTCTTAAAACCAGCCGGAGTCATTTCATACAATCTTTGGATAGGACACGAGCCCCCCCCCCTCTTTCTATCCCTTCTCTAAGATCAGACTGTTCAGTACCCTTAGTAGGCTTTCTAAATGTAAAGCTGGGCAAATATCTGATCAGCAGGCTCTTTCTTCACATCCTCTTCCTCCACATTTCTTGCCAACTTCTATTGATAATTTGCAACAGCGGCAGGAACTTCTCTGTATCTCCTCCTCCTTTTGAACTTGACTTTCACCTCATGCTGATCGAAAGACAGCCACTGGTGAAAGTACAACTTTCTAGTAACATTGTGAGACTGTATTTCTCTGGTAAAGAGCACAAATTATATAAATATATATAATTGGGAATTTTCCTATTGGAAAAAAAAAGCTAACCACTAGTGATAGTACTAAAAGATGCTGAAGTTAGATATATCTTCACGTGCAGTGAACAAGTGACTGAGATCCATATGACAGCTCCTCATAGTCATGAATATTAATCATAGGCTTTCTATTTTACAGTCCACTTACAAATAATGACAGCAGGTTTCAGAGAAAAAAGTGGGAGAGATTACAAATTTGGATTTAGAAACAAGAATCTTTCTCTTTTATCTGCAGTCTAAAATCTCAAGCTTCCATTTCTATTGTGGAATTACTATAAACATGATAGAATTATCCACTGCTATCCTTCAGCCTTCTACACTCTTTGTGCCGCTCAGATCCTAGCCTATAAATGACTAATGTGGGATTTGTGGCTTTTGAGGTAGTAACATAAGAGCATGGAAAGTTTTAGGGGCTCAATTTCGCTATTTGGTTAATTTTTCATTTTCTCTTAAGATGATCTTCCAATTTCCAGTTTTTTCCAAAAATAATTTGCCCATATTCTACAAGGCAAGGTTGTTTTACTTTAAAAATTGCCAAAAGTTTCTAGGAACTATATAAAATCAGTAGAAATTTGAATATTTAAAAAAAATATTTCTAACCATTCTTCCATTAGCATTTTAGGAATTAGTAAGATTCTCTAAGATTTCTACATTTTAAGATTATAGTATGGATTCTTAAATTTTTTCCTCTACAAGAGTATACTATTTAGATGAATAGAAATCCCCTGTTGTTTGAACACAACAAGCAATGTTGTTTGAACACAACAAGCAAGAGCATGCCATTTTTTTCCCTGCATAAGAGTAAATGACTGTTTTGGTCATCTCTTGTATAAATAGAAACCCTGTTTTTTTAACAAAACAGGGAGGAGCATGCCATTTTTGGGGACTTGGGTGGACAACCATCTCGAAGAGGAAACACCTATTGAACCTGGGTGTGGGTGCCATAAAGGGGAATTCAGAGCATCCATTATAGTCTAGGATTGTAGTTCCAGGTGCAGAGATTGCTGTTTTCAATCAGATAGAATTTCATGGGGAGATTTGTCCCATTTATTTATCAGAATATGCTTTGTGAAGAGGATCAGAATGAGTTCCCCTTATCCCCTGCTCTAGACCTGTGCCTTGGAACAATAAGTGATCCAATCCTTATCATCACATCACAGCCCAGCCATCAAAGGTGGCTTTTCCTGTGATATGCTCTGCTTTAAAATTGAGATCTTACAGCCGTAGAGATCTCTTTACATGTTTGTTATTACCCAGTACTCTGTCAATATGTACTTGATGATGTACTTATTGAAGTTTATTTTTAATTTTGATATATTCACTGATAGGCTGCCCACATGGAATAGAAAAGTGGGCTTCGAGCGTGCTCAACCATAGCTATGAGGACTTTGCCATCGATTTTGGTGCGCTTCTGTGGCTCAAGAAAGGTCCTCTCAGAAAAATGTACTTTCTGAGGTGGATATTGATATGTGGATTGACCTGGTTAGTGAAATGACGTGTTAAAACTAAATTGCAAGATATTCCGCACTACCTAGAGAGGATTCGTTAATTAATATATATTACAATATATACGGATACGACAGTGACTGCACGCTACTTTGAAATTCACGTGCGCCAAAGGGGTTTAACTTTACGGCATCTAAATCACGAAGGTGCCCACTGCGCAGTGCCCCTCATTTGATCATGTGCGTAGCTTATGCAATGTGTTCTAAAAGTGGTTTCTCATAGGTTCCTCCCTCTATTTTTTCTGTGCCAAAATCAGTCATTGCTTGTATACTGGCCCCCGTTTTGTCTTGAAGTATTTGTTAATTATTATACAAATGACAGTGCCTTTTAGTGGCTGGTTTCACCTCAGGAAAAATTATGCATCTAGAATGAACAATAAAAAAATCCTTGGCTGCATGGAGTTGCACGAACTTACTTTTATTGGATTGACATCTCTGATCTGTATCATTGGAATAACTTCTTTGAAAAACTTAAAATAGATTATCAAAACATTATTGTTGAAAATATGCTAGAGCAACCTTGGTCCGTGTTCAAATGGTGTCAAAATAGAATTTGTGAAGTTGGCCGTGTTCAAATGGTGTCAAAATCGAATTTGTGAAATTGGATTTTAAAATGATTTTTCCGAGATATTGATGTCTTGCTTGGCGATGTATGAGTTTATAAGCTGCATAGAATTCATATTAACACCTTTAGTCCCTCATGTTTTTCCAAGGTAATGATATCTTGCTTTCATATTAACACCTTTAGTCCCTAATGTTTTTACAAGGTAATGATAACTTGTTTTTACAAGGTAATGATAACTTGCTTTCATATTAACACCTTTAGTCCCTCATGTTTTTCCAAGGTAATGATATCTTGCTTCCAAGATAATGATATCTTGCTTGGCCATGTATGATTGTACGAGTTTATAAGTTGCATGGCATTTATAATCTTAAAACTTATCATAACTAAGTGGTCGACTAGTAATGAAGATAGTGATCATTGAATACTATTTGTCAATAGGGGTTGACTCATCATTGTTATTCAAAGAAAACTGCATGACTTGAAATGACCAGTTGGTGGTTTGCAACGGGCAGCGTTTCACTCCTAGATGTGCCTTTGGGTCTTGGACCATTACCCTGTGTTCTTACGTTTGATGAAGATGAGATTTAGCCAATTAGAAGTAGTTTTAGGTTATACTCCAAGACCAAAAGAGAGTTTCAGCGTAAATAATATCCACTAAAAAACATGCCACATTCAATTTTGCAAATTTGATTTTGAAAATTTTACTTGAGTTACTTTTATGTCTCTTTTGTTTTTTGAAATTTTTAGTCTAAAGAGTCCTAGAAAAAAAGTTATAGTGAAAATGCTAAATTGACTTGTTTGAAACTGATTCCAGGAAAATTCAAAAACCCTAACTTCAATAGAACATATATTCGAAAGTATAGTGAACAAACATATGGAATTTTGACCACGTGTACCTCAAGATATATTCTTCGTCTTCTTAAAATTTCATGGCCCGAAACAACCTAGAAAATAAGTTATAGTGAAAATGTTAAATTGACATGTTTGAAACTGATTTCAGGAGCTTTTAGGAACCTTAATTTCCACAGGGCATATCTCCGAAAGTATAGTGAACCGACATATGAAATTTTTGCCACATGTACTCGGAGATTTATGTTTGTTCAAAATAAAAATGTCTAAAACATCACTGAAAATAAGTTATCGATTCCCAAAAATAAGTTATCGTGAAAATGCCAAGTTGACCTAAAATTGATTTCACAACTATTCTCTTTTTGAATGATATTCAATCTTTGCCCATCCATTTTTCAAACACACTCTTTYTTTCAATACTTTCTCTTATACTTTTTCGTAACCCTTCATGAAGCGACATATCCATTAATTAAATAATTAATTCTCATTTTTTATTTTACTTTTTCAAATACCATGGGAAAATATTCAAATCCATGGGTTTGAAATCTCATTTCRCTTTTTACTTTTTCATGTGCACTCATTTTTTAATATACTTGTAAACTTATATATAAATCAATCTTGAAAACGTTGTATGTATTTGTAAAGTCGTAATATGAGTTTAATGACAATATTAATCCTATGACATCAATGATAATAATTTCAATAATCTCTCCCTTTGTCATTGATGACAATTATGCAATGGAACACATAGTTCACAGGCATAAAAATAATTCCCCACTCGTATGCAAATCTCCCATTATCTACAACTCTCCCCTTTTGACATCAATGACAAATGGATGCACCCCCTAAGTTTGTGCTTCTCCTTAAGCACTTAGTGATGAGATGGATATTACTCTCAATTTTTGTTTGAGACATTCAAATATTTATTTGGAAAGGGGTTTTGTGAAAATATTCACAATATGTTCTTTGGTGACAATATATTTCAATCTGACATTTTGTTATGCTACTTGTTATCTTAAGAAGTGATACAGTGATACTTTATTGGAACACGCTTTGTTTTTCAGTGCATAACATGATTATTTGAAATATTTATTACACTTGTGTTGTCACAAATTATTGATATTGGATGATCATATTCTACCTTAATATCTTTCAATGTCTACTTCATTCAAAGAACTTGTGTGCAACATTATGTTGCTGCTATATGCTCCACCTTTGCTATGGATAGGGAAACTGAACATCGTTTTTTGCTCAACCAGGACATTAGATTGTTGCTAAAAAAGAATGCTCCTCCACTTGTACTTTTCCTATCATCAACACTACCTGTCCAATCCCCATCCGTATATGTTGTTAGAGTAAAATATTCACCTCTTAAGTACCACAAGCCGAAATTGAAGGTGTCTTTTAGATATCTAAATATTCTTTTCACTGCTTACACATGAGTTTCTTTTGGTGCAACTTGAAACCATGCAACCAATCCTATTGCTTACATAATGTTCGTGCTTGATGCTGTCGATATAGTAGGCTGCCAATAATTGACCTGTACAATGTTTGATTTGCTTCCAGAGACTCATCATCTTTGTTCAATTTACAACCCGTGACCATGGGTTTGCTGATTGGTGCACAATCTTTCATCTTGAACTTCTTCAACATTTTCTTGATACACTTAGTTTGTGAAATGAATATGCCTTTGTTGAATTGAAAAATCTATAAACCAAGGAAAAATGACAATTCACCAAGCATAGATATCTCAAATTCCTTTTGCATTTTTATTGCAAACTCTTGGTGCATTTTGTTCATACCACCTCCATAAATGATGCCATCTACATAAACCACAACAATCAATTGATTTTCTCCCACCATCTTGATATAGAAATTATTGTCAACAATTCTTCTTTTGAAGCTTTGTTGTTGTAGATATTTGTCAAGTCTTGAATACCAGAATTTGGGAGCTTGTTTTAGTCCATACAATGTTTTTTTTCAATTTGTGTACATGATCTTTATTTTATGATAATAAGAATCCTTTTGGTTGTTAAATGTATACTTCTTCCTTTAAATTGCCATTGAAAAAAACAGATTTGACATCCATTTGATAGATTTTGAAGTTATTGAAACATACAAATGCCAAAAATACTCTGATAGTTTCTAGTCTTGCTATCGGGGCAAGGTTTCTTCGAAATCAATACCGTCAACTTGAGCATAGCCTTTACAAACCAATCTTGCTTTACTTCTTATTACTTGTCCAACTTTATTCAAGTAGTTTCTAAAAACCCACTTGGTGCAAATCATATTTTTATCTTTTGGTCTTGGAACAAGTTTCGATGTCTTATTTTTCTCAATTTGATTCAACTCTTCTTCCATGGAATCAATCCAATGCTTGTCTTCGCTAGCTTCTATAAAGTTTTTAGGCTCTATTTTAGATAGCAAAGAGAAGTTTGCATGTTCTAGTGCACTTACTAGTCTTCTTCTAGTCTGATCTCTCGTATCATGATCAAGAATTAAATTTTTCGAATGATTCTTTAGGACAAATTTAGATGGTGTCTTTGTATCTTGACGTTCTGATTCTTCTTCTTCATTTTCGTCTCTTTCTTCTACTTCTTCTTTGTAGCTTGGCTCCTCTGTTTGAACATGTGCTTTCACCTTCTGATGCCTTGCTTCATCCACTTTCACATTGGCACTCTCTACGATTTTTTCCAATGCTTTATTGTAACATCGATAAGTCTTGCTTCTTGATGAATAACCCAAAAAGATACCTTCATCAACTCTGGAGTCGAATTTGCCCAAGTCTTTATCATCTTTCTTTATGTAGCACTTGCTTTCAAAAACTTTGAAGTATTTAACTGTTGCTGGTCTACCCTTCCATAATTCACAAGGTGTTTTGTTGTTGTTGACTCTGATTTGCCCTCTATTCAGAATGTAGACTGCGGTGTTGACTGTTTTTCTCCAAAACCTATTTGATAGATTAACTTCATTTAACATTGTTCTAGCCATCTCTTGTATGGTTTGATTCTTCCTTTCTACCACTCCATTTTGTTGTGGAGTTCTTGCATCTAAAAAATGTCTCTTTATTCCATGAAGCTCACAAAATTCTTCAAATTCATCTGAGATAAACTCACCTCCTCTCTCTGATCTCAAGCACTTGATTTTCAAATCAACTTCGTTTTCAACCAAGACTTTAAATGCTTTGAACTTCTCAAATGCTTTAGGTTTTTTCAGAAATGTAACCCATGCCATTCTAGAGTAATCATCAATGAACAACATGAAGTAATTTTCACCTTATAGACTTTATGTTCTTGTAGGCCTACAAAGCTCTATATGAACGAGTTCCAATGGCTTCGTTGTTGAGTACTTCTTTGATTTAAAGCTTGCTCTTGTCTATTTTCCATGCTAACATTGTTTGTAAAGAGTGTTTGAAGGTTTAAAAATCTTTGGTACATCTCTCACTACTTGTTTGGTGCTGATTTTTTATATGGCCCATTCATATATGCCATAACCAACTCTCATCTATTTGTCCCATGTAGCATTTTTTCCCTTGATCTCATTGAAGATATATACATTATTTGAGGTTCTATATGCATTTGCCACTAATCTTCCCAAACATTTCTTCCTTATCTCACAACCTTGCGAATCAAATGTGAGTGTGTCATTGATCACACTTTTGACTAACACTGAGAATATTATATTTCAAACCTTCAACATACGACACATTCTTTGTTTTAGTTTTTCCATTATCAAAACTAAGGGTACCTTTCCTGGCTATCTTTGCAGTAACATTATCTCCAAGTGTTACACTACCTTTGTTTACTTCCTTAAAAGTGCGAAATTTGTTCTTGTCTCCTGTCACGTGACTTGAGCATCCATTGTCAATGTACCATTTGTTTTCTTTGTTTTGAACATGAAGGACAATTTACACAAACATAGATTCCCCCTTCTGTTTTTCTTGCTCCCGCTTCCCTTTTCAAATTCCTTTGGGTTTTTTCTTTTGTTTGACAAGGGTATCTTCTTCCTTGTTTTGTCTAGAAGTTTTCACTAACGTGCTATGTTCCCACAGTGGTTGCACTTATAACATACAACTTTGTAATCAAATAATAGAGCAAATGAATTATAGTTTCTATTCAAGAACCCATAAGTACTTATGTTTTGTTTCTATACATGATCACTTTTTGCATATGCTCTACATCTATTGATTTATGACCAAAGTGATTGCAAGAAAAACAATAACCAAGGAAAGAGATTTGGTATCGAGTTGTGCAAGGCCATCTTGTTGGGAAAGATCGTCCGAATCTATTCTTCTTGTCTTTGGGAGGAATGCCAATTTTATATGGAACAACATTTTCTCTCTTTTTCTTGTCTTCATCATTAATGGAGCTTTTGAGTACGCAAACATAGCTTTTAGATTTTTCTTCATTTACTTTCTTCGGTGGCTTTGTATCTTTTGAACATTTTTTGGTGGTTATTTGACTCTTATCATAGCCAAGATCAATTTTAATGAGTGGTGATCTTTGGCATTTGATGATATCATCTAAGATTTTAGTGCTCTTTTCAAACTTAAATCTTCTATTCTGATGAGCAGTTGACTTCTCTAACTTTTAGTGTCTCGCAATTTTCTTCATTTTCCTTCAGTTGGATTCTCACCACTTATTTCGTCATTTTTTCCTCTTCTAGTTGAATCTTTACGTTGATAATGGTCTTCTTTGTTTCTTCAAGATTTTGTGACATTTTTTCTTTTGCATCATGATCCTCCTCTTCATATTTCTGCAATGACTCTTTTGTTTCAAATTCTTTTTCTTAAGATTCTTTATTTTGTTTAAGGTACAAATGAGTTCTTCTTCACGATCTACTTCTGCATTTGTTTCGACATTTTGTTCCTCTTATGAATTCATCATTTCTTTCCCTTTGTATTCATTTTTCGAAGTATTAGTTTTCATTTCCATGTGTGCTCTCGAGATCTAATCTTCTAGTGGTTAGATCGTTTTCGAAAAAACTGACTATGATACCAATTGTTGAGTACACACTTATACTAAGGGGGGGCGGCGGCGGCGGGGAGGGGTGAATTAGTATAAGACAATTTTTTACTTTTTCAAACATTCATCAACCATAAGAAAACAATCACATATGAGATCTATTAACTGCAGAACATGGAACACAAAATTTACGTGGAAACCCTTTCTAGGAGAAAACCACAAAAAATCTCTTTATAATTCTTTGTAGGAACCAACCTATTGTTACAAATATTTGTAGGCACCAACCTACCACCAATCCCCACTGGTACAACAACCTAAGTGGGCCTAATGGTTAAGAATATGAATTTCCTCTTAAGAGGTCATAGGTTCAAATCCAGAGGGTGATAGGGTATGTACACCTCCATAGAATTTAACAATCGAATCACTACGTGGAGAAGGGTCCCTTGTCCCACAATCAAAGGGGTATGATACACCAATTTGGTGTCTGGCTTGGCCATGACCTTAAAATTAGATTATTATTATTACTAAAACATGATTATTTTGAAATTTGCCTATACTAAAACATGATTATTTTAAAATTTCCCACTTGATTTAGTGCGTAGCAATGACCTCAATCTCACTTGATTTAGTGCTTAGCAATGACCTCAATCTCACTTGTTAATCATGAAAAAACATATTTGTAAGAAATAGTGTCTTGAAAATACTTTCCTAAGATTTTCTTCTAATTCTCGCCTTATTTTTATTATTTTATGATGTTCTCTAGAACACATTTGTTTGTCTCGAGTCCTTAACTCATTTAAGAAAAAACCTTTCTATGACAACATGGTAGAGGGGAGATGGTGGGAGTTGTAATGAGTGGAGATACCTCTTAGAAGCGTTGGATGAGTGTGGGCTTTATGTTTGGTTTGGAGGGTGGGTTTATCAACTTCACTATCAATATATCTTTGCAATGTCACTTGGTTTAGATACGTGGTTGGAGATTCCTCTCAAAAGTGTTGGATGTGTGTGGGATTAACATTTGGTTTGGAGGGTGGGTTTACTTTGCTATCACGATATCTTTGTAATGTCACTTTGTTTAGATATATTTGTAATTTTTTTTATTAGTATGTGAGAAGATGTATTTTTACTTATTTATTATAAAATCAATTGTGAATGATCTTGGATATAGAAATATATACTTGCATGTGAAAGCATTTGTTTATTTAGGAAAAGGGTGCAGTCAAGCGTATAAATACATGTCTACATGCATAAGTATTTACTTATTGTAGGGAAGGGTTTAGTCGTGTATGCAAAAGTATTTACTTATTGTAGAGAAGGGTTTAGTCGTGTTAGAGGCAAGACGAGGAGTTACTATAATAAAGTGTAAAATTTAATCACAACAAACAATCCTTTGTGAGGGCCAACTTGAATGCTAAAACAAAAAGTGAGTCATAGAATCCTGAGAGTTCTAGTTTACTTTAGTGGCTTATGTTGTTCAATTTTTCCTAAATTAATGTATGAAAGTAAGAAACAATAAAAGAAATTGGGGTATGGATTTGCACTTTATGTTAGCCATACACGTACCCACTTAAAATTGTTGTATGATCTTTAAAGTTTATAGTTCATACATAGACCTACCCTAGGATGACACATAGACCAACCTATTCAACATGAGGATAAACTTATGTGTGTTGAAGTCTTCCCATTTGAGTGTTAATTGGTTTGAATTTTGATTTTGGCCTCTCATTTGATGTAAAGGGATTTTTCCTAGTTCAAATCTTTTTTTTTGTGATTGGTGGAATTGGAAACTAGTTGGGCTCATACTCGAGTGACACGGGGTCGATTTCGACTACTACCACTATAACCTCCAGGTGTGCCCACGATGCTCCTTACACATTACACAAGTTAAGCCGAGGTTTTAAATCGACGACTTCACATAACAAAGTGTCTTAATAGTACACTCCATCACCTACTACCCTACACTCTAGGGACATTAGTTCAAACCTTGTTCATTCTACCTTTTCTTGCATATATCTTCTTAATAAACCACTTAGATCTCTTGATTGAATTTCTTTCTAATTCAGTGGATTGATTTTGGGCTTTACACATCAACCAATACCATGGTAAGTGAAAGAAGCCCCTTTCTAGTACACAAGTGCCCACAAATCTAATGAGACACACTTATTATGTGTTTACCTTGGTCAAATTACAATTTTTCTTGATTGGTTTGAGTGTGTGCCCTAATGCCTTAAGTACATTATGCTTGCCTTAAGTAAATTATGCTACATTATGCTTGCCTTAAGTAAATTATGCTTGTGACCCATTACACATACCTATGATACAAAAACTCTTATTTTATGGTTTTACATGTGATTTGCCTCTATACTTGTGGTTTGGTCAATTAACACTTATAATTCGAAAATTACAAAGTGACTAAGACTCCCTACTTTTGTGCCACATACTAATAGAAACCTTATTCCAATTTGGTTAACCGTGCATGGACTTGATTAAGGGCATTGAATTGGAATGAATAAAATCACATTGCTATGAACTCACTCACTAAAACACCTCACAATATATAAATGAATTTTGATATCAATTATTTCACCAATATTAACTTCAGAAATCACCTTATAAACCTCCATGCCAAATGAATTTTGATATCAATTATTTCACCAATAGTAACTTCAGAAATCACCTTATAAACTTCCTTGCCAAATGTATAACATCAATTTTTAACGCCACGTGTTTGACAAAAATGCTTAGAGAAGAGTTGATATTGACAAAAATGCTTAGAGAAGAGTTGATATTGCTAATTGTCATGATCATAGGTTATTTAGAAAATGAGCAAAATGTATACCTATTTTGGCAACATTGACAATTCTTGGTTTGGGCTTTTCTCAATGTGTGGGTCCTCTTCTACGTGGGCCCACTTGATTGCTTAACTTTGTGCATGAGAGTATTGGGTAGGGTAATTGAACGTATGTATATATAAAATATACATATTATATATAATATATTTATTATATAACATGTATATTTTATTATACACAATGTATTACATTAGTGTATGGTATAGTAGTATACATTGTTTTTTTAATATAAATTTTGGGAAACGTTTGGTCACTTTCTTTTATGATTTTGAGAATGGTACTTGGTATAAAGTGAATGATGTGGACTTAGTGCACCTAAATCAATAGGGATATGGAGTGAGCCCTAATATCAAGTATATTTATAAAGAACATTAATTTAAACACTTCTTCATAAAACCTTTTACAAATAATTCATAACATTTAATCACTCAAACTAAACTGCCAAACTAATTTCATAATATTTAATCACTCAAACTAATAGACTAATATTTAATATGTTATATCAATACATAAAATACTATATAGTATCTATAATATATATTAATTTAGTATGATCCTCTTTCTAGTTTGAACTCGATTTACTTCCACTTTAGAGCATAAGCCAACTTGTTACTTTTTTGCTTGCTCTAAGTTGTTTGCTTTGTCTTATTATATTTTTCTGGGCTTAGTTTGCCTCTTCTTATGATGCAAGAGAAGAGAGCGGTTCCTTAATTTAGGTCGCATAGGAAGCATAAGGAGCACTTTATTAATTGAAAGGTACAAACTTTATTAATGACCATTTCATCTTAAATCAAACCATCTATAGTCCATTTCAATCATAATGCCAAGACAAGGACACATAAACCTCGACCTCGTGGAGGGTTCAAGACTTGCAATGGATCCTACGTTAATTTTTGGAGATTATCTATGACGTACTTCAATTTAAGTAATGTTTAGTAGTTTGAAACTTGTAGTGGAAAAGTTATTTAATATGATAAGTTTAAATATTTTATTTTTTGGATTTTTTTTGTAATTATTATTGAAATTTGGTTATGTAATTATTGGTGAAATTGTATTTTTCCATTACTTACATTGCATTTTTGAATGTATAAATAGATTTAGGGCGTTGAAAAACCTCTATTACATGTTATATCTAGATTATGCAATCTTAACCACTGATATATGCAATTCCAACAATTTTTCAGGTGTTCATACTTAACAATAAGATATGTATGTCAATACCTATATTTATCATTATAACGATGATAAATATATGATCATATTAAATATGGAGTAAGCCAATAACTCATAATTTCACATACCTAAAATTGACTAGGCTCTATTTTACTATCCACTTGGGATTATATAATGAGTAACATCTACTTGTTAACACAAAGTACTATATAATAAGTCTACAACATAACTCTACATGTGTTGGATATTGGAAGTGCAACATACATCTACATAGCACCAATGATCCACCTGCAATCTGAATTACTAGGATCATCTACACAGACATGGACATAATGTCATGTCAAAATGAAAAAGGAAGGGGTAAAAGTATCATATTCTAGATGAGTTGTATTGATAATTATTGATACCCTTTGTAGGCGATACTCATCATCTTTTTCGGTTCTACAACCCTATATGTAAAAGCTAATTCCAATTGAAAATTTCCATGGTCTATGCAATTGTTACAACATCGACTGAACATTGATTGAGGGTGTTCCCTATGCATGGACCTCGAAACATGGAACGATTAGTTTTATTGATGGTTTTCAATTTTCAATTTTTATATTGCTTAGTTAAATTGATGGGTTTTGATTCCTTCCATAGTTATGAGTCAATTAGAAGTAATTAGTGGTCAATTATGAGTACTTAAGGGTAATTAGGGGTCAATTATGGGTTGATAAGGATAATTAGGAATTGATTAAAAATAATTAGTGGTCAATTATGGGTCAACTTATTTCATTTTAAATTCATGTAACATGTTATGGGGAAAACCTCCTAGGAACTTCCTCTCATTTTGAGGATGGTATCCAAGGTAAATCCTAGATTAGTCATGGCACAAGGCTAGGTCAACAAATTATTAATAGATCATATGTAACTTATTAACAATCGACTCACTAAGAGAAAACATGTCACAAAGTGGCATTTGAATCTGGGTGGGGAGGGTAACAACTTTTCCTCAGAACCACTTGAGCTACACCCAATTGACTAATTATGGGTCAACTACAAGTAATTAGTGATCAATTATGAGTAATTAGAGCTCAATTAAAGGCACTTAGTGGTTAATTATGGGCAATGCAAGTATTATAGATTAATTAGTGGTAAGTAGGGGTTAATCATTAGTAATGTTAGTTGGGCCATATTTGGAGGGTTCACCATTTCAATGGAGGAAAGAATAATTGGGCTCTTTAATCGAGTGAACTTATGAAGTTGACAAGGGACATTTTCTCATGTCAACATTTTGGTTATAAAGGGAGTGTAGATGGAAAGTTGCCGTGTGTAGAGCTACAGTTTGTTTTTGCATTTATTGCACATTGCTCTACTCCAAACCTTCCATGAGAGGATATCATTATACCGGGTTTGCAAGGGAATTCACATGACCTTCCAAGAAAGGTAGCATATTTATTGCCAAAGTTTAATGATGAAGGAAACACAAACACTTTTGAGCATATCCGAAATCATGAATGTAAACTGTGCTTGCTTAACATTGTACATGAAGATGTTGTTTTCCACTTGTTTCCATTCACCTTTGAAAGAAAAGTGTGATATTGGTATAATGGCCTACCTATTTGAATGATTCAAAATTGGATTCATTTCAAAGAAGTTTTCAAAAATGATTATGGTGACTGTTATGATGTGACTAAAATGTTGCATGGATTTTGTGTAATGCATGTATAAGATGGGGAGTCCATTTGAGATTTTGACATCAGGTTTCAACAAATGTGTTATCAGTTTCATGACAACAAAAGCCTCCATCTCAAATAACTTGTGAAGTTTATGTGCATGATCTTTTGGAAACTATTGTTGTTTTCATTTAGTGGAAAGGAATTATTGACATGCATGAAGCATGTAAAGGAGCACACATTCTTGAAAAATATTTGAAGAAGTTTCCTTTGACTTTGGCCTTGTTTCCTAATTCCAATTACACCACACATAATGAAATTAATTAATTGGAATTAAAGATAGTTGAAATTGAAAAATTAGTGTAAGGATAGTTGTTATAGGAATGCACTCTTACAAGACGAAACTAATGAACTAAAGGCCGCACATAAGAAAATATTGTTGTTTTCTAAACGTAAATCACAAACTTGTTTGAGGGAAGAAAGAAAAATAATTGCAAATTTGATTGATGAATTTCATGATAACACTTCTTTAACACACAATCCCATGTATGGTGACTAATTATATCAAGCACATGCTATATGAGTTGTAATTCGTCAATTTAAGGAAGATAATGTAACATGTATTTCCATGAGTTGTTGAATGAAAAATATGCATTGCTTGTATTTAAAGATTTCCTTTTGCAGATTTAAACTCGGATTCGGAGCCAAACATTCAAGTGTCGAGTAATCATAAAGTTGACACTATTGGTTTGATCCCTTGTGACAATCCCCTAATGCAAGAAATAACACAAATTTGATTAGTAATTGAGGATTCCCATCTGACATCATTTGAAGTTAATAGTTTAGAAAGAGGTAAGAATGAAAAAATTGTAATGAAAGAAACAAAGGAGTTCACAATT
>ML796575.1:356532-369085 GCA_009831015.1 Picea engelmannii
ATGGATGTCTTCACTTGATATGATCCCTGAGGGTCTAGATCGACCTCCTCTGGGAAGCTTGAATTAGCTCGCTACCTTGATCACTCTCATAAATCCCTCTCAAGCTCAGATGATGAGTTTCTCTCGTGATGAATGAGAAATGAGGTTCTCTTGGTCTTTTAAGAACCCTAGACATTCTCTCATTCAATCCTAGACCTCATATCTTCATCTCAAGATCTAGATCTGACGGTGGGGACTTAATCAAGCATTGAGACAACTTAAGTCACATCCAGTGGTTGTGACTTAATCTCATGTTGAATTAAGTGATCCCCACAATCACTAAGTTTTTTAGACATCACGGGGGCCCATTCCACACTACTAGACACCCCTAGTCTGGAAGTACCTGCTCGAGATACAAAATCTGACACTCCCTCTTAGAGAGTGTGGTACTGCCACTATAGATGCCTCCTCCATGGTCCACATCACTATGAGCCTCTCCCTATGAATATGAGAGACCCATCCTCTCTAATTCTGGATACTCAACCTACTTTGCTCTGTAACTGCTACTTCCACCTGCACTAAGACCATCTGAGTATCCCCACTCCTCCAACCGAGTCCACTCCCACCACGTGGGATTGCTGAGGAGTGTCACCTTCTCTCTCAAGTGAAATCCAATTGTCCCATCACTTCCACCCTTGAAGTTGTAGATGGGTTTCCCCCACATCCTGTACATGCGATCCTCACTGATGCCTATCATCATAGGTGGTCGTGGTGCCTGACCTTTGACAGATAAAATATGCACATCACAACCAAAGAAGATGACACCGTAGCCTTGATCCTCCAAGGCTGAGATTTAGAGTACACTAACTCTCATACCTGGTACATAAAGTACCCTAGACACCCTTAGAATCATACCTGATTCTATATGGAGTTACACCATCCCTTCTCCTCGGACTGTCACCATGCTAGAGTGCACACAACATCTTACATAGCCCAAATATTGAGCTGAGAACTCTTGGAATGCATATATTTCCCCAGTCATGTGGCAAGTGGAACCACTTTCTAGGTACCACCCATCTCTAGATATGTCCTCTGAGTCAAGGAAGAGTGTATACTCATCCTTGAACATCCTGGAAAACTGGCGAGCTCCGGAAACCAATTACTGCTCCTCCTCTTCCTCATCCCGATCCTCCTCTTTTGCTGAAGAAACCACTTGCTACTTCCTACCCTTAGCTCCCTTTCCCTTCTTGGATTGAGAGCATTGGTTGGCATAATTCCCAAATTATCCACACACATAACACTGAATGCATGAGACATCCTTCTTTGGCCTACCACTTGTGGATCCTCCTCTAGAAGCTGGTCCTTTCCTACCTCTAGCTCACCTCTTGGAGGTTAGGGTTAGATTATCCTCCTCTTCATCCTCATCTACAATCCTGCCTCTTCTGATTTCTTCTTGGCAGTAATCATCCCACAACCTGTTTCCATATGGTATTTTTTCTCTAGCTACCACTCCTGAAATAAAAGGGTCCCACTCCTTTAGGAAGCCTCTCAAGGCTAATCTAACCATATCAACTGGTGAGAGCTTTAATCCTACTTCTAGAAGCTCATCTAAAAATTGTTTCACCTTGGTGAGATAAATTGCAACCACTTCCCCCTTTTTCATCTGTGTGTGCTGAAGTCTCTCCTTGAGAGCCATGATCTTGCTCTCATGCTTAAATTCAAATAGTCCCTTTAAATGTGACTACATATCGTGGGATGTTTGCTTCTCACCAATATTAGGTATTAGGTGATCCTTCACCCCATCTAGGAGAATCCTCTGAGCTATAACCTCTAGAGAATTATGTACTTCTTTGTCCTTTGGATCAATGGGGATTATGGCAGCCTTCTAAAAAATACCCCACACCTTAATTTCTTGAAGAACATTCTTCATCTGGTATTTCCACTGTACATAGTTGGAAGCACCATCTAATCTGTCTTCGTATCTCAGATTTGTAGCCATCTTGCAACACAATTGTTTCCTCCCTGAAACTCTTCTTTGTCACTGGAACATAGAAACTTAACAAATCTTTTGGGGTTGTCAGAGATTCAACTCTGATACCATGTAACAAAAATACAACATAAACTCATAAACAACAATGAGTTTCATATCTAACTAGCTGACTGAAAAACAAACACTGTATGCAATATTTATTAACAAAAATATATTTAGGACAACCACACAAAAGATATAAAAACAAATATCTGGAAACCCCACTCCTCTAGGGAAAAAACTTATTAAATATGTCTCAGCCAATGATACATACAGAGAACATAACAATGATGATGATTTGGGGATGCCATATAGGCTGTACGACTTCGTACAGTCGTAAGTTCTTTGCTGGGCGACTGTACAACTGTACCGAACCCATGTTATAGCTCAGGTTCCCCTTGGGTTGCCTTGCTGGGTTGTTACAATGATTATCAACTTCTTCTAAAACACATTCAAAATCCTCTGACCCTACTTGATCAACTTGTACCAATCGTACGGTCTGCTTGGTACTTGGTATGATTTCTGGATGACTTGTCTTCTATTTGTAGCTTGTATCTTGTCTTATTATTGTTGATTATTTACACTTGGAGAGTCTATGGACCCTTACTCGACCTCTTATCCTTGCATACTAAAACTTAGCTTGGTCTTCCCTTGACCCTATTCGACCCTCCTTGCTTTATTCACACAACCCAACTTGGTCTTCTCCTCACCCTACTCGACCTCCCTTAGCTGGTTCAACTCAAATTGATGCTATATCTCTCTAGAAGAGCCACTCTTGCTGAGATGGTTGTCTTCACTTGAGATGATCCCTAAGGCCCTAACTCGACCTCCTCGATCAAGCTCAACTTAGCTCTCTACCTTGATCACTCTCATAACTCCCTCTCAAGCTCAGATGGTGAGTCTCTCTTATGATGAATGAGAAATGAGGCTCTCTCGGTCTTTTAAGAACCACATCCATTCTCTCATTCAATCCTGGCCCTTAGATCTTCATCTCAATATCTAGATCTGACAGTGGGGACTTAATTAAGCATTGAGACAACTTAAGTCACATCCAATGGTTGTGACTTAATCTCACGTTGACTTAAGTGATCCCCACCATCACTAAGTTGTCTAGACATCATGGGTTCCCCTTCCACACTACTAGACACCCCTAATGTGGAAGTACTTTCCTGAGCTACATAGTCTAAATATTTTCCCAACCATCATTGAATGGTCGCACATGGGGCTCAAGGAAATATGCAATACTAGGATGTGTTTGCAGATGAGGATTTAGAGGAGCTTGAGGTTGTGGCAATGTTGGAAGCCCACCAAGGTTCAAATAGCCATTTTGTACTAGCTGGTTAAGCCCTTTAGAATCAACATCAAAGTGCATTGAAAATCTCATTCTCTTGTGTCTCCCCTGTTGCCAAAATACATTTGACAATCTTCCCCTTTTGCCTCTATTTCCACCTCTATTACTCCATCGACTGAAAAATATCATTTAATTGCCATCATCATTCCCATTAATGCATAGTTCTTAAAGTAAAATACATGACACAACATAGTAAACATCTATTACAATTTTGTTTAAAATGATTTAGCTATGGCTCTAATAATGACACAATAATTCAAGCATGCAAGGGGAAAACAACTAGGAATAATGTAAACAACGAAGAAAATCCATAATTTGACAGGAAGCCTTCTCATTAATTTTCTTTCCAAAATCTGAATTGCATACTTCTTTGTAAATTATTTTCATATGAACAATATATATCTTTTGAACAAGGGAAATATATATATATATATATATATATATATATATATATATATATATATGATAGAGATCCAATGATAAAGGGAGTGTAATTAGTGAAAAATGACATGAAATGACAAGAATGCATGATAAATTTATGTTCAATGTTCATATACAATTAATCATTTCTATTTATACGACTACACAATTTTTTCCATATAGAGCTAATAATATGTATGGAATTCCTTTGAAAATAATCCCTAACAATGCCTCAAAACAATCAACATGTTCCCAGATTATTCTTTTCACCCAAAACTACACTCCCAAACTGCATAATAATCTGAGTTTACAACAACTAAATCAAAAGGTCAAGCTTCCCATATATCATCTTGAGATTATAAAGTAAAATTGATGCCATATGCATGTTGAATAAATCCTTAATAGATCTTCTTTTAAATCTTCTCTTAACGAATATTTTAAACTACATAAACAGGGGGAATAAATACTTGGAATTACAATGAAATATGATTGGGATAAAAGGAGAATAATGCATGGAAAATGATAAAATAATGAGGGGTTAAATGCCAAGTTTATGTAATCAAAATCAAATAAAAATTTCACTTGGCTATCATGCCATTTTATCCCATTGCCAAATATATTATTTCTCTTGATAATTGACAACTAAAACCCCATATAATACTTGAATATCAAATGCCTCATGAACAACAAGTTGACAACTATCCCACAACTTATCCGATATTACTTTTTTTTAAGCAAACCCAATTCTCATAACCATGGCTATTCAGGACAATTAGTTTAAAAATAATGAAAACGCTGTATACGAGTCAAAATTAGAACAACATGATTAATATTGTAGTCACAAGATGAACAAATGGGCATGTGACCTCAATCTTTCACAAAAAATAGGGTTAATGCCAAGCACGAGGCATGCTTTATTTTCATAATAAAACAAGAAGTGACATAACCATTGCTCTGTTGGGTTAACCAAGAGCTTGAAGAGATCATAGCTAGAAATGGAATGAGGAAATATACTTGATTTATAATGAGTATAGTCTCTATTGAGATAGTATGGAGATTTTAACCAATTCATTCATATGAACAAGGTTCAAACCCAGGAAACAAGGGGCACTTCCTACGTTGGTCGCATATATATTCATCTCAATAATAAACAAACAATCTATAAAATCAAGCTATAACACAGGTTTAAACTCAACCAATATATCAATAATAGAAATGGGTACAACCCATAACTCATTCTTCTTCAATAATCTTTCAGAAATAATAAAAAATGATAATATGAATTCAAGAGGATAAATGTATACAACAAAGAGTAAACACACTCATTTTTGCAAGTAAAACCACAGACGACATTCAAATATTCAAACAATTTTATTTTCAAGAGCGAAAGGCAGGGAAAAGAAAGTATTTCACACTCATTACCAACCAATTCAGAGCCACAACTACTTCATATGCTAACACAATATTTGCAAAAGATGTTTCTAGACTAGCGAGTACATACCTTGTCCAAAGATCGTTTTCATAGTAGCTATGGAGGCTGAGATGGTTGCAACAATGAATAGGAGGATGTAACTTTCCAAAGCCGAGCTGTAGCTCTTCCTCCACATACTAAAAAACCAAATGAAATGAAAATAACCCTAACCAACAAGAGGTGGGAAAGCGTGAGTTTGTGGACATTAATGCAACATCCTCTCATATTCAATGCATGGCCATCTCATTCCATTTACGGTTATATTCCAACCATGAACTATATCACATGCATATGAAAAAACTCAATGAGTTTTTATTCATACCATTTGCATATTAAACCTTATAAAAAACCGTATCATATAAACCATTAAACTCATGCTTATGCACTATGATAACCATCCACTTCATGTAGCATGCAAATATGCCAAGTCCAATGAATCTAACTTGTATCCATATCATTTGTATATTAACAAATTAAATGGTATGAACATACCTCTTATATCAAACATGTCACTTGCATTGAATAACCATTTCCCATATATACTTTTTTTAATGCCAAACCAACTCATATACATAAAGTTTGAAAAACCAACATTTCATACCTTGGCATGTGTTGACTATATTGATCACTTATTGCATTACTCATTTTCACATGGAAAATTACAAGTCCTTATATATATATTAGGCCCAAAAACAAATTCAAACCATATAACTCCTCAAGACTTTAATCTTTACATACCTAATTGAATGCCAAAGTATGAACAAAAAACTTCCAATTCGCTTGGCATATTATCACATAGGAACATAAAGGACCATGTTCTTTGCCAATGAATTTTTTTACGAATATCATGTTTAATGCCGCCATAATGCTGAGAAGAGAATAGAGTATGTTTTAAACTTGTCTGATATCATTTTGATCATAGTTTGACGTTTCTAAAAACCACCATAAATCACTATTACTATCAATGCAAGCAAATATTTTGCACGATCCAAACATATGCATTCATAAAACACCATAAGAAATTTGGAATCATTAAACCATTGATATTAGAACCATAACTAAAATTATGCCTCAACTGAAACTGATGATATGCCAATATGATGAGGGAAATGTAATGCTAGGAAATTATCACTCCCTCTTTTCTCCTAGGGGATCCCACCTATTAAAGATATTAATATTTATAATATAATAATATACAGGCTTCACAATTCTTTGCATGATTTTATAGTAGGTGACGAATTATGAGTCAACAAATGACGACTCCATAGGGTATTCTATTTCCATTTGACTAGAACTCAAAATATTAGTTTTTGCTTTTGAACTTTTTAAATTATACTTGCTAATTATTTCTTCTTCTCTAAACATGTTGCTTCAATAGGATTTTAGTCAAAAGTAAAAAGTATGATCTCAGTAAATACATTCATGGAGGGGAAGAATGGGAAAGAAGAAGATAGGAAAGAGCTTTAACCATCAAATTGCAACAAGGAAATTTAACCGGTTTGGAAAATACTCAACAAACAATATCACAAACAAGAAAGATAATTCAATTATCTTTTCTATTTGTATTCTTCATCTTTCAAAACAAATTAATCAAATTTTTGCAAACCAATGAAAAATAAATGTAACTTGATTGATCCAACTTTTGATTCAATCTTCAAAATCAAAATAAAAGAAGAGAAAAACAAAAATCGAAACAAAATTAAGAAAAACAAACGCTATACATACTGAAATAAAATATATACAAGAAACATTGCAAATGAAATAAAATCAGCCAGGTCTAATATAGTGTTTCAGATGTGAACCATTAGTCGTGTAGGAAAATTATTGTCCATATGTGTCTTTGTGTAAATAAGAATTGTTTCCAACAACAGAGACGATTATGTAAGGACCTAGCCATAACTTCTGAAACTTTGAATGCTTACTTTTATTAGCATGCGCATAATCCTATAATAGTACTTTTTCACCAATTGCAAAAGTAGTTGATTTAGCGCTGTTATCAAAATATTTCTTAACTGTTTGTTGTATTTTTTTTAAGGTTATCAAGAGCATAACTTATTTGTTCTTCTAAATCCAGAAAATCATGTAATCTTTGAGGGATACTTGTAGAGTTTAACTCTTCTTCCTATAAGGATAGTCTAAGAGAAGTTAGTTCAAGTTCAACATGCATGATAGCTTCTTAGCCATATAATAAATGAAAAGGAGTATGACATCTACTTGTTTTCATGGTGGTGCGATATGTGCATAATGCATAGGTCAGTAAAGTATAACATTGGCGAGGTTTGTCGTTAATGATCATTTTGAGAATTTTGACCAGATTTTTATTTGTTGATTGAGCTTTCCCATTTTCCCATGGGTAATATGTTGATGAAGTGAAACATTTCATTCCAAATTTATTGAAAAATTGGGTCAATTTTCCAGATATGAATGCTGGTCCCTTATCATAAATAATTTCAATTGGAAGACAAAAACGAGAAAAGATATTTGATTATAAAATGATATAATTTTCTTATCCCATGCATGCTTAAGAGGAACCGTTTCACTCCACTTCGTAAAGTAGTTTGTTGCAGTCAAGATGAAAATATGACCAGTAGAGGATGAAGGATTGATTGGTCCAATGAAGTCTAATCCCCATTTAGAGAAAGAAAAATCAGGTAAGATTGGTTGTAAAGGCATATCAGAGAACTTTTCCCTACCAACAAAATTCTGTCATTCAATACAAGCATGTACAAACTTATATGAATCTCTAAAGACATAAGGCCAATAATAACCATTTCTTAAAATTTTGTGAACAATGGATTTGACAACAAAGTTCCCACCAATGTGAATATCATAATCTGCTGATATGTGAATTTCTCTCAAAATATTTTGGGCTATTGTATCATTGACACAACGTAAAAACAATCCGTTAGCAGTTTTGTGGAAGATTGAAGTATTCAATATTATATATTTCAAGGCCTCAAGTCGAGTCCTTTTTCGATCACGATGTTCAAGATTATCGATACATCTCTCATATTTTAAATAATAAATTATATCCTGATACTAGGGATGTGCTGCTAAATCAAGATTTCCATATTCAATTAGAAATAGTGCAGACAATGTATCTTCATTATTTTTAAAAGAATATCTAGGTTCATGATGTTGAACTAGGTGTAATATAGATCACGTCCTTGATCATATTAAAAGTTGCTATTGTGAAATCCCGTTCTTAGATTTTGGCAAGCCAATGTGCAAGATTTCCAGATAAGTGCATTTGTGAAAGAAAAAAATCACTGCAAGTAAAAGGACTTTTACATGAGTATGCTTGCCTAGAATAAAATGGCAAAATTTTTCAATAGCTTTAACAAGAGAAAAAAGTGTTTTTCAATTAAAGTATATTTGAATTCATCCTTAGATAGACTTTGACTCATGTAATCTATTGGCTTCTCATTACTATGATCATCTTTTTGAAGAAGAATGCAAATATAACTTCTTCAATGGAATTTGTGTAAATAATATGATCTTTATCAAAATCAGGCTTTGCCAATACTAGTGCAGAACTAATTTCATTTTTTAATTTCTACAAAATCCCTTTCAGTGTCATTATTCCAAGAAAAAGATCAATCTTGTAACATATTATGAATATGTTTTACCATTCTAGCAAAAGCATGAATAAATATTCTAACGAAGTTAATATTACCCATGAATGATTGGATTTCCTTCTTGGACGATGGAACTTGAATATTTTGAATGGAAACAACCCTCTCCGAATCAATACTTATGCTTGAGTTGGATACAATATGTTTGAGGAGTTTTCCTGTAGTGACACAAAAAATTGATTTTGTAGGATTCAATGACATTCCTAATTTAGAAAAACTTATTTAAGATGACCAAAATGATCTTCTCGGGTTCTGGAATAAACAGTTGAATCATCAAGATAAATTTGGATTATTTTACCGATCATATCGTCAAAATCCATTTGCATATCTCGTTGAAAGGTAGCACCTGCATTAATTAAGACAAAAGGAATTCATTCATAGGCAAAGGTGCCCCATTGTGTGGTGAAGGTAGTTATAGACATGTCAATATTCTTGACACAAATTTGATTGTATCCTGAAAATACGTCAAGAAGTGACATCATTTGAGATCCTGTCGCTTGTTGTACAATAAGTTCCATATTAGGAAGAATACTTTTTTTCTTATAACTTGCCCTGTTCAAGGCATGAAAATCAACACATAATATGATTTCTTCGTTCTTTTTCTGTATAGGGACAAGGTTTGATACCCATTCTGAATACTTTACATGGAAAATTATATGGGCATTTATGAGATTTTCGATCTCTTTCCTAATCGTTGCTTCTAGTGCAGGATTGATTGGTCTCTATTTTTTCCTTACTAGTTTTGATTCTTCTTTAATATGAATTGCGTGCTGTATTATAATAGGATTAAAACCATATAAATATTTGTAAGACCATGCAAAGACATCTTTAAGTTCACGAGAAATATCTATAAATTTCTGCTTCTCTTGTTCTAAACATTGAGCTCCAATCTTTAGAGTCTTTAGATCTTCTTTAGTCCCATTTTTCATAGAAATGGTGTTTCCTATTTTTCTTTTTGATTCCTCCTCTTTGTTTTCCTTTTTATTTCTTACATCACTGGAAGAGAATGATCTTTCCAAAGGAGTCAACCCCTTTGGATTTTTTTTTTTTATCTTCTAGAGATATGATCTCTTTCTTTCTCAAGGGCTCATTCTACAAAAAGGCACATATGCTTTCATCATCAGGAAAAACTTGCCAAGATTCAACATTGTCTGGAAAATGAAAACGATATAATGACATAAATGTAAAATCTGGCATTTCAAGGAGTAATTGCCTTGTAGGACTAGTTGCAAAAACAACTAACTTATCTGCCATTGAATTCAGATCTCTCATGATATGAGTAATATTGAAAGATAGAAGATTATAAATTAATTGCCAAACCGCTTGTGTATATCTTTTTAACAATTTATTGGATGGGGTATAACTTATTTTAACCAAATTGATGATAATAACCAAGATTACAAGCATTATCTATTCCAAGAATCAAGGCCTCAAATTCTGTTACATTCCTAGTACATGAAAAATCTATTATGTAGGAGAAATTATGATTTTTTCCTATAGGTGAATACAATACTATACTAACTCCATTTCCTTGACTAGAGAAAACACCATCAAAGTTCATGTGCCACATACCATCTTCAGGGTCAACAATTTGTACACAAGAATCATTATCTTCTTCTAGAAATATTGTGTATACACCGATTTCCTCTTCAATATAATTTACATGTGGTTGAGGAAATATTTCAATGTTTGGTGAGATTCATTCCCCCCGAGAGTTTTTGGGAAGGGACATGTGTGTTCCATCCAGTGGTATGTATTCACCAGTTAAATATTGCTAGTCTCTTCATAAAATGACATAATATTTGCTTACTGGCATATCAATTACTTGAATATTACAGGTGGTCTTGATTCCAGGATGTGCACATAAAACCAATGTTACATATTTGGTGTCTTGTTGCTGACTATTATATGACAACATACTCTTCGAATTTTCGTTGGTGCATAAAATACCTAATTCTTCCACGATAATTTTAGACATAACATTGGGACCAAATCCCTCATCAATCATACAACAATGTGCAATATTATCCATAATATTTATTGAAACATAAAACAAATTATTTTTTACATAATTCCTAGTATTTTATACACCTAATTTATTTATGTACATATTGATGAGTCCAAATGGATTTTCAAGCAGGTAAGGGAGAACTCCCGGTCGCAGGTCCCAATCATACCTACTCTTGTTTGGGGTAGTGTTTTCGACTAGTATGTGGGCCTGATTTCCATTGCGAATTAAAAGAAAAAAAGGGAAAGACAATGAACTGTCCCCCAAACAACTCTTATCAATTCTAAATGTACTCTTAAAAAAAATAAATATAATCTAGCTTCTTCTCACCTATTCTGCAAGAGAAAAACTAATTAAAAGAATACAGTCTGAGATAACATCATTGATAATATAAATAATTCATGTCCATAAATGATATATTATTTAAACAATGAATTGTAGAACCGATCACAAATAATTGCAGACAAGTTCTATAAAATCGTTCCTGTATTCTCTAGAAATCATAACAACATAAGTATTCCAAATATTGAAAATAGAAATAGTTCATATGACAAGCACTCAGAAAAACTTAAATAACAAACACATCAGTAGAGTAGTCCCAAATGTATTTGATAACAATAATGATATAAAAATTCCTTCTTCTCTTCATTGCTGAGGTAATAGTATCACCATCAAATGATGGGAAAAATTCCCCTCTTACATTAAAAAATTTCACTTTTATAAAACAAGAGAGAGTCCTCAGTTCTTATGACTGTTCATTTCATTCGGCTAAATTTCTCTTTTATAAAACAAGAGAGAGTCCTCAGTTCTTATGACTGTTCATTTCATTCGGCTACAACTTTTCATTTCGTTTCCCTTTGTTTTTTCATTATAAACTTCGAATTATTATTACATTTTTGTAAATGAATATGTAAGTGTTATAAACATAATTTAAAATGACTCCTGAGTAGTTAGTCTTGCCCTAAGGCCGTCCATGAATGATATTTATAAAAAATATCATCAACTCTTCCTGGTTGTATCTTCTTATGTTCTTCAATTTTTTTTTTGGTATTTTTTGGTGTTAGTCTAGTGAATGAATCCTTCCATCTACTTCCTCTCTAATTCATCTTTCTAACTTGCTCTTGTAGTTCTGTTTTCGACTCCTGGAACTCCAGTTATGGCTGCCTAAACATTGGACAATCCATTTTTATTCAATTTGGGCCTCTTTTTGTTTTCTAAATTTTATGGGAATTTTCACCATCAACCAGTTAATATTTTCTATTACATCACATTCTACTCTCTTTATATTTTCGAGGAGCTATTCTGGGCCTTATTTCCTCTTCGAGAACTCATGATATGTCTGTCTGAACATTGCACAATCTGTATCCCATTAAATTCATGACCTTCTGTTCTTTGCATTTTCTAGGATTTTTTTTTATCATCAATATGGCCTAGATTTATTCTCCAATGCGTTCTCCCATTCGATACCTTTCTAACGAGGTATCCCAAACATGATTTGGACTCATGTAGCTCAAGATATGGCTGCTTGAAGTTCAACGCTCAATAGCCCTTGATCTGCTCGTGGGAGAATATAAACCATCGATATTCAACCTTAAAACATTATACCACATGCATAAGTTAATTCGAGCTTAAAAGGTTTAGAAGGTCCCCCCCCCCCCCC
>ML796575.1:379454-410284 GCA_009831015.1 Picea engelmannii
ATATTTGGGGCATACTTTTGTTTCCATATTTGTGGCCAAATTTCTATGGGATGCTGAGCCATCGCCACCACATTTTATCTCCCATTACTTGGTTGATCTTACCAAGGTCGCGAAGTCCTACCCCCCCAAGGTGTTTGGGTTTATAGAGCTTTTTCCAGCTTACCGGTGCCCACTTTTTGTTAGATTGATGGCCATGCCACATGAAGTTTCTTTGTAGGCCCTTGATTGCTCAAATAACAGAGTTGGGCACTTCCAGGGCCATGAAGAGGTAGGTGGGAAGAGCCTGCAGTATGGACTTGAGGAGCACCAGTCTAGCCGCAATGTTGAGAGGTCTAGTTACTGAGCCTATTCGAAATGGAGAGGAGAAAGCTATCCCAAGAGATGGATTGTGCTGGCTCCCCTGTGAGGGGTATGCCAAGATAGTTGGACGAAAGGGAGCTCTTGGGTATTCCTAGGAGCCGAGAGATATGGTTCTGTATAGTTGTTGGCGTAATGAAGAAGTATATCTTAGACTTGTCTAGGTTTAGGATCATGCCTGAGGCTTCCGCAAAATCGGAGAGAATGGAGTTTAGCTTGTTGGCTTCACGAGCAGTGGGGGTGTTCATTAGTAAGGTGTCCTCTACAAACTGGCTGTGTGAGGGTGCGTGGTGGATATTGTGCAGGGGAAAGCTTTTAAGGGAGCCTTCCAAAACCGCCGCCTTGATGTAGCGTCCTAGTCCTTCTACCATCAACACAAATAGGAAGGGATAGAGGGTCACCCTGTCTGATGCCTCTGGAGGGAAAGAAGGGTTGGGAGCGTACTCCGTTGACCAGTATAGAGAAAAAGGCTGAGGAGGTGAGTTTAATAATCCAATTCACCCTCTGTCTTTCAAAACCAAAGGATTCAAGCATGGACCGTAAGTACTGCAATCTTACTCGATCAAAATATTTTGAGAGGTCGAGTTTGATGAGCATACCGAGGATATTGGTCATTTTTAGAGAGTGGATCACCTTGTTAGCCAAGATGACACTATCCATAATTTGTTGACCTTCCACATAGCTTTCTTGTTCTTTGGAGATGATAAAAGGTAGGATTGTCTTGAGACGAGTGGAAATCACCTTTGTGATGATTTTGTAGATGACATTGCAGAGGGCTACTGGTCTGTACTTCTTGGGATGAGTGACACGCTCCTCCTTCGGGATGAGAGTGAGAAAGGTTGCATTAAGGGTAGAGAGTACCTGGCCTGATGTTCTGAATTCTTCTACAACCTGCCAAACCTCTTCCCTGATTAAGTCCCAGCAGTGATGGAAGAAGTCTGTGGTGAAGCCGTCTGGTCCAAGCGCTTTCCTTGGGGGCATTTTCTTTACTTCTCGTCAACCTCTTCTTAGGTGATAGGTCACATTAGGGCCTCATTCTTCTCTGGGGTGACCAACGAGGGTATGTGGCTTATTATTTTCTAGATTGCTTCCTCCCTGTTCTCGTTGGTTTCCATAAGAATATATTTATAATAGGTGTTGATCTCCGCGACAATTCGGTCATGTTGTCTTATAGGGTTTCCTTGGGTGTCCTCCAGTTGGGTTATTCGATTGATATATCTACGGTGCACCATTGCTCGGTGAAAAAACTTTGTGTTTTTCTCACCCTCTTTGAGCCATTAAACTCTGGAATTTTGACGCCATAGAATTTCTTCTTTCTTTTTCCACTCTTCTAATTCCACTTGAAGTTGCTCGTCTTCTTTCATTAAATCTATGGTCCTGATTCCTGAGATGAAAGTTCGCTACATATCTTCCAGCCAGTGTTCAATTTCCTGTATGCGTTGGAGAATGTTTCCAAAGGTGATTTTGTTCCAGAGCTTCAGGTGTTGCTTGAATTTTTTGAGATGCTATTGGAATCTGTACATGTGAGTTCCATGGTCTATTTCATCCTGGGTCCACCAGGTCTGTGCAAGATGATGGTAGTCTGGGTGAGAGAGCCAGAATTTTTCAAAGCGAAAGGGTTTGGGTTTGGGGGTGTCCCCCAGATCTAGACAGAAAGCGATGTGCCAATGATTTGAGCCCGTTTTTGGTAGGATATTGGCTTCCATGGCAGGGTCCTCCTCTAGCAGGGTCTCTGCTACCAGGAAGCGATCTAAACAGAAATCCACCTGCTGGTGGCTAGAGCACCAATTAGACCAGGTGAATATGCCATTTCGGGTTTCAATATGTACTAGATTTAACTGGTCTATGAGAGATTTGAACTTACCAATGTCTTGCTCCAGCCTTTTGGTTCTGCCAATTTTCTCCTCCAGCGTCAAGATCATGTTGAAGTCGCCTCCTATGCTTCTTCTTCTCTATGCTCTATTGAAGTTGCCTCGCCTGCTTCTTCTTATCTATGCTCTATTGATCATGCTAATGTTACAGTGATACAAGTGAGGGTGTCTATATCTGTTTTCCCTCTAGCTCCTAAAACTGTCTAATCTAAGAATTTAAAGCTACCTACTTACATTTACTAGCATAAATTCCTCTTAATCCTTCAGATGAGAGCGGGATGCTCAAGGTATCATTACAATCTACAAGTACGCCCTTTATTAATTGTTTCATTTATGTTTGGTGTATCATACTTCAAAACATTTCAAACAATTCATCATGTGCCAAAATGTGTTGGCGTTTGTTCCCCACTCACTTGTTGTTGGCGATGCTTCTGCATCATACTCCCTCGCTTGAAAATTTTCATGGGATCCTGTCCATGAGCTCTCGCATGATTTGTCCATGCTTTTGGATCTCTGTCTCATTTTCCCAGCTGACATCTTCAACTGGATGTCCCTTCCACTTGACCAAGTATTCAAAGTATTCCCTTCTTTTGGTCCTCTTACTAACTCTTCTGTCCAGTATGCTTTCCATCTGTGGTTTCTCTGCAAATGGCATCTGGTTTGTCCACTAAACCTCTGGTTGTTCATCCCCTGTTCCTGGTTTTTATGGGTACAAATATGAGAGATTAAATATTGGAGAAATTCCGATCCCATCGGGTAATTCGATCTCATAAGCATTTTCCCCAAATTTCTTCAAGACCTTACATGGTCCGATCTTCTTCATATTCAGTTTGTTATATGTCCCCTTCAAGAATCTTTCCTTTCTCAGATGTGCCAGAATCAAATCACCAACCTCAAATTGAAGTTGTCTCCTGTGTTGATCTGTTCTGTGCTTATACTCTTGGCTCGAGTTTTGCAACCGCTCCTTCACCTGGCTGTGAAGTTCCTTCATTGCTTCGGAAAAATATTCTGCACTAGCACTTCTTATCTCATCCCGTTCTGAATCCCTTAGTTCAGAAACTCCTCTTGGCTGTGTCCCATAAACAATTTGGAATGGAATCTGCCTTATGCTCCTGTTGATTGAATCATTGTAAGCAAATTCCGCCTGTGGCAGAATGTTGTCCCACTGACTGTGGTGTTCTGTCACCAAACTCCTCAGCAAGTCTCCCAAACTGCTATTCACAACTTCTGTCTATCCATCCATCTAAGGATGATAAGCTGAACTGAACGACAAGTTCGTTCCTAGATTTTTCCATAAGGTTCTCTAGAAGTGTCCAATGAACTTGGTGTCTCGATCCGAAACTATGCTCCTTGGTAAGCCGTGAAGTCAAATAACTTCTTTGGAAAATAGATTCGCAATGTGAGTTGCGTCACTGGTTTTCTGACACGGTATAAAATGTGCCATCTTAGAAAATCTATCTACCACTACAAAGATCGAGTCAAACCCTCTTTGTGTTCTTGGCAACCCCAATATGAAGTCCATGCTTACCGCATCCCATGGCCTCTCAGGTATGGGTAACGGTTGATATAAGCTTGCATTCTGCCTCTTTTCTTTTGAATGCTGACAAATTTTGCATCTGTCCACGAATATTTTGATGTCTTCTCTCATTCCTGTCCAAAAATATGACTCGTTTAACTTTGAGAACGTCTTGTTATGACCAAAATGCCCGGCCAATCCTCCACTATGTTTCTCCTTCAACAGATTCTCCCTCATGGAGCATTTTGGAATACAAAGTTGATTACTATTAAACATTAATCCTTCTTGGATCATGTATTCTGTCGATTGACTCCTGTCCCTGAGAATTGGATTCTCAGCTACTTCATATGCCTCCTTAAAATCTGGATAATCTCTGTACATGTTTCTGAGATCATCAAAACCCAACATTTTGACTCTGAACTCCTGCATAAGCAAACACTTCCTGCTCAAAGCATCAACAACTTTGTTAGCAGATCCAAAAATATGCTTAGTTACAAAAGTAAAATTCTACATGTATTCAACCCATTTAACATGTCTTTGATTCAACTTCTCCTGTTGAGTCACAAATTGCAAATCATGATTGTCACTGTATAAGACAAACTCCTTAGGAATCAAGTAGTGCCTCCACTTCTTCAGTGCCTGTATGACCGCATAAAATTCTTTGTCATATGTGGAGTATTTCACTTTGGTTTCGTTCAACTTCTCGCTGAATTATGCTATCGACCTGTCTTCTTGGCTCAAGACTGCCCCTATTACAAATCCACTTGCATCACATTTTACTTGAAATGTCTTTTTGAAATCAGGCAACACCAAAATTGGTTGTTCCGTGATTTTCCTTTTCAACAAATTGAATCTTTTCTCAGCCTCTTCTATCCAGTGAAAATATTTATGTCTTTTCTTCACCGTGTCCATCATCGATGCACTAATTCCACTGAAATTCCTAATRAACTTCCTGTAGAAACTACCCAATCCATGAAAACTTCGAACTTCAAATATATTCTTTGGCGATGGCCAATTCTTAATCACCTCCACTTTATCTGGATCCATCCTCAACTTATCTGCAGAAATAACAAACCCCAAATAAATGAGCTCCGTCTTCATGAATGAGGATTTCTTCATATTTATCAACAACTTCTCTTGCTGTAGCCTCCGCATCACTGTAGCCAAATGTTTCAGATGCTCTGCCTCTGTTTTACTGAAAATCAGTATGTCATCAAGATACACAATGACAAATTTTCCGATGAAATCCTTCAGGACTTCATTCATCAATCTCATAAAGGTACTTGGCACGTTGGTTAAGCCAAACGACATAACAAGCCATTCGTACAACCCTTCATTTGTCTTGAATGTTGTCTTCCATTCATCACCTTCTCTCACACGAATATGATGATATCCACTTTTCAAATCAATCTTTGAATTTTTTTTGGCCCCACTCAAGCAATCCATCAAATCATCCATCCTTGGCAATGGAAATCTATACTTGATGGTAATATTGTTAATTTCTCTTGAGTCAGTACACATCCTCCAGCCTCCGTCTTTATTTGGATTGAGCACTGTCGAAACAACACATGGACTCAAGATTTCTCTAATCAACCCTTTGTCCATTAAATCCTGGACCTGTCTTTTGACCTCTTCATTCTCCTACGGCGTCAATCTGTATGCTGCCTTGTTTGGTAAACTAGCTCCAGGTATAAGATCAATGTGATGACTTATACTTCTAATAGGTGGCAATGAACGAGGTAGTTCATCCATTACTATATCAACAAATTCCTCTAGTAGCTGCTGGATTTCCTCTGGTAGATCATCCACTCTTGTGCTGGTCAAAATGATTTTAGGCTTCTTGACCACAATGAATTGCGGTTCCTCCTTCTTCTTAACCTTTGTAAGAAGTTCCTTCCCACTCATGAGAAGTATAATGTTGCTTACTTCAGGTTTCACCTCTTTGTCCTTAATCGACAACAACATGTGAGTTCTCCCATTCTTCTCTAGGGTATATGTGTTCTTCCTCCCATCATGAACCACATTATTGTCATATTGCCACAGTCTACCCAACAATAAATGAAAAACATCCATGGGAATAACATCACAAAGTATTTCATCTTTATACCCTCCTATTTTAAACTCAACTAAACATTGTTTAGTGACATTTACCTGATGTCCTTTTTGTAACCATGAAACTCTGTATGGGCTTTGATGTTCAATAGTCTCCAGCTCCAACTTTTCTACCATCTATGTAGAAATGAGACTCTCTGTACTACCACTGTCCACAATGACCTTGCATACCCTGTCTTTGGTCTTGCAAGCGGTCCGAAAAAGTTTGTTCCTTTGGATCGAACTCTCCACCTCCTTCTCTGGCGTTAAGAGAACTTTTCACATCATTAATGATCTTCTGCCTTCAGCATCTTCTGCCTCAACATTCCTTCTTTGTGCTTCCGAAATGTGAGTTTCACCACCTTCTTTATTCTTATCTGGACATTCATAAGATTTATGCCTGACCCTTCCACCTGTGAAGCATTTCACCACTCCACCTCTTCTTCTTCCTCTACCTCTAGTACAAGGAAAAATGTTTCCATCAGCATACTGACCTCTCTGTTCGGTATAATTCCCTCTCTATGAGATTCCACCTCTCTCAGTTTGAGGTTGAGGTTTCTTCCACTCTTCCTTGGGTTTCTGATTGCTATCCTGGACAACTGATTTGCCTCTGGGTTGAATTATGCCTCGGCCTCTTTGACCTTGTTTTCAACTAAGATTCTCTTCAACCTTTAGAGCCATTTGATAAGCATCTTCCACCATTCGGATGGTCATCATGCTCATCTCATCCTGAATGTCGTATCGTAGACCATTCATGTACCTGGAAACCTTTTCATCATCACTTTAGCGATGACCTACCCTGATGTTTAGCCCTTAGAATTCTTCAGTGTACACGTTCACTGTCATCAGCTTCTGTCTCAAATTTTGCATTCTCCAAAACAGAGTAATCTGGTAATCCCTGTGAATGAATTTCACCTTCATCTTCACGATCATCCTATCCGAACTCTTGATTTTTTGCTTGCCTTTGCAGCGTCTGTCAGCTTGTAGCTCATCCCACCACAATGCTGCATGTCCTTTAAGTCTCGTGACAACATATTTGACCTTTTTGTCTTCCTCGACATATTCATAGTCAAAATATGTGTCCAGAGCTCTAATCCAGTCTAGAAGCTCTTTAACATCCAGGTTTCCTTCATATACTGGAATACCCATTTTTTCCCTAGCACCCATTCTTGCAACAACCCTAATCAGGGGTTCATTTGCTGCATCTTCTGCTGTGACTTCTTTTCCTTCATGTCCAGCTTCATTTTCAATTTCGAAATCACTGACATCTCCAACACCAGCTGTGCGCCTCTGTGCTGTCTCCATGTCCTCGAGTCTGACGCGTATATCATACATCTCTCTTTCCATGGCTGGATTTGGCACCTGCCTACCCCTTCCTCTTGGCATTTCCCTTTCCTCTAGCGGATCAGGTGTTTGTCTGTCTCTTCTTCTCAGTGGCATGGATGAGATTTATTTCTATCTTTTCCTGTCTGAAGTATACAAACAGAGTCAAGCTCTGATACCTCTTGATGCAGACATATCATCCCTCAGGCCGAGATACGCTCACAGGATCATTCTTTATCTTCTTTGAGCTGAATCGACTCTTTCGATTCCCTGCTGGAATCTCAATTTTAATCGATCCACATGTCCTTTCGGAAGCTCTCCTATGAAAACAACACTAGGCTCAAGCTCCACCCTTTCGTACAACCATAGTGCTATGACCAAGGCCCAATTCTAAAGGTGCTTGTCGCAACTCGCAACTTGCGAGTTCATGAGTTGAGGCTCCCGACTCTTCTTTTCCAATCTCGCGATACCTGATATCATGAAATGGGTATAGCTCCCCTTTGTCAGCGCCCTCCATGCGTGACCACCGGCTAAGCTTAACGCTAGCTCCTCTCGCTACTCGCCACTTCGCAAGTTGTGGCGTCCAACCTTGGCACCTTCCTTTCACGAAACCCCGAGAAGCGATGTTGACTTTTCTCCTCGCGTTCTTGCTACTCACGACTTTGCGAGTCGAAGGGTTGAAATCTCGTTCCCTTATCTCATGAATCCCCAAGACGCGAGAGGTCAACAGGTGTTGAATCCTTTCACTAGGTAACACGTGTCCACCTATCTATCGCACTGGCCCACCTTGCGGTTCTACCACATGTCCCTTGTGTCCAGCTTCGACACTTCACGATTTCACTTCCCGAAGCGCTACCTCCTTTGTACCTCGACACCAGAAGCGCCGAGATCTCGAACTCCTCGCTACTCCTTATCGCAACTCGTGACTTCAGGACTTTCGGGAAAAAATTCTTGACTTCCTATCCACCGATATGATGAAATGCTGAAATTCTGACACGTCATCAACGCAGGTCCCACAATGGAACTTCCTGCCTTTTTGGAGTTTCGGACTTCGCAACTTCACGAATCCTGATGCTAAGCTTTCAGTTCTTCAACCCACGAAACCCCAAAATGAGATTACATGAGTGATCCAACGACCCCTATTGGCTCATATCCTATGACTGTCCTAGCTCCTCGCGGTTTTGCCACTCGCGACTTAGAGCACCCAATATTTGGGCTCTCACCTTGTGAACCTCCGAGTTTGCAAGATCCCTTGATATCTGCCACCTGTCCTCCTCCGATGGACGACTGCGATTCTCTCGCGACTTCGCCACTCACGACCTCACGAATCTTGATGCAAAGGTTTTAAACCTTCAACTCGCGAATCCACGAAATGAGATTACACGAGTGATCCAATGACCATTGTTGGCTCAGATCCTATGGCTCGATTTTCCTTGAACTTAAAACTTGAAAATAGGTTTACCATAACTTCCCTGCTCCTCTGAATGATCCGACGGCTCTCGGAACTTCGGAGAATTTTGACCATCAAATTCCTCCTTGACGATTCCTGCGAAATGAACAAAGTGTTCTTTCATGAAACTTATCCACCTGCAAAACAACGTCGTTGTGCCTTCTTACAACACTTCAAGGCACTAGCCCTCTTGAGCTTCTCTTTGACAACTTTGAAGACTCTATCCCTCCTGATCTTTCTCCACAACTTGAGTCTTCAAGAAGTCTCCTGCACGCACTCCATGTAGAAATTCTTCAAATACTTCCAAGTATTTGAACCTCTTCGACTCTGCGCACTCCCTGTGACAATAGTCCTTCAACAATTTCACTCAGGTTGTAACTCTAAGACTTCATTCATCCTGCGCACTCCTTGCATGGATCCTGTGCTTAAATTTCACTTCTGCGAGAATGAGAAAAATGTTATCCCTCCTGAGCTTGCAGAGACTGATACTCTGAACCCGTCAACACACTCCTTGCGGACAATTTCACTGCACTCCTTGCAGGAAAACTCTTGCTCAGACAGAGAAACAATTGAAACTCATTCTTTACCCTCTTAGACTTCGAATGCTTAACATGAAATCATACATACATGGCATAAAATCAAATGTATAACAAAGAGAGTAAAACAATCATGAGCATAAAATTCAATCATGCATACACATAAAGTATTTGAACACCACGAGTCTGAATCAAAGCTTCATATATTAATCTCAGAACTTCTGTACATGGGTTCTTCTACACAACTTTCTGCTTCTTCTAATCTATGCTCTATTGATCATGCTAATGTTACAATAATACAAGTGAGGGTGTCTATATCCATTTTCCCTCCGGCTCCCAAAACTGTCTAATCTAAGAATTTAAAGCTACCTACTTACATTTACTAGCATAAATGCCTCTTAATACTTTAGACGAGAGTGGGACGCTCAAGGTCCGATTAAAATATACAAGTACGCCCTTTATTAATTGTTTCATTTATGTTTGGCGTATCATACTTCAAAACATTTCAAACAATTCATCATGTGCCAAAATGCGTTGGCGTTTTTCCCCCGCTCGCTTGTTGTTGGTGATGCTCCTGCATCAACATATCGCCCCACCGTGTTCCTGATTCCCATGAGTATTTCTTCCAGCCATAATTCTTGGGGCAAAGAGTACAGACGAATCCATACTAGAGCCATTGTGAAGTCCTCCTTTTCTGGGCTAAACCAATCTGTCCAGAAGTGCAGAAACAACCCAATTGATTTGTAGAAGTACTACGCGTTGTCAAAGATTCTATCCTTGTCTTCGAGGTTATATAGGATGATCGTGAAAAAGCATTTGGAGATGAGATGAACCTCGTAGTCTCCTTTAGGGTTCCACTAGTCTTTTATCCATTTCCTGAGGTCGAGTTTGGATGGCCATAGTCCTAGGAACTTTCCTATTAGGGCATGCTCCATCATGAACTGGGTATGCTCACCTACCCTAGTTGAGTTGATAAGATAGCGAGGGGGTTTTTCCATTTGCGGGATGCATTTTCCCGGTTCCCATCCACGAGATGCCTTTGGATGAGACGTTCCTGGATCTACATCCATTTATTTCCTTAGCCCTTGTTCTTGAGTGAATAGATGATGTCGTAGATGTAGCGGTGGTTCGAAGGTAGGCCTCTTGGGTCGCGTCCCCACCCTATCATTAGCCGTGACGTTGCTGTACGAGGGGGGCTGCCCCCCCCTTCTAGAATCATCCTATCTTCTCAGTTGCTGGGTACTGTCCTTACTAGAGCGACTCAGACTACAGGCATGCCAATGGGTAAGTCAATGCATGCAATGAATGCGATGGAGGAGTTGCAGAGGGCTAGGGTTCCTCCCTGGGTCTTAGCTCAAAGACATATTGGGGGGGTCAAATTGCATATTATGAACATTGAAATAATTAATGAAAGTAATAATCGCTGGCTGCGATACAAAAGAGATGAATAATGATGGGGGATATGATTACACAAGAGAGAGGGGTCCAAGGGGGAATTATTCATGGGTATTAATCTAAACCACATTCCTGAAATTATTATCTTTGTGTATAATCTTCTATTTGTTGATTAAGTGTATGAGAAGCCAATAATTTAAACTCATGTAAGAGGGGGAAGTTTTTATAGGATGATTTTGGGTAGCAAAGGGAGAGAACAAGATTGGGAAGAATACCAGCCATGGTATACTTGAATGCAACCATTGATTGGATATGTTTTGGGTGTGAAGAAAGAGGCCAGTGTTCCTATAAATCGGGTGGTAAGCTCGTGGTGCGAATTCCTATTGAGGAAATATCTCAAGAGCCTTGTGAAGGATGTTGTGGGAACTCTTGAAGCAACTATAATTTATTTTATCCTAGCTGAGGAATTCTTGGCCAACCAAGTGCACTAGGGACCCTGATAAATGAATGATACAACCCAAGGGACTGTGAGTAGTGAAGGGGGTACTATCCTTGGGTAGTGCAGGTTGTGGGGAAGAGAGAGAGAGAGAGCTAGAGGATTGAAAATGTTGTGGTAGTAGAACTTTGGTTTTGGGGTTGCGGTGTGTGGAGAGTGGATAACTAGTGGGCCAAATGTCCTTGTGGACTCAAAACCTCATCTTAGGAGTGGCCTGCCGTTGAGAGAAAATGAACAATAATGCCTATGGATGAGAGGTTCATCCTTCGTTTGCAACCAATTGGTTAATTATTAATAGATAAGTGTTTATGTTATGCTCTTATGTTAATTTCACTGTGTAAATAGTTTATATGAATGCTGTGTGTTTTCTGTTTTCTTGAATAGTTGTATTCGTGTTTAATATATCTTGTTATATGCATTTAGAATTGTAGTATTAGTCCAACGGTGAAATCAATATGTGATATGTGGCTGATAAGCTACAAGAATTTAATTAATTAGAATATATATAGATTTACTATTTATTATACATGTAATGATGCTTAGCTAGAGGCTGGGTATGTTACAAAGTGGTATCAGATCCATCAGGTTCAAACACTAGGCTTGAATGGGCCAAGAACGGGTGTGAATTGAGTAATTCGATGTTGCAAACTTCGGTCTATGTACAATTGGGGAAAAACTGAGAAGCTGGAGTGAAATCCAAATTTCATGAGTAAGATCCTAGTTTGAAAGAATTCATACGGTTTAAGAAGGTTAATGGAGTAGAGCGGTAAAGTTGCAGATATGAATTTGACTTGGAATGGTCAAAATTCAAGTTTTAATGGCCGACTGTAGAATTGAAGGAAGTTTGGCGAATCAACGGTTGATATTGTGTTTGATCTCGATATCGACGACCAAAATTCGCCATGATAAATTGAAAAATACATAAGTATCGACCATTTTAAAGGTTGATTAGGTTGACGACCATGATTCATTTCATATTTTTTTGAAAGGGATAAGATTAATGGTCCATATTATTCAGAGGAATGTCGAAAAGTTTCTAAGTGTTGGAGTTCATCGAAAGATTTTGTCGACGATCGATGGTCATATCAGTGAGATTTGCGGAGGGTTTGGAGTTAGCCAATTGAACTCACCGATGAATGATGGTCGAATTGTCGATTTTGGTGAATATTTGAGTTCAGTGAAAATAATTTTCCGATCGTCGATGGCCGATGGTCGGGGATTGACAGATTTTGGCCAAAGTTTTGAAGTGTCAAAATTCACCAATGAAACTTGCCGATGGTCGATGGAGGAAAGAGGATGATGACATCATAATTAACGTGTCAGTCCACATGACCCAAGTTTACACATCAAGATGATGTGTCATGCCACATCATCATCCATGTGTTGTGCCACATCATCAGTTTCCACATCATTCTAGAAGTGGCCTATGGATGATGGTCATGTTGGTCGATTTGGGGAAGTGTTTTCGACAGACATTGGGGATTGCCGATGGGACAATGGCCAAACATCGGTTGAATATCTGTACCAAGGTACAATTTGTCTATGTATTTTAGATAAAATAACTCATAAAAATATATCCAATGAGCTAAACGTTTTGCAAAACATAGCTCGTATGAAGAAGTTACAACCAAAACTGTGAGGGTAAAATTCTGACACCAATTTTACTTCCAGAGGGGATAACTCCATGCTAAGAAGTTCATTTGGGGCACAAGAGAAGAGATGGAAATATTATGACCCATAGAATCTAGTGGTGGAGTTATATTTTGGTTATGGGTACCTAAATATATGCTCGAAGAGAAATAAGACACCTGTAGCATACAAGGGTAATTTGGATAAAACAACCTAAACTTCTCTGGACCATAAATTTCAGATTGAAGCTCAAACTTAAGAAAAAAAATAGTTGTTGGAAAGGTAATGAGGATTAGTAGACATATGTCAACCCAAAATTTTCATTAGGCAAGTAATTTTTCCAGAAATCAATAAAGATATTTTTGTAGCAGCAAAAGAGTAGGAATTACAACTTATAAATGTTGTAACTTTTTTATCAGAACTCAGATTGGGGCATGAGTATAGTCGTTAGAGAGATGTTTCAAAGAGGAATGAATATAAGGGATAATATTTTTGATTTTTTGCATTGTTTCCTTCATCAATTGGGATAAATAATGACCTATAACATTAATTGACAAATTTCTATACTATGCATAGATCTAACAAAAATGGTTGCTTGCACATGGTGCAAAATTAGAGGTATAATTAGGTAAATTCAAGCCTAGGATTGAATATAAAAGTAATGGAAACATGTAAGAGCTTGTATAAGTTGGTTGAGACAATAAAGAGATACATGAAAAGTAACATAAAGTGGAATTGGATTCTGTGAACCGTGTAACCACTCAATGTGAATATTTTTCCAAATAATGTCAAAGTTTGGAAAAACCTTCCTAGACGATAGAGGCGAGTGCCAAAGGTAATTGTTGTGTAAGGAAGAGTGTAGATTATAAATATATACCTATGAATAATCCTAGAGGCACACTTGAAGTGAAATATTTTGACAAATAAAGAGAGGATGAGCTTACTAACAGGGCATTGTTATTAAGCAGAAGAACACACAACATAGAGTCTTGTGTGAAAGGGATTTATATAAAGAGGATAAGATTCCACAATTGATCATTGCATGGGCATGTTCCAGATTAATTCTAGATTCCATATGAAAGGGAAGCAAGTCAACCTTGTACCATTGGCTGAAGCATCAAGAGCTGCAAAGGAAAGTGCAGGACTATAGAGCAGGTGATGCAAGGTTGACAAAGATATGAGGAAAAACATGAGAATATTAATATTTGACTTCTATGGAGCCCGAATGGTTTAAAAGGTAAATACAATAGAGCTTCTCATGATAAAACATGAAGCCAATAAGTGAGAAAATTCATTGCATGCATAGGGAAATAAGAAGAACTACATAACCTTGAAGGTAGAATTAAAGTGAAGATTAAAAACAAAATAAGGCTTGTTGCAAGAGTAGGAGAAGGGATATCATGAGATGAGGCATGAATCATGGAGTGGATGAGTCATCTCTATGTGAAAGTATGGGAATGCATGAAAAAGTGATTGTTGGGTATGATTTAACAACTTTTGTCTAAAAATACCCAAATCAAGGAGGCTTCCTCTATCATCAGAGTGCGCAACAAAAGTAGGGTACAAGTGAAAATGGAGGATGTGTAGAATTCCATTTGGAGTAGAGTGTTATTGAGTGTACAAGTAGTGATTCATAATGGATCACTCAATGAAGCATTTAAAATTGAGCAAATCCATGGATGACAAAGAATATTAAAAGTACGACATAAAAGAAATATTCCAAAATATTGAAATGTCAATCAATGATAGTGTTGTTTCAAGACCAGTGTGGTCAAGGAAATGAAATTGGTGAATTATAATTCAACGTTAATATTCAACTGGAATAGTGCATGATACAACACTATGGATATTAAAATTATATCCCAAAATATGTTGGGACAATTTTTTTTACATAAAGGAAGCAATTGTGAGATGACAACACTAGTGGATCTAGTGGCTGGAAATGCAGAATGATCAAGTAAGGTTTGGATAACAGGTGTAGAATAGGGGCCAATGGTGCAAAATTGAGCATAATATCAATGCACATGGAAACATGGTTCTACAAAAATTCAAGGACTTCCATCTACAACAATAAAGCTAAATAATTAATTAATATGAAATATATATGCATTAGAGTGCATGATAGAATTGATGCATGATGCATAAAATAAATATAGAATGCATGTGCATAAAATAGGCATGAAAGATCAAATGCTTGGTGCATACTGATATGCGTTTGTGCATGTAGACATGCCTAAACATGCTGGTGGCATGATTATATATTAAGAGTAGTCCGCTCTCTCTCTCTCTCTCTCACACACACACACACATTTTTTTTTTGTAAGCTAATAATTGGTATTACCTCAAAAATTCAAGCCATATATATGTGTTGGAGCCTTGGTGCATGGCCTTTTATTTAAGTGGAAACTAGAACTAGTACCAGGGACCTCTTATGATGTTCAAAAAGGTTTGTTGTTACAAAATCAAAACTACTGAAAGTTTATGAAGTTTACACAAAATATCTAGATATTTGCAAGGTCTAAGCCTTCTCAAATTGAAAAAGGTGATTCCTAGAGAAACCATGAACTAAAAAATAAAGACCATCATACAAAATTTCAAGACTCATCTATACCTGAAGAGGGTGTGCACCATTCGATAGCTAAGGCAAAGAGTCGACGACACACTGGGAAACACAATCTAGTTGGTTCACTTTTGATGGAGTTGAAAAGAGTATCCAACCTTCGAGGTATAGTCTCTTGGCGAAAATGTCGATATTCGACCTCCCTGCGCAATTCAAATATTATCTGGGGTTGTTATTCCATGAGACACCACTGCAAATTGTTATCCATCCTCATGGGGATCTTTGCATGAATTTTCTGGGAGTGAATTTGAGTTAGAGAAGGAATCGTTAGGGGTGGCTCCTCTACAACTGGGAATCCCCAATGGACTTCTTGAGGATCCCATTCACCTCTGGCTTCATTATTTGTTGTCAAAGAAACAATGTCACTGTTCTTGAGCATGCTTGGGTCTTCTTGAGATGCCTTGGTCTATAGGGAAAAATTCTGATCTGCCTCCCCACTGCCAACTGTTATGGGAAAATCCCCCTGTGGACAGGTGAATATCCCCTTGGAATCTAGACCCCTATAACAAGACAAAAAAGTGAAAATGGACACTAACATTCCTTTGAATCTAACGAACTAATCAAAAATAGAAGGAGAAGGAACACAATATGATTCACCTTATTCTGATGTTTTTCCTCACTGCTCCAACTTGAGCTTGATCTTTGAGCGCCTTAGTACTGTTTGACACCTGCAATGCAATGGAAAACAAGCCAAATAAATCCTAATATATTGTATAAGATTAGTCCTATTAAATCCATATATAAGACAAACATATGTAAGGAGACATAGGTTAGAAGGAAATAGGCCAAGCAATATATTAATGACAACTCTTAAAGAAATAATTACAGACTATAGATGCAATTGCGATAGCTTCCCCAAGTCCTCCTCATCCAATACTTGCACAAAGCTCCCAAAATCATAGGTTTGATATCCTAAAGCTTTCTCCCAAGACCATAGGTTTGATACCTCAAATATACACACACCTTCTCCATGGAAAGCCCTCATTATATAGGATTTGGAGGCTTAACCACCATGGAGAGGATCACTCATCAGATCCACTAAAAATGGATCTGAAAGATATTTAGGGAGAAAATATCTCTTAAGGATTTTAGGGAGGAAACATCTCTCAAGTATTTTAAGGAGTAAATATTTCAACCATCCATGAGATCCTCCACCTTCCCTAAAAAATAGGAAACCAAATGTGAGGTGGATTCTCACACTTAATTAATTTCTTTTTCATGAATATTAATAATAATTCATGTGGACTTGGTATTTTGGCCTGCATGTAATATATCCCTCCTCCACATTGACTAGGGATTGTGAAATAGGTTATTCCATGGTGTCAAGGTGTATGAGACACTTATATGTCACTTACGACACTTAGGGAAAGGTACCTAGGTGTGCAAATTTCATGTGTAATAGAATGCCTCCTAAAGTGTGAGGTCAGAAGAGAGAATGATGGCCGAAACACTTTACAATTCTTCGATGCAAGGGTGTGGAGTTGGAGAACCTGGAAGAAGCTGCAAACAACCATCAAACAATATTAAAAAATGTTTCATTTTCGAGGCATGCATACCTATGCTCGGAATACTAGATGACTCAAAGCACAATTTCTGACCAATACACTGCGGATCCATGAAAAATATTGACTAAGGATATGACCACCAAAGATACAATGTGGATCCATACCTGCATGACATAAATTGATCATAGCCATGAAAAATACACAATGGAGCTACGATATGATAAAAAATAGCCACAGACCAATATAATGTGGATCTATGTGACAATCTATACATTAGCATGCTCAAATGATCTCCTTCACAACCTGGGAAAAGAAGTTTAACAAAGTGAATGCTCAACCCAGGGTTTTCATCCCAATCCCGATGTTGTATGAATCTAGCCATGTGAATAAATGTTTTGATGTTGAACATGGTAGAAACCACTTTATTACCGATCATTGAGGTAAACTGTTAACAAGTGCGAGGGAAATCACCAATTATGTCAATGATTCCCAAGGTACCCTAGTACATTCTAACGAATGTGAATAAATGAGCTAAGGTCGAACATTCATGGAATCATCCGATCAGAGGTCAATGATGTAAACCTACTGTCAGAGGCGAGGAGGCCTGTCATTGAGGCATGAAGGTCCCAAGGTACTAACTGGTTTCTAAGTCTAATTCCCGAATGATGTGTTGAAGTTGACAGGAAAAGACTCATCGAAGGAGGGCCTTGATGTATCCTCCATCAATGACATGAAATTGACATAGGAAAGTGATGTAATATGGTGAATTAAATGATTATGGACTGACACATGAAATGAAAACTAGAAATACTGCAGATGGATGGTTTGAAGTGAAACTCCCCTTGAACATGATGAGGCACGACAACTGACTTGACAAAATTGGCTCGACGAGTACCAAAAATGTAATGTGATGACAATAAGAGAACTCTTCGACTGGATGAAAAATTATGGTGACATATGGAATTGGTATGACTCAGAGACAAGCAGATTACCCAACTGTAGGATGAGATGCAAACAAGTGCCATGTTCAAGGGCGACTGTTGGGATTGTATTTTGACTATTTTATTGCGATGGTTGAATCCTTTTTGCACCGATATTATATATGTTATTAACCATTTTGAAGGAGTTTTCAAAGGATTTTATATCAATTCATCATGTATTTATACCACGTATGTGTAATCAATGTTTTACGATGATTTTGAGCTAATTTCAGTCTGGTTTGATATTTATAAGGATCTAATACGTGATCTATGTATAATAGGGTGAATTCACAGTCCGAGCCTCCATCTAGTACCTTATCTGACAGTCCATCCGATACACGATCTGACACTCCATCCTACACATGATCCAACACTCAAAGCACATAGGAGTTGACGGTTGTTGCATTGGCGGCCTTTGATGGGCGAATCAACGACCTGGGTTTTGTGCCTCCTCAAGGCCTCCAACTAATGATCTCTTGACATATCAGAGTAGGAAGTTATGCTAATCACTGAGTGGCTCATTCAGTTTCTAGAAGCCAAAGCCGTTAGAAACTCATTTAATGAATTTGCTATTTTTAGAGGAGCTCTACCCTTCCAGTGGTCGAACTCTTGAACTGTAATCGCTATAAATACCACCAGTAGTGGCAAGACCAAAAACATAATTCTGGAGAACAGTTTCATTGTGTAATTGAGACATTCTCTGCAACTTTTGTTCCATATTTCGTTTTTTTATTATTATTAATGATAGAATTGCATTGAGTTAAGCCTATGTTTTGTTGTTGGAGAGTAGCCACGACCTGCTGGGGGGCCCACCAACAGTCTGGGTAACTTATTCATTGTTGTACATTTGTATTTTGGCATTTAATTCCTTTTATTTACTTATTTACAGGTTGCTTGTTGAAATTGTATTTATTTTTATAAATCATTTGCAGGTTGCTTGTGTTGTTCATTTTGACATATAATTCTCTTATGCATGTTATCTATTTAGGTTATGTGTCATAGACATATCTTTATATATTCACAATCATCTTTTATCATCTATCTTTTGTACCTTAGTTATAACAAAAACTCTTTAATTGTGGTTTTACTGTGTATAATTATTCACTCTTTTTAAGTACAGTTTCAATGTGTATATTCATTTAACTCATCTACATCAATATGTAATTTTAACTATTCTTGTAATTAAAGCATAAATATCTTGCTAAGAAGCTAGGAATGACTAATTAGGATAGATTAAACTAACCCCTGCGGGGCTGTCGAATCAAAGGATGTTGATTTAAAATACAATAACATAGATTTCTGATTTAATGTAGTAGCATAGGTTGCTGATTTAAAATGCAGTAGCATAGGTTGCTGATTCAAAATGCATAGTTTTTGATTTAATGCAGTAGCTAGGTATTTCCAATTTCAAGCACAATAAGATAAGTTAATTAAATTATTTCTTGTTCAGTATAGTAATATAGTTGCTGATTTTGAAGAGTAGTTTATAGATTTCATTTCCAGAACATGTATTTCATAGTGTAGTTTATAATTTTTCTGATTTACAAGTTTGAAGTTAAGTTTTAGAATAGATTTTGTTCCAGACCTCATGACCTCATTCCGGTACCGGTTTTCAATTTTTCCCTTGTACTGATTTCCACACCTTAGTTTGTTTTATTATTAGAGTGTGTTGCCGGTATTAGATTAGGTTAGTCTATACTAGGCTAGATTAGAGCTCTAGACATGCACATACAATGTTGGCACCTCGAAGCTTACGAGCCCTGGGTTGACAATTTAATGTTGAAATAGATAACATATATTTTACTCAACATTTTTGGCGCCGTTGCCTGGGAGGTGCTAAAAGGGATAGAGCTTAGGTAGGTAGGTTTCCTTTAATTACACAACAAGGGGGAGGAGCAAATTTAAGACGAGAGGTAAGAACCTGCGCATCCATTTTAATGGGTCACTCTAAAGCCTTGTTGTTTCCTTTCCGCAAGAGTGTTTAATTTTTCTGCAAGTTTGTTTAATTTTCTCAGTTTGTTTACTTTCCTACAATTTACTTTCCCGCAAGCATTCTTTCTTTCCTGCATAATGTGCTTACTTTCCCACAATTTAATTTCCCACAAGCGTGCTTTCTTTCCTGCAAAGTGTGTTTACTTTCCCGCAATTTAGTTTTCTTGTCAGTGTGCTTATTTTACTGCAAGAGTTTTTTTTCTTTTATTTATTTTATGCAAGTTTTATTTCTTTCATGCAAGTCTTCTTCCCTTTCACAAAGTCTGTTTATTTTTCCTTCCAGTATGTTTACTTTCATACATGTGTGAGTTTGATTTTGTTCCTGCAATCGTATTTTATTTTGTGCTTTGATTTCTTTCCTGTAAGTGTGATTTATTTTATGCAAGCGTGGTGTGTTTGGTTTGCGCAAATCTTCTTTAAATATGTGTTTCATATTTTAGGTAGTTGTGATTAAAAACTTAAAAAAATCTATAATAATAAAAAAACTTTTGGATGTTTTAAACCCTAAACACTAATCCACGTGTGAGGTAGGACCCATCAACCAACAAAATGGATTCAAAGGTGACCATTAGTTTTGGAGAACTCTCTCAAATCCTAGTAGTAGCTGGGATCTCTTCTTTTCAGGAAGAACACATCTTGACAATAGTTAAGAACTTGTCTACCTCTCCGGAAATATTAGAAGAATCAAGGTCGTATGAGCTACAAAATGATTTTCCTTGCCAAACTGCTAAGGAAGATAAAAATTTATGGACTACATCCGGTGGAGAGAAATAACTAAGACCTGAGATTGAGGAGTTCTCAACATCCATCTCAACAGATCCTTTATGTACTTCAGAAATCAATCATCCAGAAGAAGAGGATCTGCATGGCATGATGAAGGAGAGCATATAAATTATTGTTGATGAACATTAAGATTACATTGAAATTTGGTTTCAAGAGGCCATCATGCCACAATACTATTCTCATCTTCAACACCTTTTGAKGCCAAAACAAGTAGKTTGGTTGGTTCTTCATATCCAAGTAATCACTACRGTAACTTTTTCATATGTGGATATGAGTATGTTTCTTATCTTGCTTCGCACATGGTTACATTGGAAAAGTTCTTACACTTGAATAMATATTTTCCTTTCTTTTTAGGTAGGGTAGGATAATAAATAAAAGTTGCATGTTGTTAGTTTAGCTTAAAATCTAATGCAACCTCATTTTACATTTTATTTTTAATAAAAGAACTATGAGATACATGTTCCAGTGACTTGATATCATTAGTTTTTGATATTTTAGAGTGTGGTTTTTGACAGTCCCAGAGATCTCTGCAGGTATTTATATCACCAAGAGTAGACAATTTCAAGGAGACAAAAAGGAAGTATTTTCCTTTAAAATTATTGCTATATTTGAACCTTGTTGTCTGCTAAGCATCAATCAAATAATGACTTGCTGTAAATTAGCCATATTTTTGCAAAGATTTCCATATTCTTTTTATCAAGGCATCTTTAATGTCAGTTTCTCTTAACCTCCACCACTAGAGGATATGAGGAAGTGATACCTTAACCATCAAACTTAGAGGTTACTCGTACAATTTCCCCAAGAACCCTGAGTAAGTGAGTAAAGTATCTTTATTAAAGAGTAACAAGGAGGTATGATTAGCGGTTAGCCATGGAAACATCACAATAACTTAAAAAATAAGAAAATGAGTTGAGCCTAAAGATACCTTTCTGTTCTTTCCCAATGGTACCATCCACTACACACTAAAAATGCTTGATTATACCATATCTTTAGATAGGCCATGTCCACTTAAGTACCCCTTACATCAGGACAATCTCTAAGGAATACATAAAGGAGAGTCATCCTCTAACATAAATACCATCCCAGTCTTAAATAAAATTTTCAGAGCTGTCTCCCCATCTTCTTTCCAAAAAGAAATCTTTATATTAAAATCTTAAAAGATGGTGGACCAATCTTTGAGGGTGTAAGAGGCTTACCTATCGGGATACTGAACAGGTCTGCTGGCAGCGGGTACTAGCCTATGGTATGACTATGTAAACCCTCCAAAGTACTGAACAAGCTTGCTGGTAGCAGAGCATTCTACCTAGTGAGGATGATAATCTGAAAAAAAAAAAAATTAAATTCCTAAATCTTAAACTTTTCCTGATGTACGATATTACTTGTAGACAAAGCTGACAAGAAGTATGCATGGTTAAGCTAAGGTCAATTAACTCCATAAATATTCCATTTGGAACTAAATTTAAGACTATATTAAGACTCTCTCGCCTACCTCTTCTTAACTATATGTAGGATGTTCTATCCTATAGGTGGGGTCATATTCTAACCGTCTCGTCAGACTTATGTGTGAAATTTATCTCTACACTTGGAAAGCTGTAAATCTTAGGCTATTGGGAGAATTGACTAGTTCCCTATATTTTTGATTGTGATGTGTCACAATAATTAGGAGTGGGGGAGGGGTTTCATGAGCTGACAAATGATAAATACTGCCTCTATAATCCATGAGAATAAGAAGTAGAAACTTTGTAAAATTTCTGTGTATTGCTTTCATGATATGGGCTATTGTATCAACAATTATTTTTTTATTTGAAATGCTAAATTAGATACCACTGACATCACTGTGTGTTATAATCCTGCTGTGCATTTTATTTATTTATTTTTATTTTTATATAATGTAAGACTTCTTAACTAGTTCTTTGTGACAATTACAAATCAATAACACATTGTTAAACTCACTATAGATCTGTGTTATACACATATGAACAGAGGAACAAGGCTAAGTGGCTCTGTATTAGGCTAGGTAGGCTAGGTATTTATCTCAGTGTGGTTTTGATTTGGATTTTGATGGATGAGATTCTAGGTCTAGGGAGCTAAGCCAGGGTTTCCAAAAGATGAGTTGGAAAGATAGAATGGGGCAAGGTAGGTATACTCAGTAGCATTTAGGATTTGTCATTGTGTATAGGGTAGATGAGGTGAGTTTAAAAATGGGAATGAGATCATGAATCCATTCATTAGAAGAAGGTGTAACATAACATGACAGTTTCATCCAAAACATAGCAAATAACTTTGAATTCTTCTTATAATCTTATGAAACAATCATAGGAAAGCATGGAAATGGCAACAAATTGTAGCAGAAGAGCAACAACTTTGGAGGATGATTTGGAGGCCTTCCTCGATGAGTTTTTTAATGAAAAAGTTATGAATGGAAATATTAATATGTCCTCTACATCCTGGATTCACTAATACAAGCAAAAACCTACATATAACCCCTTCAAAATTGATTTGAAAACAAACTGTCCAAAAGCACAACGACTGTGACAGAAGTGTAGCGAAACAATAGGGGTCAAAGATGGAGATATAAATATTTAACCATAACAAATTTTACAAAATGGGGAGAGGTTTTCGTATATAAGTCTGTTTTTAAGACAAACCTCTCTTATTTTTGAGAAATTAATTCCCATGTTCTTGGAATATGTGCCACAAAAGAATGACTAAAACAAGAAATTAAATTGGAGAATTTGATTTTTTTAAATAGGCCTCTAAGAAAGTTGAATATCTCCCACTATATGATACCTGTGTAAAAAATGAAGGAGGTTATTATTATTTAGTATGTCCTTAGAAACAACATCCTTTGATCTTCCAAAAGGCATCTTTATTTGGTCAAAAACCACTTTTGAAAATTATGACCTAAAACAAGAAATTAAATTGGAGAATTTGATTTTCTGAAATAGGCCTCCAAGAAAGTTGAATATATCCCAATATATGATACCTGTTTAAAAACATAAGGAGGTTATTATGATTTGGTGTGTCCTTAGAATAAATCTCCTTTTGTTTTCCAAAAAGTCATCTTTATTTGGTTAAAAAATTATTTTTACAATGATGACCAAAAACATAGTCAAAAGCGCAACATGGTCTTGTAGAACACTTTTGAGTGACTTTTCCTAATCCATTTTCTGATGTAGTAGTGCTTGGCCATGTGTGTCTAAAGCTTGATGTCCCTATTGGAATTTTTCAAGACCATCTCTAGGTGTTCATTGACTCTGCCAAAACAATACTCTCTGTCCTTTTCAAATTCTGCTGCAATGGTGTCTTCAATGTCTTGTTGACATAGTGGAGGAGATGGCTCAAGACTCATTTGACAAATAGAAAGGCATAGAAGTTACAATATGCATTCCAACAATATTTTTATTTAGTCCCTACAAATAGAAGAGGAGCCGATCGGTTCAAAGGGGAATATTTTCGAAGAAGTACCCTAAGTGCAAGTGGAAAACCTAATGTAAAACCTCCAAACACTTCGGATCCTATCCAATTGTCTTATGATATTGAATACCCCCATAAAAGACTCAGAGAAGTTTTTGCAGAAGATCGTAAGAGGCACAAGACAAAGTTTTCAAGACAAGAGGGAGAATCTTCTAAAGCTAATCCACCCACTCCTTCACGATTCTAGTTATGTTGGGTAATTCATTTTGTTTACAGTGGGACCTGCAAATCCTTAGGCACGGGGGTAATGTTGGGCTTGTTTTTTGACTGTTTTATTGCGACGGTCGAATCCTTTTTGCACTGATATTATATATGTTATTAACCATTTTGAAGGAGTTTTCAAAGGATTTTATATCAATTCATCATGGATTTATACCAGGTATGTGTAATCAATGTTTTACGATGATTTTGAGCTAAATTCAGTTCGGTTTGATGTTTATAAGGATCTAGTTTGTGATTTGTGTGTAACAGGGAGAATTCATAGTCCGAGCCTCCATCCGGCATGCAATCCAGCACTCAGATTTCAGAGGAGTTGGTGGTTGTTGCAATGGAGGTCTGTGATGGGTGAATCGACGACCTAGGTTTTTTCCCCCTCGTGGCCTCCAAATATTGAGCTCTTGACATCTCAGATTAGGTAGTTATGCTAATAACTGAGTGGCTCATTCAGTTTCTAGAAGCCAAAGCTGTTAGCATCTCATTTAATGAATTTTCTATTTTTAGAGGAGGTCGACCCTTCCAGTGGTTGACCTCTCAAACTGTAATTGCTATAAATACCACCAATAGTGGCAAGACCAAAAACATAATTATGGAGAAGAGTTTCATTGTGTAATTTAGACATTCTCTGCAACTTTTGTTCCAGATTTCGTTTTTTTTTTATTAATGATAGAATTGCACTGAGTTAAGACCGTGTTTTGCTATTGGAGAGTAGCCAAGACCTTCTGGGGGGCCCACCAATGGTCTGGGCAACTTATTCATTGTTGTACATTTGTATTTTGGTCTTTAATTCCTTTTATTTACTTATTTACAGGTTGCTTGCTGAAATTGTATTTATTTTTATAAATCGCTTGCAGGTTGCTTGTGTTGTTCATTTTGACATATAATTCTCTTATGCATGTTATCTATTTAGGTTGTGTGTCATCGAAATATATTTATATATTCACAATCATATTTTATCATCTATCTTTTGTACCTCATTTATAGCAAGCACTCTTTAATTGTGGTTTTACTGTGTATAATTATTCACTCTTTTTAAATACAGTTTCACTGTGTATATTCATTTAACTCATCTACATCAATATGTAATTTTAACTATTCTTGTAATTAAAGCATCAATATCTTGATAAGAAGCTAGGAATGTCTAATTAGGATAGATTAAACTAACCCCTGCAAGGCTGTCTAATCAAAGGATTCTAATTTAAAATACAATAACATAGATTTCTGATTTATTGCAGTAGCATATATTGCTGATTCAAAATGCATAGTTTTTGATTTAATGCAGTAGCTAGGTATTTCCAAATTCAAGCACAATAAGATAAGTTAATTAAATTATTTCTTGTTCAATATAGTAGTATAATTGCTGATTTTGAAGAGTAGTTTATAGATTTCATTTCCAGAACATGCATTTCATAGTGTAGTTGCTGATTTTGCTGATTTACAAGTTTGAAGTTAAGTTTTAGAATAGATTTTGTTCTAGACCTCGTTCCAGGCCTTATTCCAAACCTCATTCCGGTATCAGTTTTCAATTTTTTCCTTGTATTGATTTCCACACCTTAGTTTGTTTTATTATTAGAGTGTGTTGCCAACATTTGGTTAGATTAGGCTATACTAGGATATATTAGAGCTCTAGACATGCGCATACAGTGCCGACACCTCGAAGCTTATGAGCCTTGGGTTGACAATTTAATGTCGAAATAGATAGCATATATTTTACTCGACAATGACAAAAGATGCCATAAAGGATTCTCAAAAACTTGATCCACTTCCTTTAATTTTTCCCCCGCCTAGATAGTTGAGTATTTTTTTTTAATTTAATGAGCTTGAGGAGGATAACACATGCTCAATATAACTCACCTTCGGTAAGCTCCTCTTCCTTTTTTTAACGAACTGGAAGAAGTAAGGGTTCGTCCCCATATGGGCCCTTCAATGTATAGTTTAGCGAGTCCAGAGAAGGAAAAATTGGTGGTTTTTCATGTTTAGAGAGTCTGAAAAGAACTTAAAGGTGACTCCAGGGTTGTCATTTTTTTGTAATTTTAGTCTTCGAAGTCCTAAAAAGAGATAAAATGCTACTCGGGAGATGCCCTTTCAAAACATTTTAAACGAGTGTGAAAAGAAGCAAGATCACTCGACAATCTTTTCATGTTTAGAGAGTCTGAAAAGGGCTTAAATGAGACTCTAGGGGGTTCCTTTTTAGTGTAGCCTCTACGAGTCCGAAAGAGTGATAAAAGTATATTCGGTCACATTCTCATGTATTTATGAGCATGAGAAAGAACAAATACTAAGCTCGATATTAGTTTCATTTTTACACAAGCTTGAAACAAAATAAAACTTATGCTTGTAAATTCCCAACGTAATTTCCAAAGGTAGGGATACCCATGGATGGTTGGTACTTTGCCCCCAGCTTGAAGAGATAGTGTCATAACTCTAGAATTATAATCAAATACTTGAGACATGCCCCCCCAAGCTTCATTTCATTCGTTGACTTTGAGGTTGTCACTAATTTCTATACTAGATGGAGAAAAAGGATACGGGTGGATGAAATAAAGGTTCTGCTACAAGATCTAACGAAAGACTCGACTCAACATCTACGAGATATAGAAAAATAATTGACTCAAAATCTATGAGATCTATCGAAATACTCGACTTGTTAGGAGAGGTGATCATTTCAATATTGACATAGTAAAAGAACTATGCTTGTGGCTCCGGGGTCAATCCTCAAATTTCCATTTCATTTTTTAATGAGCTTGCTACAGAGAAAAAAACTATGCTCGTAGCTTCTGTTTAATTTTTTAACGAGCTTTCCACAGAAAATAAAAACTATGCTCATGACCTCTATTTCATTTTTTAATGAGCTTGCCACAACGAAGCGAAACTATGCTCAATACCTCTCCTTGATCATGGCTTCCAAGAGGACATTGCTTTGGAAGGAATACATGTCAAGGGACAAATGTCAACCATGAATTCCAGGAGATCTTCGCTATATGGAAGAAAAATACTTCAGAAGGGATACATGTCGACGACCTCGATAAAGGTTGGGATATCTGGATATAATAGACCTATCGAAGAGATGACCATATCAACTACCGTATCTAAGTTAGGAGAAGGGAAATATTCCCTCTCTTGCGAGGTTGAATGCATGGGAAATGTCATTACATAATTGACCTGTGGTTGGGTGGACATCACTGGCATGTAAGGACTGTTCAAGGAAGGTGGATGGTTGACCATTAGATGAGGGCCAATGAATGAAATCTGGTCGATCGTTACTATGTTTCCATTGTGATGGAAACACATCACGCGAAAAGAGTGGACACAAAAGCTCTCATAGCATAGACATAGTCTCTCCCAAGGAGTAGGTTAAATTCTAAGGGGCCGTGAACTACCATCACATCAACGTAGACCATTTTTCCTCCCAAAGTAATCGAAAACTAAGGAAAGATCCCTAAAGGTTGACTAACTCTTCTGTCAAAGGTCAACAGATTCTGAGTCATGAGCGAAAGCTGCAGGGAACCAAAAGCTTGCCAATAATTCATGGATAATATGATAATAGAAGCACCTTTGTCTATTACAATGTTAGGAATATTCCTATCAAAAACCTGTACGGTGATTTGTAAAGGAACGTAAGAGGGAAGACATGATTCTGTCAAATGATTCCAAGTAATAGAAATCATCTGATTGCTTGAAGCGGGTGCCATCGGGATGGGCAGAGTGCCCCCTTGTCTGGGTAAATCAATATTAATGAGGTAGACTTGAGTGACATCCTCACTCTTTGAATGAGGAGTAGGATCGACTGGTGGTGGAACCAGATTGACCACTTTGGTTTCACTCTTCAAGGGAGGAGTGGGATTGATCGACAAAGGAACCATATCGAACACTTTAACACTCTTCAGAGGAGGAGTGGGATCGATTGGTGATGGAACTGGATTGACCACTTTGACACTCTTCAAAGGAGGAGTTGGATATATTGGTGACAAAACTACATCAACCACTTTGGCACTCTTCAAAGGAGGAGTGGGAGCGATCGGTGACATAACTGGATTGACCACTTTGGCACTCTTCAGATGAAGAGTGGGACTAACCAGTGACAGAACTGGATCAGTCACTTGGGTTTCAATTTTTAGATGAAGAGTGGGGCTGATCGATGACAGAACTGGATTAGTCACTTGGGTTTATAGTTCAACCGAGGATGAAACCAGATTGACCACCTGATCAACCAGATTGACTGAGCATGGAAACAGATTGACCAGTCCATAAACTAATGACAATTTTGGAGAAATCTTACGATAACCAGTTGGAAGTTGAATATTTTCCAAAAGATAAGAAGCCTCATCCATATGAGGGAAAAGGTGAGAGTAATGATCACCTTCATATAACAAGCAAGGAAATTTGAAAGTTCTATTATTCTTACCAACCTTAATGTCACTGGTTGATGAGGTGTCACCAACATGTCCCACATGGGATGATGACATGGAATACCACATTTCTAAGACCTTGGGGAGACCATGGTAATCCCTTAGAAAGTGGTTACCCTTACAAATCCTGCAAGGGAATTTGGGTTTAGGATTCTCCGTTTTAATCTTGTCAACTTTATAAACACTCCCAATATGATTAACCGAAGCTGGTTGCTTGGATCCAACATGTTCTGATGTGGTTGGAGGCTTGGTCCCTTTCTGTTTCTTCTTCTTCTTCTTATCAACCTGGCTACTCGCTTTAAATATTTCACTATGCGAAGAAGGACAAAGGGAAGGAGACCTAATGGGTGAGAAGGAGAAAGGTCGACATGAGGTTGAAGTGTGGGTGGTGTGATTACATATGAAGCACTAGGTGTATTCGAAGCATTGGGAATATTTGAGATCACTGGAGTGGGGAACAACCAAACAGATAATCTGATCGTGAGTCCTGGAGGACTCAGTGTGGTAATGCACGGAGGAGGAAAAATGTTTCTGAAAGAAGGAAATGCAAAAGGTTCCATGCGAAAAGAGGTTCCTCCGTTGGTACTCACATGAGTTGATGCCATTGACACTAAATCAACCTAAGGCCCACTAAGGAAAACAAATAGAACATGTTGCAAAAATGAGAAGCAAACAATCAAACAAACCTTCCCACAATGAAACCACTAGTTGGTGATGAAATCCAACATCGTGAGATCAATATAGGAAGGGGATGGGATAGAGTAGGTGGATTCGTTACGTTGGTGACTTGCTTAACATAATTACGCCTGGGTGCAGGATTCCACACAATAAATTTGGATTTACCCTCCAAGGAGCCCGAGTGAGTTTGACCAACGTCTGTTCTAGGTACAATGAATACTCCCCTTCACCATCACCTCATGCAAATACCTTAAAGATTATGGCTACTCAGGTCAACAAATCACAATCAGCCTTTGGGCGGGTACAATCGACATTCGAGTCCGAACGTATGGGTAGTATAACAAGTTCGAAATCCTTTGAGAGAACTAAGGACAAGTGGATTGATAGAACTCCATAGGACACCAAATGGATTCATAATTCACAAAGCACTGAGACCAAATGAAGACAGTTGGACCTCAAGAAGAACCCCTAATATACGATCTGACTACTATGAACAGTTAAACCTCGGAGGGATAATTTTCGTTTCTCTCCCGAACATGACCTCGTGCATAACCCCTGTGTGAGAGGGGGATCCCAACTATGCTTATACGAACAATTGGATTTGTCATTCCCTAACACAAGATTCTATGTTTGTTTGATGGCTTTGGAAAGTTATCCTCACAACCTATTCCATAGCCCTACACTTGCTAATGTAGGTTCTCTACCTGAAAATATAAAAGTGTCTGATCAATTTTATAAGTGATTCATTTTAGGGACGTTGTTTACTCAAGGGTGTGAAAGTGAAACTGATGATGTTGTAGACTCGACTCCAAAAGAATGAAAAAAAATGAGATGCAAATCTTTTTCTTCAATGAATCCTACATACGAGATGGAGAAAAGGTTCCACTTTATTCAACAAAACACCCAATTCCCAATTGAAATCAACCTATCTACACTACCCGCAAGAAAGAATGCCACTATATTCTTTGTTTGATTCTTATGTATAAATCAATTAAATTCAAATCCTTTAATGCTCCACTACTTTCAATTAAAAGAAAGAGTCAGATACAGATGCAAAATACATGAAACAAAAAGGGATTCAAACAAAGCATGCACTCAAAGCAATGAGAATTGAAAGAAAAAAAGTAGGAGATAACCTATTCAAACAAGAACTCATTCAAGGATTTGACAATCAACAAGCGTTCAAGGAATACAATAAAGTTCAGAGAAGAATCCAAAAACTGATAAGGAGAAAGAGAAATCACTTAATATGTCCCGAAAAAACAAGCAACAAGAAAGAGAAATCTCACAATTTGAAAAGGATAAAGATAAAATAAAGACAACAAAGAGTGATAAGTATCAAATATTCAACCCAAACAAATCCACAAACCAATGTACAAACTCTGGGAAAATATCTCTGGAAGACACTGTTGGAAGATTGATTGTTGTCATTGATGTCAACCCTAGTCATGGGTTTTGGACCGCAAGATTGATAAAGGTATTTGGACATGAAGGAAAATGCACATG
>ML796576.1:13561-25760 GCA_009831015.1 Picea engelmannii
TTCTCTCACAGTCTCCTCTCTCAGAATACAATATTCACCCTCGTACATAGCCGCAATACATTTCCCTCATAAAAGAGGGTTGCCTTCTAGGGCAAAAACCCTAACATAATCTCTACCATTAGATCTGTGACCTTATAATGAACAGTCCAGATTTACAATGAAATTACAATATACTTTTATAAGGAAATTTTTTCTTTGGGGCTTCACCCCCAAACCCCCATCGGGGGACGCTGCCCCTGAACCCCCATTGGGGGCCCGCTTGCTCCCAGACCCCCCAGCCGGGGGGATGGACCCCCCGGACCCCGCAGAGGGGGTACCCCCCCTCTGCACTCCCCCGCGTGGAAGAGTGTACATACTTCTAGGGTGTAAATACTTCATGGGGTATAAACACGGCTGAAAGCAAGGACCTCTGAATCAGGAAGATAATCAGGCTCCACAACCAACACAATACATGAATGAGATGATAGAAATCAAACAAAAAACAGGAAAGTTTGTTTGGGATATTGATCAGAAGTTCAAGTGATTGAAAGGTAAGTTGAAATACCCTATAACTATATGAAACATAGGAACCTATTTGTTAATTCATTATTTCCACATTGTAAGTACACATTGAGGCAATAGAAGTTCTAGAGTCAGGATGAGGCTCTGTAAGCATCCTTAAAATTAGGAGAGAATCAGTATAAACATACAAATCCAACTATGGAAGAGCTGAGAGAAGATCTTAAAAATATGACATTTTAGTTGAATCAGAATAAAGGAAAGGAAGAGAAGGAATCTGTCTGGTGTACCTTATGCAGAACATACGGACACCACAAAAATGAGTGCCCAACATTTGCACAATAATTGGGAGTAGGAATTCCAAATCCTTTACCCACAGGAGGACCATGGTGTGAAATATGTAGAACAGATGGACATGATCTCTATCATTGTCCCATGATACAAAAGTATCAAACAATGCCTAAGAGTAGATTCTACAATTTTTGTAGGTATATAGGACATGAGGATAAGGATTTTCGAACCTTGGAAATGATGAAGGAAAGGACCTCAGATGCTTATAGAGTGCAGGATGAACTAATGACATGACAACCCACGCAACAATTTACAACACAACTGCAACAATTTACAGTGCAACTACAACAATTTACAGCACCACAGTAGTATAATAATGTTCAACAATACAATCAAGTACCATAGTATAATACACCATGTGCAGATAATTAAGGTAACAGAGGAGGATTCAAAGGAGGATGTGGAGGAAGAGGATTTGGAAGAGGTAGAGGACCAATAACATGTCACAATTGTTAGCAACCTGGACATTATGCAAGGGATTGTCCGCTACCACCAACAAAATGCATGTATTGTTGCCCAACAGATCATGATAAAGAAGAATGTCCTACACTTTTGACAAAGATACAAGAAAAGAGGAATTAGAATAATCAGAATGTTCAATGGATTTCCATAGAAACCAGCGACGATGGAAAACATATCAATATAATTACTCAAGGTGGAACCAAAACAGGAGCAGATGTAGAAAATCAAAATCAAAACCAACACCAATGGATTTGAAAGAATACAACACCTCAGCAACATTTTGGTGCGTGGAAGGAAAAACAGACATTCAAGCAAGCTAGACAAGAGATTTTGCAATAGAATATTGCTTCTACTTCAGGTATCAAGCCAGGAGATGATATACCAATATATGATATGCCTCCTCAATTTGATCATACTAGCAAAGATCAATCTCTAGAAAAGGTTAGTAATATAAGAAACTTTTTGGTATCTTGTGTGAAGTTATTGAATGATAAATCATCTCTACAAGTATTACAAAATCTATTAGAAAAGTGCAATTTTGAAGAAGGTATAAAGATAGTAAATCATGTTCATAGGAAGAGAAGAACAAGTAGGGAGTTCATATTGAATGCAAATATTTGAGACTTTAACATGGGTGATATAATATTAGATTTGGGATCTGAGGTAAATGTTCTGCCTAAGAAAACATGGGAAGTCATGGAGGAACCTACACTGGTATATTCACCTATTCAGCTGAAACTTGCAAATCAATATAGATTTTTACCAATTGGTAGATTGAAAGGCATACCAGTGGATTTAGATGGTGTGCGCACTATGGAAAACTTTGAGGTAATTGATATAGTGCACAACAATAAACCCTATCCAGCATTGTTGGGACTGGATTGGGCATTTGAAAATCAAGCTATCATTACCTTGAATACCAGGAAGATGATTTTTTAATCAGGAGAACATAGAGTTATTTCACCCTTAGATCCTTCAGAAGGTGGAAGATATGTTGAACCTCCAAAAAAAACTTCATCACAGAAGAGATAAACCAGTTATATAGAACTACCACATGCGAGGAAGATTACATTAACCCAACAACAAATGGAATGCTTAGATGGAGAAGCATCAATTATTTTTCTTTAGACTCTGACACGAGACTGGAGAATTGGAAACAACGCTTACATGAGATATCTACCAGAATATGTGAAAGAATGACATGCACACTAAGATGGATTGGCTCAGAGGTAAGAGAACCTCCAACTTTTTATGCTCAGAATAATTTAGAAGAATTTTTAACAAAGTTTGAGATAGAAGTCTTAGAAAATTAAAGGTTATTAGTTCTGGACATTTCCTTGAAAGAAAAACCTGCACGTTGGTGGGGTGCTCACAAAGATAATATCAATAATTGGTATCAATGCAAAAGAGTAATGTGCATTGGATTTGGTGCAAATAGGAGAAGAGATATATGGAGAAATATGATGGAATGCGACAACCTAGAGAACATATAGACAAATGCATAACTCAATGGATATTGGTACCACCAGAAGAATGACCACATCACTTCATTCATACATTAGAATGAATCACAAGGAATTGGTATATAGAACTGGAATTGCACAAAGGAACTGCAAACTGAAAAGAATTGTAGTAGAACTTCGTGATCATGTTTGCATTTGAACATGAGAATCTAGAGATAGACACAACATTGAAGTTGGTAAAAGAGAGTATCTTTGAAGAACTTGAATTTGAAGTAGTAACATCTTATCAGAAGCAAAATCGAAAAACAGTCAGAATTTTTTTACATTGTTATCACGTCACAGAAGATTACCCAGTGGAAGAAAACCTGCACAATCTTCAGATAACAGAAGTTGAAGGGGAAAGAGAAGTAGAAGGTCCATAGTTATAGTCAAAATATTTTTCTACACCACTGAAGATAAATAAAGTCAACAATGAAATAGAGGAGAATCCAAATATTGCAAGTATTGGGGACTATTGGGATAACCACAAAGTGGAAACAATAACAGAATTATTGCACAAGTATAATGAACTATTTCCAATAAATTTTTCAGATATGAAGGGGAAGCAAGAGAACTTGGAGAAATGAATATTCTTCTAAGACATGATGTCATACCAATAAGAAAAAGACCCTACAACATGAATCTAGTATATAAACAAAAAGTTAAAGCAGGAATTGATAAAATGCTAGAGGATGATATAATAGAACTTGTTGAAAAATTTGAGTGGATTATCCCTATGGTAGTTTAGGAGAAGAAGAAAGGGGGAATAAGGATCTGTGTATGCTTGAGGAAGTTGAATGATGCATGTCTGCATGATGCCTTCCCTACTCCATTTACAAATGAAGTACTGGAGAATGTAGGAGGACAAGAAGCATACTCATTTACTGATGGATTTTCAGGGTATCATCAAATAATAATAACACCAAAGGATCGTCATAAGACTACATTTTCCACAGATTGGGGGTCATATCAGTACAAAGTGATTTCATTTGGATTGAAGAATGCTCCTGCCATTTTTTCAAGAGTAGTGGTAGCTGCTTTTAAATATTTTATACACAAATTCTTGGAGGTTTATATGGATGATTGGACAGTGTTTATCTTATTGAAATACCATGTTGAAGTGTTAATATTAATGTTAGATAGGTGTAGATAGTGTCAAATTTCATTAAAAATTAAGAAATGCATATTCAACTCACCATTTGGAAATTTTTCTAGGGAATGTGGTGTGTAAACATGGTCTGTTGGTTGATCATGAGAAGATTGTTATCATTGTGAATTTACCAACACCTAAGTCAGTGCACCAATTAAGAGCTACACTTGGTCATACATGCTACTATAGAAATTTCATAAGGAGCTATGCACATATTACTTCACCCACATAGAAAGTTTTAAACAAGGATATTAAGTTTCAGTGGAATGATGAGTGCCAACAAAGTTTGGACATCTTGAAGGAGAAAATGGTGACAACGCCAATTTTAGTGTTTCCAGATTGGTCAAATGAGGTCCATGTCTATATGGATGCCTATTCAATAGAACTTGGAGCAATATTTACACAACCAAGAGAAGGTGATATAGATCACCCAATAGCATTTGCAAGCAAGAAGCTTTCAGATTCAAAACATAATTATAATACAACAAAAAGGGAAGGTTTGGCTATGGTGTATGCATTGCAGAAGTTCAAACATTATTTGTTAGGCCAACATTTTAATATGTTTATAGATCACTCCTCTCTTAGATATTTGGTCAACACGCCAGTGTTGGGGGGAAGAAAATGTAGATGGTTGCAGTTATTTTAGGAATTTGATTTTGAAGTAGTTGTGAAGCCTAGAAGATTGAATGCATGACCAAATCATCTGTCTAGGATAACTAATGGAGAGGAACCAAGAAGTTTGGAGGATAAATTTCCTGATGCACAACTCTTTTCATTATAGATTGTTGATGACTATTTTGCTGACATTATTGAATTTCCGAGTATAATATTTTCCCTAAGGGAATATAATACTACACAGAAGAAGAATTTGGTGGTCAGAGTTGCAGACTGCCAACTTATTGTAGGACACTTATATAAACTAGGTGCAAACAATATTTTAAGGATATTTTTCATGGAACATGAACATCTTATTATATTAGAAGAATCACATGAAGCAATAGTTGGAGAACACTATGTAGGAAAGGATACTATGCATAGGACTTTGGTGGCCAACAATTTCTAAAGATGCAAAGGAGTATTTCCAAAGTTGTGATGTCTGTTAGAGGGTAGGAAAGCATCCAGGAGGAATGAGATGCCCCTTAGACCTCAAGTAACTCTTAAGGTGTTTGAAAACTGGGAAGTAGACTTTGTAGGACCAATCAATCCACCAACTAGAAGATTAGGAGCAAGGTATATCATTACAACGACAAAATCTTTAACCAAATGGGCTAAAGCAACAATAGTAAAATATTGAAGCACATAAACTGCATCACACTTCCTATTTGAACAAGTAATCACAAGATTTGGATTCCCTAGAATTCTTATGAGTGATCATGGGACTCATTTGATCAATAAACCATCGAGGCAATGGCTGAAAAAATTGAGATACACCATCAGAAGAGCACTCCATGCCATCTTCGGGCTAATGGAATAGTGGAAGCATTTAACAAGATATTGGAGAATGCCTTAACTAATATTTGTAATGTAAAAAAGGATGATTGAGATCTAAAGATAACAACAGTGTTATGGGCTTATAGAACCACATGCAAGAAACTTACAGGGCAAACACTTTTCATATTGGTGTATGGAAATGTAGCACTAGTTCCTTTGGAATACCTAATACTTAGTCTGCACATTACAACCATTCCAAACATGAAAGAAAGAGATGTAGCTCAAGAAATATTGTCTCAACTCATGGAACTAAAAGAAGACAAGATTATGGCTAGTTTCCATCAGGAAGTACAAAAAGCAAGGAAAAAGATTGGTATGATAGGCACATTAGGAAGGAGAAATTCAAGGAAGGAGATCTGATTCTCCTCCATGAAAACAAATATTTAAAACACCTGGGAAAATTTAGGATTCATTGGCTAGGGACATATGAAATAAAGTTTATCACAGATGGAGGTGTTGTACAACTGCAGGATTTACCAAACAAGGAGATTCAGGGATTAGTGAATGGTATTCAACTTAAATTGTATAGGGACAGTCGAACCAATAACCCTCAATAGATGTCATGCAAAGAATTAGAGTTGTACATAGTGTATATAGTAGGAGTTAAAAGAGAAACAGGAAGAAAAAATTGTAAAACGAAGAAAAAAACAAAAATATGGTAGACGAGAAGTTAGAGGAGACAACGTGCAGTAGGAAATAAGTGGTGTGACAGAACAAGAATACCTTGTGCACTAGAAAAAGGTGACAAGACAGAAAACATAGTGCGACAGGACAGAAAGTGACCAGAAAGAGGAAAACCAATGATTGGAAAAGTAGGATATGACAAAGAATTTATGAAAGGTCTTATAAAAGCATAAAACTTGCAAGACAAGACTCATTGTGATATTGTGAAAATGATCCAGGTGGATATTGGTGGCCACCCACCTATTCCAACTGGTTCCTCTTGACAATTTTTAGTTCAACACGTTCTTCTTCAATCCTTTGTAATTGTGGGTTCTACACTTTTGAGGTTGTTTGAATCCCTACACAGTTTACAGGTGGATATTGTTGGCCACCCACCTAATCCAAATGGATTATTTTTTTATTTTTCATGTCAACACATCTTTTTGTACTTCCAGGGTTGTTTTGGGACCCTAAACAATGTTTTTTTTGGCATGGCACAGTCAAATTGTAGATAGAGTCAAGTTTGACAACATAATGTGTAGTTATCGAAAAGACCTTTCCAATGGGCTATCACACACATAAAATAGCGGTCATATGAAAAAGTTACGACCCCAGGAATTTGAAGTACCAACTTACCCATTGGGGCCCACATAAATTTTGGCATTTCATCTCCTAGGGTTAGGTTTTTGGATGTATAGGGTTTTGATATTCATGAGTAATGTTAAAAATGCCTCTAGAGCCTCATTGTAATCATTCTTCTCAGACAGATGTGTGTAGCAAGCCACATCTCTTCTTAAAGATAGTTGCCACCATTCGAGCAAGTTGTTTCCAGTTCTAATGTTTTACAGTTTCAACCTATTTTATTCATTCAATAGAATTTATTATTCATTGGATGTTTGTTTTTGTTCTCCATATCTCCATGTTATTTTATTTAGTTTGTTTTTCCTTTCATTCTACTCATAAATTTGGATCACTGGTATCATAGCAGTTTGCTCTTCATTTATTTTTCTTCGTGCATGTCCCCGACAAGATATGGGTACAATAAGTTGGGACTCGAACCAGTTGAGCCTTTGCAATATTGGCCACATCGAGCCCGACAACAACCCATGGGGGACGAGAAGAAAGATGATAGATTAGGATATCCTTTTAAAATGTTGCTCGAGGAATCCCTTGTGCAACAAAGGAACTAAATTATGGATAACTTTGCACATATCCTTTTGTAGCTGCCCATAGGAGATGCATTTTCATCAAGCGGCCATGCAACCCCCTTCAAGGTACAAGTAAATTTTGATGTTCCATTATTTGAAGGACTGATAGATGCAGGTGTTGTAGATAAATCGTTGAATCTACTCGAAGGGTATTTTTTACTCCACAATTTTTCCGCCAGGGAAAAGATTGCTTTTCCAGTCCTCAAGGTCATCCCGCATGTCAAGGACTGGTGGAATACTTACTCTGAGCAAAGGGTCGTACATGAATTTGCAATATTTTCGATCGCCCCCACATGGGATTCCTTCAGGGATTCCATCAAAGAATAGTACTACCTTGTTGGAAGCTACGAGGACTAGTACACAAGATGGACCACACTGCATTAGGAAAGGGACCAGATGGTATCATATTTCACCAATATTTTCCATACCTTGTGCACCAAATTGGGTATCAAAGAATATAAATGACATCTGGTGCTCAAATAACATGGTTGTATGCATAGATACATTCAAACATAAATGGAATTTCTATACATCACATCATTAGGTGCAGCTTATAGATATTTTGTCAAGATCGAGCATAAATTTAAGCAGAAGAGGCAAGAGTTTGGATCTGCAAACTCCTCATAACCGAAGTAGGGAAAAGGTATCCCCAACCCAAAAAACAAGGGACAGAGAAAAGATGGACGCTATCAGGACAACCAGTCCAAGATGCAACCTAAGAAGGGTAATGAGAAGACGAAGAAGGACATGGGAAATGGTGTGAATACCATAAAATCCCTTGGCACAACACCAAAGAATGTCGCTCCAAGAAATCATTAGTGGCTGAGATGAAATATTTTGACTCAGAGGCAGATTATGACTCTGAATCAAATCCAGAAAGTGGGAAGCGTATCATCGATGTCAAACCTAGTGCCACTGTCTCTACCTTCAAATTGCAACCAAGCAAACTAGAAGAACCATAGGAAGGGGAATGCCTCTTTCACTCACAGATGTGGGTAAAGGGAACTCTGTTGCATTTCATTGTCGATAGCGGTAGTCAAATGAACCTAATTTAAGAAGAGGTCATCAAGCGGTTGGACCTACCGATAACACCACACTTGCATCCCTACACCATTGGTTGGCTTCACCAAGGATGGTATCTTCACGCCAGCCAACAGTTCTGTCTGCCCTACAACATAAATCCCTTCAAAGATGAGGTATTTTGTGATATTTCTCCCCTTGAAGTTTTTTATGTTATTTTAGTCCAACAATATTTGTGCAAGCGACATGTTGTGTATGAGTCTAGACCCTGCAATGTTATTATTACTTTAGGTAGACAATTGTACATGATACCAAAGGTAGCGTTGCCTAACATTATTTCTTTAATCTATGCTAAGAAATGCAATAAGGTCATTTCATAGACCAGGAAGTTTGTCTTCTTTGTGATCCATGCTCATAGTAAAACATAAGGTCGCTACCACATCTGCGATCTCTACACAGAGCCTCTCTTTGCAACAGAAGCAAGTTGATGGGATCATGGAAGAGTACAAAGACATATTCTCCTCACCCACCGAGGTATTGATGCACTGCCAAGTCAATCATCCAATTGATCTAACCCTCAATGCCCCACTACCTAATGGACCAGTCTATCATCGCTCGCTAATGGAAAATGACGAAATCAAGCACCAGATCTAAGAGTTTCTTCAAAAGGGGCACATTCAACCCAAATCCTCCCCTTGAGGAAGCCTGATTGTGCTGGTGCAGAAGAAATATGGTAATTGATGGCTCTATATTGATTACAGAGCACTAAAAAAATCGCAGTCAGGAACTAACACCCAATTCCCCAAATTGATGACCTTCTTGACCAAATCAAGGGGGTAAATTTCTTCAGCAAGATTGACCTAAAGTCTGGTTTCCACCAGGTCCCCATCGAACCAACTGATGTATGGAAGACAAATTTCAAATCTAAATAAGGTCTCTTGGAATGGCTGGTCATGCCCTTTGGCTTAACAAATGCACCAACAAATTTCATTATATTGATGGATGATGTATTGAGACCCTTCACCAACACTTTTGTGGTGGTATATCTATATGACATCCTCATCTGCAACAGAACTTGGGAGGAGTACATGCAACATATTTAGTAGCGTTTGGGCATTCTGTGGCAACACAAGCTATATGCCAACTTGGAAAAATTCTCCTTTAGCATGAACAAGTTCCAATACTTGGGTTACATTGTTGATGAGCATGGGGTACATGTGGATCCATCTAAGATCCAAGTCATTCATGACTGGCCAACCCCTACCACACTAACCAATATTCAGAGCTTCTTGAGACTTTACAACTTCTACTGGAGGTTTGTGTTGGGTTTCTCCCATATTGCATGGGCCCTTAGCCAAGTAACCAAGGGAAATGGAAAGGCAAAGTTCAAATGGGGGCAGGAACAACACTGAGCATTTGATGATCTGAAGCATCACTTGTGCTTATTTCCAGTACTCTCCTTACCTGATCTGCAACAACCATTCAAGATTGACACTGATTTTAACAACCCTAATTAACTATGTAATTATCACAAATAATTAATATTAATTTAATTAATAATTAAAATGACTTTATGAAAATTTTATTATAATATTATTAACATTGGTCGATGAAGTAATGAATGGGAGAGATAAGGTGGTTGAGGAATTAATGTGGGGTAAGGTGGTTGGAGAAATGGATTCGAGGGAGGAAGATAAGGGAGAGGGGAGAACTCGGGGAGAGGCATCTTTGGTTTTGGGATATTTTGGTTTATGGGAAGTTAAGAAAATTTGGACAAGAAGAAGGAGGAGGGAAGGAAACAACAGTTTTGCTGGAACAATTTTGTTTGAGGACTTTCATAGGGGCACAAGTGTTGCTAGGAATTTTGGGCTCGGGGGCCAAGAAACTATAAGGATTCCTGGAGCTAGGTAGATGAAGAGGTTGTACCTAGTTGGCTTGGAGGTTAATACTCAGTTTGGGTAGCGCAAAATCAACATCATCAACAACATCATCAGCTTTAGGTTGAGCATCAGGTTGAAGTAAATACCATATGCACTTTCTTATTGTTGTTCATTATTATACTATTGTTCATTATTGTACTATTTTTCATTATGCTACTAAACTATCAATTATTATGCTGGAACAGTAAATAAAGAAGTAAATTAGAAATAATTTATGTATTTATATTTATTTTTATGAGGCTTTGTATTTTCAGGCCTTACACTGATGCCTCCGACTATGTTGTCAATGTAGTTCTCACTTAGCATGGTCGTCCAGTAGCATACCATAGTGAGACACTCTCAAATACTATCTAGAAATACCCCACCTATGACAAATAAATGTATTCCATTGTGTAAGCCTGTTGTAAGTGGAAACATTACATTATGGGAAAGGAGACAATCATCCACACTGATCACAAACCTTTGCAGTTCATAAAGACACAAGGGGAAGTTGTGGAATGACAACCATCAAAAGTGGTCCACATACCTATAATAGTTCCATCTCAACATCAAGTATAAAACATGGAGAAAAAATCATAACGTTGACTGCCTCAGTCGCCCTCCTATTGTTCCACTCACCATAGTGCTCCATTCCTACAGGAATGAGGCATCTGAGTGGCCCCAACTTTATTAGCGTGACCTTGACTTATCCACCACCTATAAGCTCTTGGGTACATGAGTGAATGCCATTGATTTTCACATCTAGGATGGATTGTTATGCCATATAAACCACTTTTATGTTCCCACAAGTGAGCGTGAAAAGATGACTTGGGAGGGTCACTACAGTTGGATGGCAAGACATTTTGGTGTGGATAAAACTATGGATGTTCTACAAAAACATTTTTATTGGCCAAAACTTTGATAATACATCAACAAATATATTAGATCTTGCACTGCCTGTGCCATTGCCAAACCATCCATCAAGAAGCAAGGCTTATACACCCCTCTTCCTACTCCCAGTAGGCATTGGGAATCCATCTCGATGGATTACATGTTCAGCCTTCCATCCACCAAGCATTGCAATGATTGTGTATTTGTGGTGGTTGATCAGTTTTCAAAGATTGCCATTATCAGAACCTGTAAGAAGAGCATCACAGTGGCAGATATAGCCAAGCTCTGCTTCGAACGGGTGTGGGTCCATTTTGGGATACCACAAACCATCACCTCATATCGAGACACCAAGTTCCTCGACATATTTTAGTCGAGTGTCTATTCACTGTTGGACAACAATCTCACTAAATCCATTGCTTTCCACCCCAAACCGATGGCTAGATAGAGGTCGTCAGTCAGATGATTGTGCACATCGTACGCATGTAAAACTCTAAGAATCTATGTACATGGGATGAGAATCTTCCCTATGTTCATCACAACTACAATAGAGCTCTTTGTAGCTCCACCAACCTGTAATGTCCCCACTTTGGGACATCATCACAAGGCAAAGATTTATGATGACCAGAGTAGCCAGATGGGTGCTAGAGCAAGTACAGGGGTATTTGAGAGGCATTGTGGGGTCCAGCTTGCATTGATGATCATATTCCATCATTATGAGCCATTCTACACAGGTTGGCTTTGGTTTCGTTGCATTCGGACGATTTCCATGATTTTGACTATTTTGAGCTATAAGTCAATGGAATTCACTAAAGAGGTCATTTTGGGCACATTAATTGGAGGAACCTCTCAGTGTAATAGCTCATTGGAATCGGGAGGAGCAACACTACAGGATGGCATAGCTAGAAGTGACTTTCAGTGGCCAGGGAAGTCACAAGGAGAGATAAGGAGCTTTTCAAAGGTAAAAAGGTTAATTAATTAATTAAAGTGATTTAATTAATTAATTAAATATTAATAAAATGAAAGTCACTTTGGAGGGACAAGGTG
>ML796576.1:31710-62261 GCA_009831015.1 Picea engelmannii
TCGGTCACCTGGGTTGTTCTTACCATCACCCGATCTATCAATTGGCATATTTATTAGGGTGATTGGACACTTTTGGTAGCAGGGCCGAGTTATTGAGGGTTTCAGCCTTCTATTGGAGCGTGGCATTCTTCAGCTGGAGAGTTGGGCATTCAGATCTGCTTGTATTGATATTCATTTCTCATTCAGCCTTTGGAGGCATCTTTTGTATTAGTGGGAGCATTTTATAGTAGCTCTTATCTATTGTCTATCTTCTTGGCCATCTGTTGAGCATTCCAGATCGACATCTTCATTGTAGCAGGTTTCTCTATTTTATGAATAAAGAAGAATTGAGATGTTTTGGCTTGTCTATCTTATTGCATATGGTTGAGGTATGTTCCATGGTTATCTCTTTCTATTATTTTCTGCACACACACATATAAACACATCTAAAAGGTAGATCAACAAAGTGTTTGATGAAATATCACAACCAGAAAAAGGTTTTAAAAAGACACCAAAACAGTGATGATCCTTGCATATTGGCTTGGGATCATTACACAACCATAGCCCATTTCAGGAGGGCTAGGTTTCCAATCCTTATGTCCAATTGATGTTGTGCTACCTCTTGTATCCACACAAGAATAATCTTATCATGTTTGGTATGAGGCTGACAAAGCCACCAGATTCATTGAGAAGATTCAGCACATCCGCCAACAAGTCCATAAGATTTTGCAGAAAGCCAATGCTAAGTACAAGCAATGCCATGATCAAGACTAGGTACCACACTAGTTTTAGGTGGGAGATAAGGTTTGGTTACATTTGCAGAAATAGTGACTTATAGGGCCCCATCGAAAGATCCCCCCACTTTGCTATGGGCCTTACACTATCACCAAGGATGTGGGTATAAATGATTTTAAGATCAATGATCCACCCTTCCTTGGATTGCACCCAATGTTCAATGTGGACCTTCTTCGACCATATTTTCCACCATTATTGGACACCTGATAGATCGTAGAACAATTGACACCAAAAGAGCTCAACCCTAAATGCATGGAATAGGCATCCACTAATCAAATAGTGGACACACAGGTCAAGGGAACTCACCAACATAGGATCCAGCTTCATCGAGTTGTCAAGGTAAGGCATCTCCTATAGTAAGTCAAGTGGGTCACCCAGGGCCAAATTCAGTAGAATTTTCGTTACCTGATGGGGGCACTCAATGAAATGGAGACCATTGCTTCTTAATGGTGGAGGAATGATCCAGGAGGATATTGGTGGCCACCCATCTATTCAATCTGGATTCTCTTGATAAGTTTTAGTTCAACATGTTCTTATGTAACCCTTTGTAATTATGGGTTCTACACTTCTGAGGCTATATGAAGCCCTACATAGTTTCTAGGTGGATATTGGTGGCTTTCCACCTAATCCAATTGGCTTATTTTTTAAGTTTTCATGTCAACACAACTTTCTGTACTTCCACGGCTATTTTGGGGCCCTAAACAATGTTTTTTTGGCATGCCATAGTCAAACTATAGAAAAAGTTAGAGTTTGAAAACATAATGTGTATTTCTCAAAATTCCATTTCCAACGAGCTATCATGCGCCTAAAACAGAGGTCATATGAAAAGGTTATGACCCCAGGAAGTTGAGATACCAAATTACCCATCGGGGCCCACATAACTTTTGGTGTTTCATCTCCTAGGGTTATGTTTTTGAAATCCATGAGTAATGTTAAAAAGGACACTGGAGCCTCATTGTAATCATTCTGCTCAGATGAATGTGCGTAGCAAGCCACATCTCTTCTTAGAGATAGCTACCACAATTCAAGCAAGTTGTTTCCAGTTCTGTAGTTTTACAGTTTCAGTGTATTTTATTTATTCAATATAATTTTTTATTCACTAGATATCTGTTGTTTTCCTCCATATCTATGTTTTATTGTATTCAGTCTGTTATTCCTTTCATTCTGCTCATAAATCTAGATCAACAAACGAGAGATAAGGAGAAAAAAATCAATGTGAGTAGATATTTCCAAAGTATTCAACGAATATTTAGAGCAACTTTTGCATGATTTAGAATAATGGCACTACCAAAGGTTGGAGCTCCTAGTCGAACCACAAGGAAAACACTTAGTGCAACAATGTCTCCACATGAGAAAGCTGCCACAACAACAAACCCTATTCACTCAGAGGGAGTGGTAGAAATGGATTCCATTCCTTCACCAGTCATTGATTTGGTTAATCCGACGATTGTGGAGGAATAGGAAAAACAAATTCCATCAATAGAGGAAATGGAGGTGGAACCAAGGGCCGAAGAATAGAACCATACCGCAGAGAAAAATTATACACAACAACTTGGCTTAGGAGAACCATAGTATATGACTCAGGAAGAAGATCAATGAGCAGAGTCAGATGAACCTAAAGGACATACCGAAGAAACACAACAACATGTCACAGATCCATCAAAACAATCAGAAGAATAGGTGCAAGTGGATGTTACTAACAAAAAAAACTCGGGCACAGAAGAATATGAGGATGTGCACCAAGAGCAAGGTCCATAGACAGTGAAAGTGAAGAAAAGGGAAAATAGACAATACAAAGATCACCACGCAAGCAAAGAGAAGCAACACTAACACTACCACGCATACCCAAAGGAGTCACGATCCTTCCTGGCATATTAAGATGTGTGGATCAATTGAAGTTTTTTGACCATGATGTTGCAGATAGGGAAAATTTCACTAAGTTTGCACCACAAGTCTATATGGAGAGAAAAGGAACAGGTCCATCAGGATTTCCAATTTTAGAGCCCAAACAACAGATTGCAGGAATGTATAACATAGGTATCATGAACCTGTTGGAAATTCCCCACTTCGGAAGAGGCAAAGATGTAAAGGCATGCATTGAAAAACATTTGGCCTTGGTGCATGAAGGTATTTTATGGATGGACATGCCAGTATCACTAGATGTAAATTTAATTGTAGAAATTAGAGGTTCGCCAATAGATGGAGAAAATACAGAACAATATTTGGATGGAAAGACCAAGGAGAAAGTCGTGGAAGAGGAGATGAAGAATACATATGGAACTGAGAGAGGGTCTCAAGGAATCAGAACTAACAAAATCAGTAAATCTAGGATGAGGTTGGAGAAAAATTTGATGGCTTGCAAACTTTTCAGAAAATGTCACAAGGAAGAAGCACCTGCATAATTTATAGCAACAGTCGTGCAGTGCGAAAAGAGGAGTCTACTCAGTTAGACCCCATGTTTAATGAATTTATTTTTGGATGAATGCAAGGATGCACAAGATCTTGGAACAAATTTCCATTATGCATGGTTGATAATACTAATTTCATTGGTAGGTTGGGGAGAACCTAAATACAATAGTTTTACCCAAGGCCAGGAAAGTGTCGTGCAATGAAGTATACAAATTTATGGAACAGTTCATATGCAAATCAAAGGAAGGAAAATTCTAGTATATTTTCCATGTATTATGACAAGATGCAGGAAAATATAGCCAATACATGGAGGATACCACCAGAAGTGGTGGAAGAGCATCAAATCGTAGCTAAATTTAAGGCGTCTAGACACAACATGTGGATCTAGGCCAAAAGGGTTCCCAAGAAGGAGTGGATATAATTAAGATATTGTTTGACAATAGAAGAAGTGTAGTGGGCCATGAAATACTGGCCTGAAGAATGGAAGGTACTATTAGTTTCCAAAAAGTTATCAAAAGGTAATCAACAAGCATAAGCTGGCCCTTCACAGAAGACAAACAATCCAACAATGTATACAAGAAAATCAATAAAGCGCACAAAGGAAATAGGGGGTAGTGCAACAATTAAGAAGCCAAGGTAGAAGCACAATTCTGAAGCCTTTAGTGTAGGAGAAGGACCGTGCAAAAGTAACAAATGGAGAAGAATAGAAGGATAATAATGTTCCTACATAGGAGGAACTAGGAGGAGGATATATATGAGACATGGAAATCCTAGGTATAACAACACAAACATAGACACTTCCCATGAAGAAAAAAATATTGTAGGCATGAGAACAAGACAAGAATATGAAGGTTCATAAGAGCATTTTGGAACTAACATTGACAAAATATGTTGCAGACTTAGTCACCGAGAAGGTGTAGGTCCGCGCATCAAAGTCATGGGATGATGCTGAGAAGAAAAGGGAAGAGATAATGAAGAAGTTGTGTTACAAGGGAAAAACTCTCTATGGCCAAGGGTAAACCACAACAGACAGATATGACTCCAGAAATCAACTCAATTCCAACATGTTCTATATAAACTAATGTGCAATACGAGGAAGAATCCTACCTCAATCCAATCGTTTGATGTTGTTCCATCGTTGAGCACTTTGACCCAAAGCTTTACACCAGCAAGAAGTTCTCAACAAACAAGTGATACAAGTATATAGTGACAATATATAAAATGAGTTAGCACATCGGATAACACAATCCATTAATAAACATTACAAACATGCCCATGGATAATAATCATATATTTGCAAGATATCGATAGGACGGGAAAGGAGTATTTCTATTAATAATTGATCAACAAAAGTATCAACATTACAGACTTCCATGTCGGCATGGTTCGAAACCAAGAAACCAAGTTCCTTCAAATTGGGTCTCCACCACTTCAATCCTCCACCAAAGGAAAGCTCATAGAAAAGAGGTAATGAGGTCCTCTCGACAATAAGGAAAGAGCTTGGGGGATGAACACTATGTTCAGACTTAAGGGGCAAAGGGATGTGGACTCAATATGAAGTAATTTCTCTAGAGTAAGTTTGCTCTCAAAGTTGACTGCTTTCTTCTCTTTTTCCATAGATCGAAATTGTGCTCTTATAGCCTCCATAATGCAACTGAAGGGCCGAGTCGAAACGTTTCCAGTATATGGAAGGCCAAATATCAGAGATCTTCTATTGTGACATGGAAACCCAAACTCATTTTGTATTTTCTGGCACAAATCCCGATATACGCGAGTTGTAGTGGAGCAACAAGCGTATACGCGTCTTACAAAGTAGTTAGGGAGTGTATATGTTGAAAAATATATATATTTTGGCTATGGATTTATCAAAAAGGGGTTGATAAGTCTGCACAGGGAAATGAAAAAATGCCCTCTGTGCAAGATAGAAATGGTGAGGCAAATCTTTCTATAATATATGCCCCCTAATGTGTGAGATCATAGGAATATCTACGATGGCCGAAACACATTATAAATAACCCAGAAGTGGAGTGGTAGAGAACCAGCTCAACGAACTCAATTTCTCATTACATTTTGTATTGACTTTGCATACATGGCTTCCAAGAATACAATGCAGATCCATGTGGAAAATATAACAACAAGTGTTCATGGCCATGAGTAGGCAAGTATAAATGCGGTTACATGCCAATAACTATCATAGTCATGAACAAGGCCCAGTGAAACCAGTCTCAAAATCAATCTGAAGATATTTGTATACCATGGAGTACAATCTAATCTCCCATGATCGTTGAAGTCAAATAGGTATTGGTCCAATGAAATGGAAGCAACAAATCAGGAAAGTTGTGTCCACAAAGTGATGTCTTCAAGTCTTTAATACAATCTGCCAATGGTGCAAGTCTATATCATGTGAATAAATGAGTTGAGGTCAAACATGATGAGACATCGTTTGATTACCGGTCATTGAGGTATACTGCTAACAAACGCAAGACAACCTACCAATGATGAAAGTAGGTATCAAGGCACCGAGTACATCTCTACAAATGTGAATAAAGGAGCTGGTGTCGAACACTTGAGAGATCCATTGATCAAGAGACATTGATGTATTCCCATCTGTCAATGGCGAGAGAGCCTGCCACTAATGACTGCAAGCCTCAAGGTGCTCATAAAACTCTAGGTCTCATATCCATAATACATGATTTGAATTCAATTGAAAGAGACCCGCTGAAAGGAGAGCATTAAGGCATCTCTCATCAGTCAGCACGAGGAACAAAGTAGGAGCTTCATGATTTGGTGGAGATCAGACAAATAACATGTTCATGAACTAACAACCCTGTGTGTCTTTCGTGTGTGCCAAATCCAAGTGGGACACGAAAAAGACCCTCTAAATAGAAGCCAATGATGAAAACTATTGACAAAGCTGAGGAAACAACCAATAAGGCTAATGACATCCAAGACACTACACGAATCCCAAAGTGTGAATAGATGTCTTGTCCTTGAACACAAGGGAAACCACCCAGTCAACGACCCATGATGAAATGTCGATTGTTGGGTTCAAGGTGACCTACCAATAATGAAAGTAGGGCTAGGGTGCATCATAAGACCAAAGTATCATGTAATTCTTAGACAAAATGAGGGTATGGCTGAAATGAAAAGTGAAGATTTTTGAGGAGTGGCCGACACAGGTTGATAGAATTCCTTTGAAAAAGAGAATGTGACATACGGTGGAATCCGACAGCATATACTTAATAATGTGACAAATAGATGTAGGAGGCATCCATAATGTTCTCTATAGTGACTGGAAGATTAACTAGTCGGTAGAGAAAATTTTGTTACAAGGGAAAAACTCTCTATGGCCAAGGGTAAAACACAACATACAGATGTGACTGTAGAAATCAACTCAATTCCAACATGTGATATATAAACCGATGTGAAATATGAGGAAGAAGCCTACCTCGATCCAATCATTTGATGTTGTTCCACCGTTGAGCACTTTGACCCAAAGATTTACACCTGCAAGAAGTTCTCAACAAACAAGCGATGCAAGTATATAGTGACAATATATAAAATGAGTTAGCACATCAGATAGCACAATCCATTAATAAACATTACAAACATGCCCATGGATAATAATAATATATTTGCAATATATCGATAGGACGGGAAAGGAGTATTTCTATTAATAATTGATCAACAGAAGTATCAACATTACAGACTTCCATGTCAGCACGGTTCAAAACCAAGAAACCAAGTTCCTTCCAACTGCGTCTCCACCACTTCAATCCTCCACCAAAGTCAAGCTCATAGAAAAGAGGTAATGAGGTCTTATCAACAATAAGGAAAGAGCTTGGGGAATGAACATTGTGTTCAGACTTGAGGGACAAAGCGATGTAGACTCAATATGAAGTAATTTCTCCAGAGTAACTTTTCTCTCAAAGTTGAATGCTTTCTCCTCTTTTTCCATAGCTTGAAATTGTTCTCTTATAGCCTCCAGAATGCAACTGAAGGGTCGAATCAAAATGTTTCTAGTATACAGAAGGCCAAAGATCAGAGATCTTCTGTTGTGACATGGAAACTCGACCTCATTTTGTATTTTCTAGAAGAAATCCCGATATACGCGAGCTGTAGTGGAGAAACAAGCATATACACGTCTTGCAAAGAAGTTAGGGAGCGTATTTGTGGAAAAATATATATTTTTGGCTCTGGATTTATCAAAAAGGAGTTGATAAGTCTGCATAGGGAAATGGAAAAAGGCCCTCTGTGCAAGATAGCAATGGTGAGGCAAATCTTTCTATAACAGATGCCCCCTAATGTGTGAGATCAGAGGAGTACCTGCGATGGCCGAAACACATTATAAATAACCCAGAAGTGGAGCGGTAGAGAACCAGTTGGGCGAACTCAATTGCTCATTACATTATGTACTGACTTTGCATACATGGCTACCAAGAATACAATGCATATCCATGTGCAAAATATACCAACAAGTGTTCATGGTAATGATTAGGCAAGTATAAATGCGGTTACATGCCAATAACTGTTATAGTCACGAACAAGGCCCAGTGAAGCCAGTCTCAAAATAAATCTGAAGATATATGTATACCATGGAGTACAATCTAATCTCCCATGATCGTTGAAGTCAAATAGGTACTGGTCCAATGAAATGGAAGCAACATCTCAGGGAAGCTGCATCCACAAAGTGATGTCTTCAAGTCTTCAATACAATCCGCCAATGGTGCAAGTCTACATCATGTGAATAAATGAGTTGAGGTCGAACATGACAAGACATTGTTTGATTACCGGTCATTGAGGTATACTGTTAACAAATGTGAGACAACCTACCAATGATGAAAGTAGGTATCAAGGCATCGAGTACATCTCTACAAATGTGAATAAAGGAGTTGGTGTCGAACATTTGAGAGATCCATTGATCAGGATACATTGATGTATTCCCATCTGTCAATGGCGAGAGAGCTTGCCACTAATGAATGCAAGCCTCAAGGTTCTCATAAAACTCTAGGTATCGTATCCAAAATACATGAGTTGAAGTCGATGGAAAGAAACCCGCTGAAAGGAGAGCATTAAGGCATCTCTCATCAGTTAGAACGAGGAACAAATAAGGAGCTTCATAATTTGGTGGAGATCGGATGAATAACATGTTCATGAACCAACGACCCTGTGCATCTTTCGCATGTGCCAAATGCAAGCAGAACTAAAAATACCCTATGAATAGAAGCCAATGATGAAAACTGTTGACAAAGGTGAGGAAACCACCAATAAGGCTAATGGCATCCAAGACACTGCATGAATCCCAAAGTGTGAATAGATGTCTTGTCATCGAACATAAGGGAAACCACCCAGTCAATGACCCATGATGAAATGTCAATTTTTGGGTTCAAGGTGGCCTACCAATGATGAAAGTAGGGCCAGGGTGCATCATAAGACAAAAGTATCATGTGATTATGAGACAAACTAAGGGTATGGCCGACATGCAAAGTAGATATTTCTAAGGAGTGGCCGACACAAGTTGATAGACTTCCTTTGAAAAAGAGAATGCGACATATGGTGGACTCCGACAGCATATACTTAATGATTTGAAAACTAGATGCAGGAGGCATCCATAATGTTCTCTATAGTGACTGGAAGATTAACTAGTTGGTAGAGAAAATTATGTTACAAAGGAAAAACTCTCTATGGCCAAGGGTAAGCCACAAAAGACAGATATGATTGTAGAAATCAACTCAATTCCAACATGTGCTATATAAACTAATGTGCAATATGAGGAAGAAGCCTATCTTGATCCAATCATTTGATGTTGTTCCACCATTGAGCAATTTTTCCCAAAGCTTTACACTTGCAAGAAGTTCTCAACAAACAAGCGATGCAAGTATATAGTGACAATATATAAAATGAGTTAGCACATCAGATAACACAATCCATTAATAAACATTACAAACATGCCCATGGATAATAATCAAATATTTTCAAGATAATGATAGGATAGGAAAGAAGTATTTCTATTAATAATTGATCAACAAAAGTATCAAGATTACAGACTTCCATGTTGGCACTGTTCAAAACCAAGAAACCAAGTTCCTTCCAACTGGGTCTCCACCAATTCAATCCTCCACTAAAGAAAGCTCATAACAAAGAGGTAATGAGGTCCTCTCGACAATAAGGAATGATCTTGGAGGCTGAACATTGTGTTCAGACTTGAGGGACAAAGGGATTTAGACTCAATATGAAGTAATTTCTCTAGAGTAACTTTTCTCTCAAAGTTGAATGCTTTCTCCTCTTTTTCCATAGCTCAAAATTGTGCTCTTATAGCCTCCAGAATGCAACTGAAGGGCTGAGTCGAAATGTTTCTGATATATGAAAGGCTAAAGATCAGAGATCTCCTGTCGTGACATGGAAACCCAACCTCATTTTCTATTTTCTGACACAAATCTCGATATACACGAGCTGTAGTGGAGCAGCAAGCATATGCACGTCTTGCAAAGCAGTTAGGGAGCATATATGTGGAAAAATATATATTTTTGGCTCTGGATTTATCAAAAAGGGGTTGATAAGTCTGCATAGGGAAATGGAAAAAGGCCCTCTATGAAATATAGCAATGGTGAGGAAAATATTGCTATAACAAGTTGACAGAGGTTAAGGACACACTGGAACAACTACAACTTACTATGGTGTAGTAGAAAAAATAGGTGCAACAACAACAAACTACTCAGGAAAAGACAGTTCCAACACAGGAGATGGTCCAAATCATAACGTTGGGGATTGAAAATTTATGTATCGCCCAAGATATGTTGCAGGTTGATGAGGAGACAATGCATAAGAAATTGAAGTACATAGACCACTTGGACTTGGTAGTTCCCAAGGTTCCAATAAGGGCATTGTATAAACTTCAAGTTAGTGTTGCACAAGAGATTGAATCAAGGGCCCGAGGATATGCGACAAATTTTCAATTGGATAAGCAAGTTAGCGAAACATTAAAGATAAAAATCAACCAGGTGCAGGTTGAGAGGGATGAAGCAAAGCAGCGTATTGACCGGATAGAGAAACGTGTAGAAGAAGTATTCAAAATGATTCATGACATCATAGAGGAAGCAAATATACCAATTGAGGAGAAGATTGAGAAAATAGCATAGGAAATGGAGAATTATAGAAGCCAGATAACAATATTGATGGAACTCCTACAACCAATCACCCCACCAAAGGTCAGAAAAAAAACGAAATAGGAGGCCACATGCCATTCGAAGAATATTGCATAGATGATCCATGAATTCATAGAACTCTATAATAAAAGCACAGAATTATGGATGAGTCTATAGTAGGATGAGAAACTGCAAGAGTTGGACAAGAATGAAGAAAGAGTAAATATTGCAGTGTAAGAACTCAAGCAGAGGAAAAAATCGATGAACATATTAGATAGGTTGAAGAGTGTGTAGGAATTGAATAACTTGTAGGAAGAATTGAAGAGTATACAATTAGAGAAGCAGGCAAGACATGATAAGTTGGAGCCCCTGCAAGAAGGCGCATAACAAATGTTGATAGAGATTGACACAACTAAGGGTCAGGTTGGTTGGATTGGAAAGTGAAGAATTGTTGAAATACCATATTATAGCACAAATTGTGGAGTATGTAGTAGAGAGGAAGACACATGTCAAAACTCAAGTTGGATAAATTTCAAGTAGGTTCCAGGCGCTTTAGAAGTCAGTGCAAGAAGCAAACACTTCTTGAGTGGCTCAAGATGAGACACATGCGAGTGTTGGGGACTTGTTGGCACATGAAATTTTGGGGAAATGGACAAAAATTAATTAGGAAGTTAGAAAAGGGACCAGAAAAGGAGTGTACGCTAGAAAATAGGGAAAACCAACATGCTGAAATACAAAGGAAAGCAATGAGAGGAAATAGGAAAGGCAAAGGAAGGAAGAAGGACGTGGATAACCGCATGCAGGAAGTTAGAAAGTGGAAAATCCTAATCCACTTAGGTTTAGTGTTTTTTTCATTGATGTAATGATTTTTTACCCATTTTTGTAGTATAAATATGTATTATAGGATATGAGGAGATGAATCAACTAGTGGAAGTTTTTGAGAAGTTATGAGTCGTAGTTACTAGTCATTAGTTTTTGGTTGAGAGCTGTGGAGCTAATACTGAGTCAGTTTTGGAGACAAAGAGATGAATTGTAACAGAGGGTAAGGTCACAAGTTGTGGATATTGGTGTGACCTTTTCAACCTCACTTCACTATCTTCACCTATCATATCTATGTAATGCGTGTAGCACAAGGACTTGATGAAGATTAATAAAAGAACGAATAATGCCAGATCTTTGTGGACATATCCCACGAAGGGTGAGCCATGGTAAAACTTGTGTCTATGTGTGGATTATCTAGGAGGATATCGGTTTCCACCCACCTCTTCCAACGGGCTCAAAACAATTTTCTGGAAATTTACTATTTTTAGTAGTTTTTTGGTTCCCAAACTTTTGGGGCCATTTTGAGGACCTAAATGACATTTTTTCATGATATGGCACCTTAATAATAGCCAAAGGCTTTGATTGAGCCCCCAAAATGAATCTCCTCATCGATACCTTTCTAGTGAGCTATTGTGCTCCCTAAACAAAGATCGTATACAAAAGTTACGACCCCTTGAAGTTAATGTACTAACTTACTCCAATGGGGCCCACATGAATTTTGGAGCTTCATCTCCTAGGGTTAGGTTTTTGGATGACTACGGTGTTTGAATTCGAGTTTATTGCAAAAATTAATTAAGAGCCTCATTTTACTCATATTCTTGCAAATGAGCATATCCATCACATCTCTTCTCAGAGATAAGCTGCCACCATTCTAGCAAGCTTGTTTAAATTTGCATTTTATAGTTTTAGCATATTTCTCATTTAATAGAAATTCATCTTTACTGTATCGTTGTTTTTATTCATTGTATCTATATGTTAATATTATAAACATGTGTTTTCATTTTGTTCTTCTCATAAATACAGATCAGTGGTATCAGAGCAGTCTCCTCCTTGTAGTTTTTTTAGTGCATGTCCCCAACGAGGTCAGGGTATAGAGAGTTGACAACTGCTCTCACATGACAAAGAACCTTCCATGGTGGAAAAAAATAAATACAACGAGATAGGATATCCTTTTAAAATGTTTCTCGAGGAATCCCTCAAGTGACAAAGTTATGCAATGATGGACAACTTTTCACAAATCCTTTGACGATTGTCGACAAGCGATGCATCTACCTTGAGTGGAGGTGCCACCCCCTTCAAGGAACATATCAAATTTGATATTCCTATATTTGAAGGTCAGATATATGAAGATGTTGTAGACAAATGGTTGAATTTGCTAGAAGGGTATTTTTTTATCCATAACTTTTCAAATAGAGAAAATATTACTTTTGCGCTCCTCAAAGCCATTCCCCATGTCAAATATTGGTGGGATACTTTTTGTGAGAAAAAGGAAACAAAGGAACCCTCATTATTTACAGTCACACTTACCTAGGAATCCTTCAGTGATGTTTTTAAGGAACAATACTACCCTGTTTGAAGTTATGACAACCTGCATACAAAATGGACCCCCTGCGGAAAGAAAGGGACTAAGCAGTACCAAAGTTCAAAAATATCTTCCATACCTTGTGCACCAAGATTGGTATCAAAATTTTTGGGAAACATTTGATGCTCAATTATAGAAGTGGTATGCATAGATACATATAGACATAAATGGATTTTTTTGACATCTCATCCTTAGGTGCGGCCTATCAATATGTTGTCAAAATCGAGCAGAAGCTTAAACAAAAGATGCGACTGTTTGGGTATGGGAACCCCTCACAATAAAAGAAGGGAAAGGGCATCCCAAACACATAGAAAAAAGGAAAGAGAAAATATGGAGAGCCTGAGGAAAACTAGTCTAATCCGCAAGCAAATAAGGACAATAAAAAGAGGAAGAAAGATACTGGGAAGTGGTATGAATTCCATAAGAGCCCCTATCATAACACTGTTGATTTGCGCTCAAAGAAATCATTAGTGGCAGAGGTGAAAGCCTATGAATCGGATGTGGGTTCCAACTCTAAGTTAGAACCAGAAAAGGGGAGACAAATCATTAATTCGGAACCCAAAGCCACCATTTCTACCACCAAGATCCAGCCCGGTGAACCTGATGAGCCATAGGAAGGCGAGTGCCTCTTTCATTCACAAACGTGAGTGAAAGGGACTCTACTGCACTTCTTCATTGATAGTGGTAGCTAGGAGAACCTCATCTCATTGGAGGTTGTCATGCGACTGTCCCTTCCAACAATGCCACACCTATATCCCTAGATCATTGGATGGATCCGCCAAGGGAGTGATCTTCGCATCAGCCAATAATGTTGTCTGTCGTATGACATCAAGCCATTCAAAGATGAGGTATTGTGTGATGTTTCTCCCCTTAAAATTTTTGATGTTCCTTTGGGCCAAAATTACTTATGGAAACATCATGTTGTATATGAGTTTAGGCCTCACAGTGTTATTATTACTTCTAACAGGAAATTGTACAAGATAATCAAGGTAGTCCCACCTAATGCCATTTTTGTGATCTTTGCCAAGAAATGTAGGAAGTTCATCTCTCAGACCGAGAAGTTTTTCTTCTTCATGATTCACTCTCAGAGTGATCAAAATATTGTAGCCAGATCCATGGCCTCCACTACTAACCTCTCCACACAATAGAAGCAAGTGGATAAGGTCGTAGAATAATACAAAGACATCTTCTCCTCACCTATTGGGGTACCTTTTCACTGTCAGGTCAAGCATTCCATCGATATGACCCCTGGCGCACCACTACCCAATGGACCAGTCTATCATCTCTCTTTGTTTGAAAATGAGGAGATCAAGCATCAGATCCAAGAACTGCTCCACAAGGGTGTTGGCATAGGGGAAGACCCAGGGTTCAACGCTACAACAACGCACCAACAAAAACCTAAATACTGGCCCTTTCGAAAACACCTACGAAGCAAATGAAGTCTCACCCGAGGTAGAAGCAGGGGTGGTTGTGGGACTCAGGTGTCTACAACCTTAGCTGGGACACAGATATGTGATTCTAATACTTGACAGGGCACTTAGCACTAACAGTTCATCAATATTTAACCACCATCTACTTTGCAAATAAAAAAGAGAATCGCAACATTCATTCAGATCTAATGTATCAAGCACTTAGCATAAAGAGATAGATTAGATCTAGTAGATTCAGGCACTAGCACACTCATATAAATCAGATATAACATCCATATACATCATTATCACAAAGCATAAAAAGATCTATCCATCTATATCAAATAAATTATAAAGTAAAGACATAAACACATAAACACATTGCACAAAGAAGAGCAACATAGCATGTACGTGGTTCACCCCCACCCTGGGGCTACGTCCACCAAATCTTCTTCTTTATTAGCTTCTTCAATAGGTTACATGCACAGAGCCTTGAAACCCTATTCTGCATAGGACAAGAGATCTGCACAACTCGCTAGATCCTCCTTCCCTGAGTAGATCTAAGCACACAACGTTCCACAACCTTTTACAATGACTTGCACTTATCTCTACAAGTCTCACACAGTATGGATATAACACTTACAATCCTTCAATCACATATATCTATCACTTAGCCATTCTTAACTGCTCTGTATATATGTTCACTACATCACCTTAGCATCTATTTATACTTTAAAAAATAATCCTAAAAATGGGTAAACCCATGGGCTAACATCCCATATCCGTTACATAAGCCCAAATCCAAAAAAGTACCCAAAAAGAAGCCGAGATCCCGCGATCTCTGCTTCGTCTTGCGCTCCTCCTTCAACAGGCTTTTGAAGTCCCAAAATAGGTCAACTTGACCAAGGATCTTCCAAAACTTGGTCAAGGGCCAACAGACCCCCAACACTCACCTGTGACTCGTCCCGAGTCACTCTGATCTGGGTAGTTCTTCTTCGAAATCCTCGATCTTAGATCGAGTTTCTTCAACTTGCTATTGTGCCATGGCATCTTGTGTAGCGAACTCTTGGATGACTACCTCGTTCACAGGTCCCTCGAGACGTTATTCAGCTACAGTGACAACCTACTCCAGTTTTTCACCTCAAACTTCGACCTCTGTGAACATTTGATAGGCCTTATATTGTACAGGTTGGATCCTCTGAGTTACTTCCATAACTCTACTCTGGATAGTGTGGATCTACTATTGGGTAGTGCATTGCTCTTGGGAGCACTTCATTCTTTCCATAGATGACAAGGGCTTCAACTGCGCTTTTATCATTTTAGATTCATACTTCGCCTCTTGTAATTGTGACTCCAATGCATTCAGTTCTAGATTCTCAGTGAGATGCTTGTAGGTCTAGGCACTGTGATTAATGAGTTGCTTACATTCCATAGCAAGGGATTTTATTCTCTCAACTGTGCTTCGAGCAATTGCTTCTCTTTGATCCCTTACATCCTGTGGAGTCTCAGGCACTGCACGGAGCTCTAAGTCTATTATGCATTGTTGTAGCTGCTAGATAGCTTCTGTGAGCTTCTCTACTTGTTGTGTGACTCGGTCCTCTACCTTTATTTCTATGACTATCAGAGAGTGAAGTGCTCTACTGACCTCTTCTTTCACTTCGAGTTTCTCCATGAGTAGTCGACGGAGAGGCTTGTCTTTTTCTCGTCGATGAAGCTTGTATACCTATAGACATCGACATGACTCTTTCAGTCATGAGGTCGATTAGAACTTCTTCGACAGTTTTCTCTGCAGTGCTGAACTTGTCCGACATACACACTCGTGGTTGGAAATCTTTGGGTTCGAGGAATAAATTAGACACTACAATTGGATAGAGGGAAATAACATAATGATCACTGTGTAAAATCAACGAGTCTATGGGCTCAAATTCAATGTTAGCAAAAGTGTTCTCGGTGCATGGTGCAACGTGATAAATAGATAATTTGGCAATGGATTGCTTGCAACGGTCGAGAAGCCTTCATTAACTCTGTTCTTGTCTGTTATGGTGCGGTCCAACGGTCTGGTGGTTAACCATAAATGCATTTCTACCCATTTGGAGGAGTCAACCAAACAGTTATATGGATCCCAACGGCTATATTTCTTTGCCATGGCAAAGTACCATGTGACGTTGTTCTGTTATCCCGGTGAAGCTCCAGTTTTGCAAATTTTCCTTCTGCAAAATTCCCTCTGGAACCTTCTGTAACTTGTCGATCTTAGCTCTCTTCTTACTTAGCTTTCTAGATTTATTTCCTATGAGCTTCGTATCGGTATTCCTTTTTCCATTCTGATTCTTATCTTCTTTTGGCATAGTTACTTCGCGTTGTTGAGATTATTTCCTAAGATTCAAGGGTGATACTTCTTCTTTATCTGGAACAGGTACTTCAATCTTTTGCAAGTTGTCTAGTGTTCTTGCAACTTCGACATCTGAATATATGGCGTTAAATAGCTTCGATATGTTATTCTATTCTTCAATTAAGTGTGTGATCCTTCTAGTCATGAAATCTTTTAACTCTTGCTTCTTCTTCTCTAAAACTTCTTCTTCTTCTTGCCTTCTGGCCTGATCTCTTTCAATCCAAGGTTTTCCTAGTAACATGGTAACTGGGGCGTTGTTCTCAATAAATTTAATAATCTCAAAATCTTCCTTTGTCAAAGATCCATTGGAATTCATAGGTATCTAGGTGAGCTTTCCACATAGGTTTATCATCTTTCCTCTAAATATACCTATTCCTCCCAATGAAGGAGTCATAGCAGGCTTCCCTAAAAGTTCACAAGTTCTCTATGTCATAATATTCACCTGTGTTTTCTCATCTAGAACACATTCAACGTCAAAGTCTCTTATTCTTGCTTCAAGGAATTCTTTTTCTTTGAATATCCCTGATAAGATGACATGTCGTTGATCATTCAGGGTTTCTTTCATCTATAGAAATACTTTCGTTGATTCTTTCTGGGGTTCTTCCATAATCGTAGTTTATGGATTTGCCTTAGGGTTTTTTCGTCTGATGTTTATTTCTTCAATCTTAGCAATCATTCTAGGGAAATTATATATTTCATGGTCCATAGCTTTGCAAAAAAAACAACTAGGTCTTCTTCCAGGGCATTCCTTAGCAAGATGTCTCGATTTTCGACAACTGTAACATAGGGTTAATCCTCTCTTTCTTTTAAATGATACCAATCTCTTTCTATGTTGCATGCTAGGGTCATAGTAGTGAACCTACAAACATTTCTTTGTAGGATCCTGAATCCACTTGTTAGTCTAAACATTCTTTCTATGCATAGGTATAACATATATTTCATTATTCTTATCATATCTATGCATATCAAATCCTGTTTCATCTATTAATGCCCTAGTTTTCAAGCTAGGACAGAATCTATCAAACATACCTAGATCCATACTTTTGAAACAAAAATTTCCACTTATCTTACTTTCTATAGAGCACAAAGATTTCAGATCTAGAACTTTTCAATATTCTTACCTTTATCAGAGCACAGAGCTTGCAGATCTTATGTATTTTCTTCATATCTAACCTCTTTTGTTTAACACAGAGCTTCTCAAACTAAGTAGAGTACTGCGCACTAGGGAGACAGATCTATGCATAGATATTTCACAGTTTCAAATCAGATCTTTTCACAAAGCTTCTTCTTCCTTAGTTCCCAACAATCACAGTTTCAGGTCCCGACAACGGAACCATTTTTTGGCACAGGGGAAAACCCAGGGTTCAACGCTACAACATCGCACCAACAAAACCCCAACTACCGGCCCTTTCGGCAACACCTGCGAAGTAGATGAAGTCTCACCCGAGGGAGAAGCAGCGGTGGTTGTGGGACTCAGGTGTCTACAACCTTAGCTGGGACACAGATATGTGATTCTAATACTTGAAAGGGCACTTAGCACTGACAATTCATCAATATTTAACCACTATCTACTTCGCAGATAAAACAGAGCATCACAACATTCATTCAGATCTAACGTATCAAGCACTTAGCATAAAGAGATATATTAGATCTAGCATATTTAGGCACTAGCACACTCATATAAATCAGATCTAACATCCATATACATCATTAGCACAAAGCATAAACAGATCTATCCATCTATATCAAAGCACTTAGCAAGTAAAGACATAAATACATCAACACATTGCACAAAGCAAAGCAACACAACATGTACGTGGTTCACCCCCACCCTGGGGCTATGTCCACCAACTCTTCTTATTTATTAGCTTCTTCAATAGGTTACATGCACAGAGCCTCGAAAACCTACTCCGCATAGGACAGGAGATCTGCACAACTGACTAGATCCTCCTTCCCTGAGTAGATCTAAGCACACAGCCTTCCATGGCCTCTTACAATGACTTGCACTTAGCTCTGCAAGTCTCACACAATATGCACAGAGCACTTACAATCCTTCAATCACATAGATCTAGCACTTAGCCATTCATAACTTCTCTGTATATATGCTCACTACATCTCCTTAGCATCTATTTATACTTTACAAAATAGGCCTAAACATGGGTAAACCCATGGGCTGACATCCCATACCTGTTACATAATCCCAAATCCCAAAAAGGACCCAAAAAGGGCTGAGATCCTGCGATCTCTACTTCATCTTGCGCTCCTCCTTCGACAAGTTGTTGAAGTCCCAAAATAGGTTAAATTGACCAAGGATCCCCCAAATCTTGGTCAAGGGCCAACAAAGGGGCATATTTGACCCCGCTCGTCGCCTTGTGGAACCCAAATCATGCTAGTGTAGAAGAAATATGGGACCTGATGACTCTGCATTGATTACCATGCCCTAAATAAAATCATAGTCAGGAACCAGTACCCGATTCCCAGAATCAATGATATCCTTGATCAACTCAAGGGAGCCAAATACTACAGTAAGATTGATCCAAATTCTGGCTACCATCAAGTCCCAATAGAGCAGACAGATGTATTGAAGACTACCTTCAAGTCAAAAGAAGTTATTTTTGAATGGTTGGTCATGCCCTTTGGTTTGAAAAATTCCCCGACAACTTTCATGAGGATGATGGATGATATCTTGCAGCCTTTCACCAATTATTTTGTAGTGGTGTAACTGGATGACATCCTCATATACAAAAAGACTTGGGTGAAACACTTGTAGTACATTCATCAGGTTCTTCACACTCTTTGGAAGCACAAGATATATGCCAAATTAGAAAAATTCTCCTTCAACATGGACATATTCCACTACCTATGCTACATTGTTGATGTGCATGGTGTGCATGTGGATCTAGCCAAGATCCAAGTCACACATGACTGGCCAGCCCCAAGCATGGTCACTGAGCTTCAGAGCTTCTTAGGCCTTGCCAATTTCTATCACAAGTTCATGTTGGGATTCTCCCATATTGCATGGTCCCTCAGCCAAGTAACCAAGGGTTGTGGTAAGGAAAACTTTGTGTGGGGCCCATCCCAACAACAAGTGTTTGTTGATCTAAAGGAATGCTTGTGCTTAGCCTCTATGATTTCATTACTTGACCTACAATATCCCTTTGAAATCGATACAAATGATTTAGAATATGTTGTGGTCCCAGTCCTCACTCAACACAACCACCCTGTGGCCTATCGTAGTGAGACATTATCATATGACATCCATAAGTAATCTAATTACAACAAAGAAATGTAATCCAATGTGCAATCCTACTGCCAGTGGAAGCATTACATTCTCGAGAAGGAGACAGACATCCACATTGATCATAAACAGTTGTAGTTCATGCAGACACAGGGAAAATTGTAGAATGATTTCCATCATAAGTGGTCCACCTACTTGAAGCAATTCCACCTCAACATCAAGTATAAAACAAGAAGTACCAACCAAGTCATTTATTTCCTCAGTTGACCTCCAGTCATGAAACTCACCACGGTCCTAGATGCTTGCGACCACAACACCTCCAAATGGCTCCACCTCTATGAGACAAATCCTAAGTTCACCAACACCTACAAGATGTTGGGCACACACACAATTGTCACTAATTTCCATATTTAGGATGGGATGTTGTGCCATCTGTTCCATCTTTACGTTCTAGCAAGAGAGCGAGCAAAGATGATTTGTGAATCCCACAACAGTCGAGTGGAAGTACACTTCGGTATGGAAGAGATAGTGGAAATGTTTCACCGACACTTCTACTGGCTGAAACTTCGACAGGATGTCAGCAAGTATATCTGGTCCTTCATTGCCTGCTCAATTTACAAACTGGCCACTAAGAAACAAGGCCTGTACACCCCTCTACCTACCCCTGACAGGCCTTAGGAATCCATCTCAGTGGACTACATGTCAAGCCTTCCATTCACCAAGCAGGGAAATGACTGTATTTTTCTAGTTTTTTATCACGTTTCCAATATGGAAATTATGGCCACCTGCAAGAAGAGCATCACAACATAGGCCACTTTCAAGCTATTCTTTAAACAAGTGTGTGTAATGTTGGAAATTTTGGGGAGAATTAAGGAAGTTTTGAAGGAATCAAAGAAGCACTGTAAAACAAGGGAGCACGCTGGAAACAGAGGAAAAGCAACATCAAAAACCAAGGAAAACCCATGCCAAGAAAATCAGTTACAAAGTGGACAAATTGTTGTGGAGCAGTTGGAAAGTGGACAAGCACTGACTTCGAGAATGGTTGGATCAAGGACCAGCCATGGATGAGACAACTAGAAAGTGGACAAATATAATCGGTTTAGGGTTAAGGTTTTTGTAAGGGATTTGTCCTAGTTTTGTATAAGTATAATGTATTAGGATTTTGAAAGGGTGGTCGTGGTTGTTGTTCTTAGTTGTCATTGTTGTTGTTGATGACACCTTGTAGAAGAGAGATTGGTGTTGTATTTTACGTATTTTATAAATTACAAGTGATATGAGGACTATTGTAATCAGTGGAGATTGGTTGTAATGAAGGAAGGACTGTACACTGTGCACTGTGTTGCCTTCTGTTATCTAGAAGGGTCAATGGTAGAAGGGTATGTTGGTAATATTATAGTAAGAACCTAGGTCATGCCAAGAGACCAAACCAACAATGTTTTTTTTGTCGGTTGGAACTCAGAAGATTAGATTGGGAGGGATGTATCATGCAGTATAGCGTGAGGTCTTAATAAAGGGTATTTTTTTAAGTTGTAACCCCATGAAAGTGGAGATTGACAAATGGTTGACATTCCATGAATTAGATTTTTCACACAAAGATAATAGAAGCTCTAATTTCAAGCCAAGATAGTATTTGGAAAGATACGTATTCAACAAAATACACAAGAGTTTCTTTAGTGAGTTTCCCACACTATTGCAGGAGTGGATAACATGGTTGAAAGATACCCATCCAAAAAATAGAGTTAGATCAGTGGAGTGGACATAAGAAAGTATTGCGTAGTTGAAAAGGGTGAATAAAAAATTCACACGTGAAGTGGATTTCTGGCTAGACAACATTGTAGTGGGGTATATCATTGCGTTCATAGTAGATACATCAAATTCTTACAGTATAGAAGAGAATTATTTTCTTAAGGGTCCAAGGGGAAGGTACATCAGATCGTTGTACACTTCGATCAAGATATTATTGCATGATAAATGGGTATTAACCATGGAATCAAACAACTAAACTACCCTACCTGCATGGGGGAGTTAGGGGAAACCTGAGGAAGGTCTAAGATGGAGGGAGAAATGGATAGAGAATAGAGCAGTAAAGAGAAATATCCCATTATGATGGATCAATAGGAGATCCAAAAAATTATGCAGAAGGTAGGAACGACGCACAGTGGAAGACCCTACCAGTATAATCTCAATAGGAAGAAAAGAGCAGTAGCTGAGAGGGAAGGTTTGAAGAGTGATGAAGAAGAGGTAGAGGATATCCATGCTATGGATCACATTGAAGAAATATTTCATGCCACATACGGAAGAAAGAGTAGAGGAGAGATATCTAATGAGGAAGAAAATACCCATGTCCAGATCTGAATCAGTGTAGAACCTACAACCCCATGTATGACGAACACATCAGGAAATAAATATTTGTTTAGAGAATAATTGATTGACATTCAGAAGAATATAGGAGATCATAATATAAGTGAGGGTACAATTGGAAGTACCAACAGTAGTATAGTTAGTGGTACATGTGGATGTACTAGTAGCAACACCAGTCGGATTTCAAGTCTGAACAATAGTACACATATAGTAGTACCATGTGGAGAAGGTACAACACATTCAACAATGGTAGGCGTAGATCCAACGATAAGATTACTAGAGTTTCATGGGGATTAATTGGAAGACCCATAGAAGCACATATTTGTGTGAGAGATAATATGGGAAGTGAAAAGAGTCATTGATGAGGCAACAAATGTAGCATAGGTAGCAATAAGATTCAAAAATCACGTGTTCGATTGGTATATGATTCTAGAAGTAAACAATCCACATGATGCGTCGAGAATAGTAGTAGAGATCAAGTAGGCACTGATCACAGAGTTTCTGAGGAAAAAATAAGAGGATCAATTTATGAATGTGATGATTGAGGTAAGACAAAAACCAGGAGAATCTGTATGGGACATCGATAAGAATTTCAAGACATTGAAAGGTAAATTGAAGTGTCCCATTTATGACATGCAACACAAAAAATTGTTTATAAATTCTCTATTACCACACTTTAAATATCCATTGATACAACAAAAATTTCAGACCCGGGAAGAGGCACTTCAAGAAGTCATGGAGTTAGAGGAGAATCAGTATAAGTAGACAGATCCAACTATCAAAGATCTGAAGGAATATCTGAAGAAATTGACAATGCAATTTAACCAAAATAAAAGTAGGGAGAAAAGAGAAGCAGTTTGGTGTACCCTATGAAGATCAAAGGGACATCACAAGAATGAGTGTCCGAGATTTTCAAAGTACCTAAGAGGAGGGATGACGAATCCATTTCCTCTAGAGGGACTTCGTGTTAAATATGCAAGACACATGGGCATGATCTATATCACTGCCTTATGAGCAGAAGTACAAGACAACACAAAAAGTACTCTATGTAACTTTCGTAAGTCAGTAGGAAATGAAGAAAAATTGTAGAACTCTGGAGTTAATGAAGGAAAGAACCTAAGATTCATATAGGATGTAGGATGAGTTGATGGCACAACAGTTTGGTAATTGTTGGCACAGGGGCAGACCCAGGGTTCAATGCTCAAGAGCGCACCAACAAAGCACTAACTACTAGCCCTTTCGACAGCACCTGCGAAGAAGATGAAGTCTCACCCGAGGTAGAGGCAAGGGTGGTTGCAGGAATAAGGTGTCTGCAACCTTAGCTGGGACATGGATCTGTGATTACCTTGCTTACAACGCACCTAGCATCAATTATTTCCTAACATACATTCATTAATACACTTCGCAGAAATCACAGAGCACCGCAGTAATTACTCAGATCTAACACTTAGCAATGATAAACAGGTTATACTCAATAGATTAAGCACTTAGCATATTATGTGTCATATCTAGCATGCATTCATATCTCATAATCACAAAGCATAAATAGATCTATCTAAATATATCAGAGCACTTAGCAAGAGAGAAACAAGCACATCAACACAATACACAGAGTTATTGTGGTTCACCCCCACCCTGGGGCTATGTCCACAAAGTCTTCTTTATATTATCTTGGTCAAGTAGTTACAACATGGAACTTCAATGACCCTTACCCTGCATAAGACAAGAGATCTGCACAGCTCACTAGATCCTCTTTCCTAGGGTAGATCCAAGCACTAAGCCTTATCACACTCTGTGCACTCAACACTATTACAACATGCATAGAGCTCTTACAGTCACATAGACTTCTGATCACATAGATCAAACTTATGCACTAAGACATTGACTAGACAAGGCCTCCTTTCTTACATGGCCTAGACCTCTATTTATACATAGAAAAAGGCCTAAACAAGGGCCGACATCCCTTTCCCATTACAATATTCCCAAAAAAAACCAAAAAGGTTCCACAAAAGGTGGCGAGATCCCATGATCTCAGCTTCTCCATGCGCTCCGTCTTCGACATGAAGTCGAAGTACCAAACGGTCAACTATGACCAAGTATTCCTCAAAACTTGGTTGAGGGCCAACAGGCACCCAACACTCACCTGTGACTCGTCTTGAGTCACTCTTCTCTTAGTAACTCTGCCTCCAAGGCCTTGAGCTTTGATTGAGCTACTTTGACTTGTTGCTTTACTACTGCTTCTTGCTCGGCAAATTCCTGAATGAGTGCGTTATGAATTGATCCTTCTAATCACTTCTCTGTTGTGTTCATGACCTGTTCTAGGTATGTCCCTTAGTTCTCAATCTCTAAGAATAGTTGACATGCCCTATCCTGCAAATGTTGAAGTTGTTGCATCACTTCCATGCCCTTTCTCTGGATCAAATGAATCTTTTGTTGCACGACGCACTGTTCGTGGGACCTCTTAATTTTCTCTATGGTCAATCAGGCCCTCAACTGTACCTCTAACTTCTCATCTTGGTACTTCTCCTCCTGGAGATGTGACTCCAATTTATGCAATTTAGAGTTCTCGGATAGGTTCTCATGTATCTACGCACTTAATCCTTCAGTGAGTGCCTTAATCCTTTCTACTGTACTTCACGCATTCACTTCTCGTTGGTCACGTTCTTGTTGTGGAGTACTCAATATAGCTTGGAGCTCTAGTTCTACTACTCTTTGTTGCAGTTGCTAAATGGCTTCAATAAGTTTCATTACTTGGCGTTCTATGGGTTCTTTTGCTATTTGTTCTAAGCCAATCACAGAGCGAAATGCTCTGTTGACAACTTCTTCAATCCCGATTTTCTTTGTGAGAAGTTGCTCCTTCTCCTTTTGGATCTTTGCACGTTGTTTATCAAAATTCTCTTGGATGGCCTCCTTCTTTTTCTATGCAACTTGGCACTGCTATATGATTTCCTCGTGTGCATGCTTTAGGGCCTGGGTGGCCTACGCTATTATTTATTCCACTTTTCGAAGGCGTACTTCGACTAGGTTGAAAATCTTACGAAGTTGAACTGACTCGTCTCCTTCTTTGGGTATTCCTTATGGCATAGGTGCAGTGGAGACTGTGTGGTTATACTGGAGGGCTCGCTATACTCCTTGGAGATCAACTTTGATTCTGTCATACATCGTCTGTTGCTTGGCCTCCTACTTTTCTATAATTTCTTCTATGGCTTCATTAAAAGTCACGAAGATAAAGCTGAAGTCATCGGGGTTGAGTGTGGTCTTCATCTTGGTCACGGTCGCTTTTGATTTCTTCTTAGAGGAAGACTTCAAAGGTGACCCTTTTCTTTTCTTTAGAACTTCGACTTCATCTTATGGTTGTTGTTCAACTTCTTCTAGGTCTTCGTCATTACCTTCTTCATCTGGTGTGACAGAAGTTGTCCTTACAGAGTGGCTATCCACATATTGAACCTCTTTAGTTTTCTTCATCTCCTTTGTCTTCTTTATCTTACTGGGCCCAGGTGTCTCTTGCGCAACTTCTTGGATGTTGATATCTGAAATATCTATTGGATCTACTGCAATGAGGAGGTTCACCGACCATTCCTTGGTAATCTCTTTAAGGTCTTCTTCTTTCAATTTATAATAGGACTGTAGTTGTTCCTGGTGCTCATCAATGCATGGAGTTAGGTATATGAAGTGGCAGTCTGTGCTGAACTTCATTAAGGGTCTGAATCTGTGGAGTGTGTTCGGAGTAATGCGAGGTGTGTCTTGTATCGTGGTATTCAACTGGATGTAGTATCTGTGAAAGAGGGTATTCGACTGCCATTTCCTGTTCATATCTGTCATGTACCATAACATACTGAACTTCACAGCCAATGGTTGAAATGGTAGGGTTTAAGGAAAAATGACATCCTCCAACATCTCCCATGCTATGAAGGTGATCAGGATGAGAAGCCAACTTAAGTGGAACTCATATCCTTGGTCTTGTGCTTCTCTGCAATCCAATTCGAGTTGATCCCCTAAGTACTTCGACTAGTTCATTTGGACTCCTTCTACACATTTTCCTATGAGATCAACTACAAACCCAGATACTTGCATCAGTCTATTCTTGTGGGCTAACTTTCCTGCAATCATCTGACAGGTGAGGTGCACTATGCCACTTTCAATAGAGGTTACCTTGTAACCTCACACTCCTTTTTTAACATTTCCATAGGCCTCTTTAATATTCTGTGAAAGAGTGTGATCTATGGTATTTCTAGGGTAATAGTCTTGCGGGTCAGGGCCCTGCATGCTCAGCCCGATGATCTGATTGATTAGCATCAAATAAATCGTTATACACCGGTTCAACCAGAGATATCCTCCATGGTAGCTCGCCAGTAGCAATTTTATGCAAGCATTCACCTCCTGGTGCCTGCCAAAGTGTGGAATCATCATTACATTAAGTAAGGTGGACTGCGTGAGGTTCATTGTCCATTGCTGAGGGACAATCTTGGAATTCTTCCCCTTTGTCATCATCATATACTTGTGCGGGGCAAGCATACTATAGACTTTCCGGTCACCAAGGTTGAAGTCGAAAACTTCAATGTTGTGAGCTTGGTCTGCTCTGTGCGAACTGCAAGCACACTCTTTGGTAGGTACGCAGTGATCATAGGATAGTCGTAATATCGGGGCACACTGTCATGGTTGATTTCACCATTCAGAGGAGGTATGTAAGAGGGAAAGATGCTTGGGATCAGTTTGGCATTCGTGATGTCATATCTATGTTTAGTACATTTTTCGGTGGTCTGTCGGGATGGTCTAGCTCGAGTAGTGGATGGAGAAGTTGCTACTCTTCTTGACGACAAGGCTTGGACTCTGGTGGACATTCCTCTTTCCAACATAACTCTTTCATTTCTTAAGCTAGTGAGTAATTCTCTCACTGATTCTTCTGCTGCGCTAAGCTCGTCGGACATGTAAGCTCAGGATCACTTTCTCAGGTTGTCAATGGGATGAAGGTACCGTAACCGAGTAGAGATCAAGGAGGGGTAGTCAATATTCCACAATGAAAGTATTCTGTGAGCTCAAGTTCTCAATTGGAAAAAGTGTCTTTCGGGCATGGTGCGATGGAATAAGTAAGTAAATTTGTAACAAACTACTTGCAATGGATAGGAGGGTCCATTAACTCTTGATCTGTCTGTTATGGCATAGTCTAACGGTCAGGTAACAGGTCATAACTTTCTTCTGAGCCATTCGGGCCATCAATGGAATGGGTATATCATCTTCTAATGGCTATATTACCTCGGCATGGCGAAGTACCATATGTTGTTGTTCTACTATCCCGACGAAGCTCAAATTCTGCATTTTTTCCTTCTACATGATTTCTTTTGGAATGTTCTGTAATTTATCCAACTTCACTTTCTTCTTCATGAGTTTTCTAGCCTTCTTCCCAGTGAGCTTCATTTCGGTCATCCTTTTTTCATTTTGATTCTTTTCTTCTCTTGGCATGGTAACTTCACAGTGCTGAGATTCTTTCTTCATATCCACAGGTATTACTTGTCCAACATATTTTTTGATCCTCTGTGGTTCTTCTAGCGTTCTGTCAACTTTGTCATCCAAGTTCCTGGGGTCAAGAACCCTTGATCTGTTCTCTCATTCTTCAATCAAATGCGCAATCCTTCTAGTCATGATGTCTCTTAACTCTTGTCTCTGTTGTTCTAGGTCCTTTTCTTCTTCCTATTTTTTGGCTTGATCTTTCTCAATCCAAGGTTTACCAAGTAACATAGTAAATGGGGTGTTGTCCTCCACGAACTTAACAATCTCAAAATCTTCTTCTGCCGAAGCTCCATGAGCATTCATAGATATCTGAGTGAGATTTCCACATAGTTTTACCAAATTTCCTCTGAATAACCCTATTCCTCCTAATGAAGGGGTCATGTCAGGTCTTCCTATATCTTTCCAAGTTCCTTCTGTCATAATGTTCACTAGTGTTTCTTCATCCAAAACATAGTCAATGTTGAAGTCTCATATTCTCACTTCAATCTGTTCTTTCTTCTTGAAGATATCTGATAGCCTAACATGTCAGTGGCCATTCAAGGTATCTCTCATCTATAGAAATATATTTTTTGATTATTTCTGGGTTTCTTCTATAATCTTGGTCTCTTGATCTTTTGCTTTCTCTATATTCAACTTTTCAAGTCTAGCAATCATTCTAGGGCAATCCAATACTTCATGGTCCATAGCCTTACAACAAAGAAAACTGGGTCTTCGCCTAGGGCATTCCTTAGCAAGATGTTCAGGCCTTCTGCAAATGTAACAAAGAGTTAATCTACTCTTTCTCTTCAATGATCCCCAACTTTTCATGTACTATGTGCTAGGATCATAATGGTTAGCCTGCAAAAATTTCTTTCTTGGATCTTGCATCCATTGGTTAGTCCCAAAATTCTTTCTATGCATAGGTATAACATATATATCACTATACTTATCAGATCTATTCATATCAAACATTCTTTCATCTATTAATGCCCTAGTTTTGAAGCTAGGATAAAATCTATCAAACATACCTAGATCCATGTTTTAGAAACAAAAAATTTCACTTATCTTACTTCTATAGAGCACAAAGCTTCCAGATCTAAGACTTTTAACTATTCTTACCTTTATCAAAGCACAGAGCTTATAGATCTTACCTTTTTCTTGTAGATCTGACCTCTTTCATCATAGATCTGACTTCTTTTGCTTCAGATCTGACCTCTCTTCTTCATATCTGACCTTTCTTTCTTGGCACAAAGCTTCACAGGTCAAACAGAACACTGCGCACTAGGGCAACAGATCTACGCACATACACTAGTATATTTGGGTCAAATTCCGACAGCGCGTTCGATGCAATTGCCACTTTATATTGTCGGGAGAATGACAAACAACAAACCCCCTCAAACGTCGTTTCACATGATGTCTCTTTCCGACGACATAGATTTCGTCGTTATTGCAACGTCTTGGAGGTGGCAAGACCGACGTCTTGAATGTGGCAAGAGAGACGTCTGGAACGTGGCAAGAGAGACGTCTAAAACGTGGCAAGACCGACGTCTTGAATGTAGCAAGAGAGACGTCTAGAACGTGGCAAGAGAGACGTCTAAAATGTGGCAAGACCGACATCTTGAACATGGCAAGAGAGACATCTAAAACGTGGCAAGAGAGACGTCTAAAATGTGGCATGACCGACGTCTTGAACGTGGCAAGAGAGACATCTGAAATGTGGCAAGAGAGACATCTGGAACATGGCAAGAGAGATGTCTAAAATGTGGCAAGACGGACGTCTTGAACGTGGCAAGAGAGACGTCTTGAATGTGGCAGGACTGATGTCTTGAAGGTCGCAAGATAGACGTCTATAACATGGGAAGAGAGACATTAAGAGGTATCATCTCCGACGTGGTTGCTATGGGAGCGACACTCCAAGATGTCGCAACAGCGACTATGTTGTAGGTATTTAAAAAAAAATACAATATCAATACTAAAAGGGACAGGTACATTAACCTTTGCTAAGATACTAGCCATATCAATATTTAAATCTATATCATCGGTCTTAGGCAAGGTTGGTTGAGGAGGAGGACTATCTTCCAATGGTAAAGGGGGTCTTGTCTAATGAGGTTTAGGATCACTAGGATATGTCTCGGGTGTGTTGTCACATGAACTCGCAATTGTTGAGATAAATTCCAAAATCTCAAGTGCAATCATGCATAATAAGACTGAAAAAATATACTAGAGAGTAAGTCCCTGTTTTTAGATAGGATCAAAATAATATTGTACTTTCTTGGGTATGTCAAAACAAGTGCCATCCAATACAAGATCCTATATACCAATGAGATAGCTGAGCAACAGAAATTCTAGAGCCTTCATTGAAACCTTTGACAATTTGTTTGACATTTAGCAGACAATTATATCATCAATAATACAACTTGAAGTCATTGCAGGTATTGCTTTGTATCCTTTGGTTAGCACAACAAATTCACACGTGGCATGCAAGTGTTCTGTATATATACATTGAGAAGGAGAGAAAATTCATAGAATGCAAATTGTAGCAATTCGAAACAACCATAACAGATTTCGACTCCAGATATAAAGCTCATAATCTCTCATGCCAAGACATTTGAAAATGCCAAACCATGTAAAATTCAATATCCCAATGCTCGGTCAGAACAAGGGGCAAAAAAAGACAAATTTAAATACTTCAACAACTATAGTAGATTTGGCCTACAGATATACAACACATATATATTCCAAGTTTAGTTTGAAATAACAATGAATGTTACTGTTATATACACAACTAATTGATCTAGTTTCAAATAACAACCAATGTTAACTGTCATATACACAGTTAATCTGTGTAGTAGATATATTAAGTGACTGAACATCACAGTCATTTTTCATATCATTTTTCGATAACAAATGTTAGTCGACCCTCAAAAGAATATTT
>ML796576.1:62667-75293 GCA_009831015.1 Picea engelmannii
TCACAATCCATTTAAAATCATGGCAAATACTGAAAAAAGAAAATCAACTTACATCCTCCTCATCAATCAAGTCTGCAAGGCGACCTCCTCCTACCCAAAGCCTATCTACCACATCAAGAATTCTTTTATTAATTCTCCATTTTTTTGAGACAAGTGTATCCAATGCCTGCAAAGGGAAAAATAAGAACTCTTAAATATGTAGTCAAATCAGAATCACTTGATATACATCAAAAATAGAACAACAAAAAGTTGAGCTCAATAAGGTGATAGAAACCTTAGCTAATCAAGATTTAGTATGTTGTTTGAAACATGTACAAATTAAATCCAAAAGGGAAATGAACATATAACACACATTAAAGTGCCTCTACAAACCAGTGGGTCAACCACGCTCCACCTTGAATTCAAGCTATGTCTATAAGAATTGAGGTATGCAACAATAGCACACTAAATCCATACCTGATATACTCTCTGTATCTGGTTCCTTTGAACTCTCTTCATTGCTTGTCGTTGTTGATTTTACCCATGTATGCGCATTACATAAGAAGGCAAGATTAAATAACCTCCCTTATCATACCTAGAATGAATTAGAGTAGTTGTTTTTAATACCATGCTCCTTTTCAAAATAATCGGCATACCAAAGCAAGTTCTATATAGTATTGATTACCAACAAACTGAATGGAACAAATTCAAATTAGAAACAACAATCCTATATTGAAACAACGGGGACAATATTAAAGCAAATACAATCAAGACATACAATTATAAACTACACAGGTTTTTCCCTGGTTATCTCGAGGATGATGTCATGAGGCACATGGGGGCATCCTCGGTATGTCATCATCACGAGTCAGGGCATGATTCCTTAGTCACCCTTGTTTCAGGACAGAGTTGGAAGAGTATGCTAGCATCTCTCAACTCTGGTGTACTATAGATATATAGTAGAGTTGACATCATAGGGGTATTACTAGAGTATGGGACACCGCAGGAAGTAGTGTGGGTTGACAGGGAGGTTGAGTTTAGTGATCGTGGACAAGACAACATAACTATCAGTACACTTCAACTGGAGTTTTACAGTTCAATAGGCATCGAGATACTTGGTATGGCACCCTCATAGTTATGTGATGCAGTGTTTGGTACTCTTCTAGAGTGCATGGGAGTTTCAGGGACTTGCGTGATTGGTTCATTCCATTGTTGGGGGATTTGAGAGCATATCTAGATGAGGATGTTATGTGGCAAGATGGATCTCCTTAGTTGAGGATCAGGTATATCAATGGATCATCTTCTTGGTTAACATGGGGTTTGGATTCTCTCGGAGATGGTAGTTGGGAGATGGGTTTAGGTGAGAGACTCCTTGTTGGATGGATACAATATTTACTTGTTTCACTAGTTGGGGGTCTTCAGGAGACTCTTGGTGTTGATGTCTTATAGGATTATACTTTACAGGGCACTACAATTCACATATTGATTTGAGATCCACAGATTGGAGTGCTTAGTAGTCTATAGTTTGATGGAGTTGAGATCCGAGTGGAGCAGTTGCTTGAGGAGTTGACCAAGAATCTACTGCACATTATCATTCTACTCATCAGGAGAATTCAAGTGGCATGCGTGGTGAGCACTTGGAGGGACCATGTTTTGAGGGGAGAGTACTACATGTCACACGGGTGGATATGGGACCCTGGGATCATACATAGATTGATTGAATTATTGCTTGAGGACAAGCAATATTTGAGTAGGGAGGATTGTAATGTACCCATTTTTGGATTTACTTATGTTACAGATTGGGATGCCTGTTAGAGTACTCAGTTGAGGGTGATAGTGAGATCATGAGTTATTGAGGAGATTTATTGGGCCTAACTCACATTATTCATCATATTTCATCATCAGGATCCATTCTTCATAGCTTGTCTTTGGTTTCGTTTCATTCCATTGATTTCTATACTTTTGAGTTATTATTGAGCATATTTTAATTAAATTCACTAAGGATATCATTTTGGGCATAAAATGTGAAGAAACATCACCTACAGCAAGGGAAAGAGTTGGGTCTTGGAGATATTTGGTATTTAGCTTGGAGAGGCTCTTGGAAGCTCACATCTTCTTCTTTCTATTGTACTTTGGAAGCATTATCAGCCACACACATTATTTTGCTATATGTATTCCAGATCTGCTCTACTATTGTATGAGGTCAGCTATATAATTAAATAAACTCAGATCTGAGGTATTCGTGGCTATTTCTTGTGTTACTTCTCTTGCATCTCGTTGTGTATATGTATTTTCTATATCTCTATCATTTACTTGCTGCAAACTCTACAAAAACCATCATTATAAATCCCAGTGCAACTCAAGAAAACTAAATCTGCAAACTGTATGACAAAATACCACAACCAGAAAACATAAAAACTTAAATGTTCCAAGAAAATCTACTTGGGAACATTACATTGTCCATGCTTCTGCACTCATATTTATATGCATGACTTTTGTTATCATCTAATATATGTGTTGCACCTCTTTCATCACCTTGGTGAGCAAATAAGAGGTGCTTGCATGCCCAGTTGGGTCTGCTGAGCAGGACAACTATAGAGGAAAGAGTTAGAGAAAGAAAAACAAAACTATAAGAAAGAATTAAACTAATACAAACTAAAATCATATGCATAGGGACATAGAGATAACAAAAACAAAACGACCCATGTCACCAATGTTTTGAGGCTGATCTATTGATGAAATCAAAGCACGAAGAAGAAAGGGGACTATGAGTCCCTTCTTCCTCCAAGGGAAGGCTCTTGGACCCTCACAAGCTTGCTCTCCTTACAACAAAGAAAATAAAAATAGTGGTGAAAGAACTCTTTGCAAATCCACTCAATGGAGAGGTGTATTGCTCAATGAAATGGTGCCAATGTGTTCTTGTCAAGGATGGAGTCCTTAAAACAATATAGGAAACATAACATTAATTTGAATTCTTTGAGAAAATGAGGTGCATTCATGCCTTTTTATAGCATTGCATTGGGTTATTGTGTAACTGCTTTGTAGTGTGAAAAGAGGCCATTTAGGGCATTATTAGGTCTTTGACCAGCCCACCATTCGGATCCAGCCTAGATTTGGAGGTCAAATCAGCTTGGGAGCCAAACCATAAGTGGTTGGTAGGCCGACCATATTCATAAATGCGCCATTTAGTAGGTGCGCGGATTTTTGCGCTAACAGTCGCGCATCATGCGCGTATCCGCGCATTCTATGTTCTTGTTCCACGCATGTGCACGCGCACCCAATGTCTGCAAAGCGCTCTTAAATTTTTCACTACTTTGTATAGTTTTTTTCCCTTTTTTGAATGCTGTGAGATTAATTCAGGTCCATGAATGACTTCATTACTATTTGATGATGTTGAGTTCTTGTAACCATGTGCAGACGAAATTTCAATGATAACAGATGCCCCCTGATGGATGAGGTTAGGAGCATACGTGTAGTGTCCCCAAGGCCGAGCCCTGTTACAGATCATGATATATGCAATGAATTGTAAATGTGCTCTATAGGTTGGTGAGCCAAGTTTTGTATAAGCCGGAAGGCTTATGTGTTTGTTAGGCCAGGAAGCCTAAGTGTTTGAGGGCCAAGAGCCTACTGTTGTACTTGTATGTATGCAAAATAATCAATAAAATATAAACACCGCCAGGTGCAGACCGACCACAATGAATGAGTGAAGGGGGACTGAAGGTCCACAGAGTGGGAAAGAAACTAGGGGTTGGAAGATCGGAAAGGGGCTAAGTGTTGAGCCTAGGGGGCTTAAACTTGGGAAATAATATTTTAATATTATCTCAAAAAGAGACATGTGCATTTTTGTTTATCCTAAGTTTTGAAAAGGGAAAGAATGCAAAAGGGATGTAGGCTGATGGAACGCATGCAGTTCCAAGGGTGACAAGTGTCAACCCTGGTGCATGCAGATAAAATGGCCAAGATGAGCCGTGAGGGGGAATTTCCTCCTCCATTCCACCCGACTGCCTGAGCGTGTAAATTCTCTGAGTAGTACGATTAACTTGACCTCTGCAAAGAATACCTCATGCGTCCCTGAGAGCTGGAAAGCCTGTGGTTGTTCTGAAGAATCTGTACCTCTCCGTCCCGAAGCCGTGACCGTGAGACCCATTTTCCATCGCCGAACCAGTTAGAGGAAGCATGTATCTGGCTCTGAGGAAACTAGTGTATTCCTCTGTCCTGGAATGGGAAATTAAATAGTCTGTGTTGATTTCGGGAATAGCCTGTGTGTGTGTTAAATTTTGAAAGGTCGAAACATCCTCTGTCTGAGCGCCAAGCCTATGTGTGGAGCCAATCCGTGAGACCATCCGACATTGTTAAACCTGCTAGATAGCTCATGTCTGTTTTCCCCGTGGGTTGTTGTGACCACGCAGTACTGGATTGTGTGAGGCTTGTTGGCCTGTGAGCGACTCCTCCAGGTGCGAGAGTGCGCAGAGGGAGGAGAGAACTCCTGGAAGGAACCCTGTAGCTTCCATAGAGCCCGGAGACTTCTGGTTCGGTCTGTTCCTGTAACCCAAGCTAAGGGAGACTGGAAGCTGAAAGACTGTCCAGGTGATAGAGAAGGTGCACTCTCCTGGGGTGGAACAGGCATGTGGGGAATGAGGGTCCATGGGTTGTGAGCGAGGGAGATTCCTGGGAGAGCTTTCTTCCTGGTGGTTTTGTATGACTGAATTCCCTGTAACCTCAGCTTGATTCTAGATTCCTTGCCCTGGGGTGGAGCTCAGTCCTAGCTCGGGGGTGACCCACTGTTGAGTTGAGGAGAAATGCGGTCTACGGCTGGGAGGTTCGTGGGAGGCCTGCATTTGGTTGGTGGATTTCTTCACTATCAGCAGATAAGTATCTGACTATGTTTTATCACATTTGCATGACTCTTCTGGATATGTTATCATGTTTTCCGTTGTGTAAATGAATTACTGTTGAATGCTATAGCTTGTTTAATTGTAGCAATAACTTATATTTTTTACTCTGAGATTTAAGTGTGTTTAATTGTTTAAATGCATGTGCTTATAATGTTTGTACAAATTATGTAAAAATCCATGTATAGAATGGTAACTGAGAGGTTCGAAAACCTCGGTAGTGAAAAGGGTACACTACAAATTGGTATCAGAGAGAAGGTTTCGACACTGAGCCTAAATGGGCCAGTGGAGCGATCTTTGGACTAAGAATGCGAGGGGAAATTGAGTCGGGAGGACCAATTTCGGATCCTGGTTTCCTCCAAAGCATTAAGGAGACACTTGACAAGTTTTTATTAAGCTCAGGAGGTATAGCAGTGCTATGAAACCGCAGTCGATGTGGTCTATGGCCACGGGGAGATAGGTATCTACACCAATGGTGTTAGAACCTTAGGATCCGTTCGAGAGGGAAGGCGAGCCCTCATGACCGTCGGATCTGGAAAAATGTGCGTAAGGATTAAAATTCCTTTGGAAATGGCAGAGGGGTGTGGAAATCGTGATATGTGAAATCCCGAGTTAGTTAGAAACCATCTGAGCCGTCAGATCTCGACCGAAAAACCCGACAGTCATTGGATCTACCAGGAGGTGTCTGAAGGTTGAACCTTAGAAACTAGGGGTGAAAGATCCAACGAGATCTGGAGCTCTCCGTTGGAGAGAGACACGTGGCAGAGATCGAGTGCCCATCGACACTTTGGTGCATCGGGAAATTGGCGTATCAGAGTTCTCAAGTACACAAAACTCTTGTCACTCGGAATCGCAATCCACCATTTACCGACAAGATCAGGATCGTTCATTTAGAGGATGCGTGGCAGAGATCTGCGCCATCGGAGAAATCCCGACAAGGAGACAAACCCGTCGGAGGTTGGAGTTCATTGGGATATCGGGGATCCTGGTGACGAGTGACTCATGCAATTCGAAATCATGACCCGCGAAACCCCAATCAGTGGAGAATAGCTGTCAGTCATAAAGAGACTGAGAGAAGCACCGTAGTGAGGGAGCCAGTTGTCAGCTGGATGGAGGTCAAAGCTCATCGAGAAATCGGGGATTCTGTGGTCAAGAGTTTTGGCACATTTTGATTCGCGAAACCCGAACCCTGATAAGGGAAAAGGCCGGGGTCACAAGTCAGCGGTCACATGGTGTAGAGCCCATAGTAGGGGCTAACGCATAAAGGAACGCGTAGGGAGTCGGAGGATCATGAGTCTTGGGGTAGAGTGTTTTACGACATCGTAAACCCCATAGTCCCAACAGGAGGTAGGACTACGGTCCCGAGAAATTGTGGTCACATTGGCCAGGGCTTGGCTTAGAGGGCCAAAGCACATCGAAGGATCGGGAGTTCTGAGTACATGTGTAGCTCGACACCACAAACCCTGAAACCCCGATAAGGGACATAAGACGATGGTCTTATAGAAGCCGGTCGTATGGATTAAAGGCTTAGTCGGTGGAGGCTAAGACAACAAGGTAGCGCATCGATAAATCGAGGATTCAATCCACCAGAACATTTTCGATTTCAAAACACCGATAGAGGTAACCCCGATAGAAGGAAGGGAGACCTCGAAGAGTTTCATGTGGGAGGAAAATTTCTCGATAGGGAAATAGGATAATTTCAAAGTTCTTTGGGCCGAGGAAGGAGAAAGGTCAACATCGCTCCTCGGGATTTCATGAAAGGGAGGCGCCAGGGTTGGATGCCACAACTCACGAAGGTGCGAGTAGTGAAGAGTGCTAACACTTAGAATTAGACCTAGACTAAGGTCATGCGTAGCAGACCCTAGCGAGGAGAGAGCCATACCCTTGTCGCATCTCGGTTATTGGTGTTTAGAGGAATGATTCGAAAGTTTTCGACTCACGAACTCATGAGGTCGCGAGTTGCGAAAAGGGTGACTTGGGTTTTGTATACTTAATCGTCGGATCTACGTGGGCCGAGATTTTGAAGTTCTGAAACCCCAGAAATTGCAGAGCCAAACAGAGCTTGGAAAACTTTGTGAAGTTGAAATGTCTTTCGTTCTTGTTCATATTAGTTATAAATGTCATGGATTGTTCCTGAAGTTTAATGGCCTAAAAAAATTCGAATTTAATTTCACAGTGCATGTGCAGAATTCAATGAAGGCCAGAACTCCAGTTAATCAATGTCGAGTATGGAGTGGGGAAAAGTGCAGTTTACCCCTAAAATAGAAGATGAACAGGAAGGAAAGGATGTTAACCTGGGAGTCGAAGGATCGAACTCTAATGGGCATGGAAAAGAAATGGATAAGGAAGGACATATGATGAAAATCATTGAAGGGCTGCAAAGAGAGGCCAAGGAGCATCGAGCTGATAGCCGAAATCTCATGAAAGTCAGGGATCGGCAAGGGGAATTAAACTTAAAATTTTTAAAGAGTCTGGAAAGAATAGAGAAGAAACTTGAGAAGGGAAGAGACTCAGGTACAACAGAGAGTCGCAGAAATCATGGGAGAAGAAGCAGATCGAGGAGTGGTATCCAACATCACAGTCGCTCCCAAAAACATTCAGACAATGAGACAGACAGTAGTTCAAGCCCATCCCCTACCAGAAAACATTAAAAATCTGGAAAGAAAGAATTGAAGGGAGAGATGAACAAAATTAAGCCTCCAACATTCGATGGAGAGCATAAGAAGGAGGAAGATGTTGAGACCTGGTTACTTGGCATGAAGAAGTACTTTCAACTGCAGAATTATTCTGCCCGTACAAAGGGAAGAATTGCAATGTACCAGTTGAAAGGAAAAGCATCCATGTGGTGGGATCAGTTTGTGCAGGTGCAGCACATCAGAGAGAAAGAGGTAACGTGGAATGAATTTAAGAAGTATTTCGAGAAGAAATATTTGACTAAAAGATACTATGATAGAAATATGAAGGAGTTCTTCGAACTCAAGTTGGGCAGTATGACTATTGATGAGTATGAACGAAGTTTTCTGGAACTACTGAGGTATGTTCCATTCATCAAAGATGAGGCTGTCAAAATTCAGAGGTATCTGAGTGGACTGCCACCTTCCATGGGTGACAAGATTCAATATGATGATCCTAAGACCATGGAAGAAACCATAAGAAGGGAGAAATGCCTATATGAACAACAAAGGGAAAATCCTACCTTTCGAAAGGCTCGGGATGACCAGAAGAGGTTTAAGAAAGAACAGAGGCAGAAGGGAAGCAAGCTTTCCTTTTTCAGAAACAGTCCTTGGGGATAGTCTTCTTTTAAAGAGCCCAGGAAAGTTGACGGGGGTGAGCAGATGCCAAGGCCTCCACCCATGGAGTGTTGGGGCTTGTTATAACTCTAAAATGCACCACACAGGCTTACCTGGCATCAGGCCAACTCATGCCTCTTCCTAGCCAAAGCCATGCTGAATACAACCTTGAAAAACCACTTAAAACAAGAAACCCGCGCCCTAACCTCTCACTGGGCGCGGGGGACCGCTTGTTGACCTTCTACTGCACGCGGGTATCCGCGGGCTAACCCACTACAGCCTGCGGGTACCTAACAAAGCAAAAAATCAGGAAATTTTCCGCCGGGACACGAGGCTTTTTGTCAGTTAACTGGAACTCCCAACCATGCATGGCCGAGAGTTCGCCTAAAACCCTAGCTCCTTCTAGCCTATAAAAGGAGGGGTAGGGGTACTATTCAAAGAGAGGAAAAAATATAGCAAAGAAACTCTGCCAAATTGCCAAGTCAGTTTTGTCCCAACCCTTTAGCCTTGCCTCAAGCTTTAGGAGAAATTCAAGCAACAACAGTTGGAGGACAAAAGAAGAGGAGGAGCCCAGGACCAGGATCGAGGAACGGTGGCCGGTATCAGAAATCATTGTAAGTTGATTCATATTGAGATTAATGAAAAAGATACTTTTCCCGTCCCGAATACATAAGTCTGATCTATGTTATTTGATTTGTGTTTTATCTCTAACCCCCTAGTAGATCAATAGCATGCATGTATAGTTTTGTATTGATTGCAGGAAAGCTTGTGGAAGGAGCAGCAGCAGCAAGGAGATAAAGGCTCAATGGAGGATCTACTTCAACCGTCGATAAAAAGGTTAGTTGATTCTTCCCATGTGTGCATGAGAAAAGGGGTTGAGATTTCAGGTAGAAGGTTAAAAGTTATGTCTTAAGGGTCATGATCTACGTACAAGTTTCAAGCCCTATCTTGTTAGTCCGTATGGTAGAATACCCCACAACAAAATTGGCGACTCCGCTGGGGACATTTTACTCTTAGGGTTTCCGGATTTGGTTAAAAATCTTTTTGGTAGTTCAAAGAATTAAGTTTCTGTTTCTTTGTTGTTTTTTGTTTTCTGTTAAGTCGAAAGCTAGCAGGGAACCTGGTTAGCAATACCAGTTTTCCTTGACTGACGCTCGACCTTTCTTTTCGGTACACACAGATGTACTCGCGGCCTGCAGAAGCCCTGCCCGCGGGTGACCCGCGGCCTAGCCTTATACAGAGCGCGTGTGAACACGTTCTGTACTGGTTTCAGTACCGTGAAGAGTCCAGGAAGCTTAAGAGGCAGTCCCCTCTTCCTCTGTCAGAAGTTTACCTTCTCAGGGGGCTTTCTGAATACTGTCTGGGTTCTGTTGGTTTGTTGTCTTGCTTTCAGTTTACCTTAGGGTATTAGTTGTTCTTTGCCTTTATTTTTCATTTGTAAAAATTTTCCTCTTCTGTTGAAGTAGTATCACCCAGAAACCTTTCAGAGACCCTGGTTGTCAATACCAGAGGCCTCTTTCAGGTCTGGGCTGCATGTGTTGGATTTTTTCTCAGATTTTAGACATACCTGCGGGCTGCTTCAGTTCTGAGCGTGGGTACCCGCGTGTTGTTTTAGCTCAACCCGCGGTTAACCGCGTGTTGTCTCAGTGACAGTCCCGGGTCTGTCTGGTTGCTTTTCAGCCTGTGTGGGGCAGTCATCCCCTCCTGTGGTGAGAAATTCTCCTGTCAGGGTTTGGATTCTAGGGGGACACAGTCAGTAGGTTAGGGCATTTCTCCCTTAGCTTGTGCTTGTTATTTGATTTTTTGATAGAAAAGACAAAAGAGAAAAAATATTTGTTTCATGGTTTTTAGGCAAGTGTTCGAATCAGTGTTGTCTTGATTGTTTTTCAGCATTTTTGTGCTCTGATTCTGTTTGTGATCTTCTTTTTAAGCCAGAGTTTTCTTTTCATTCTCTTGGTTTTCATCTTGTCATCATTTTTCCTAGTTGTGTTATTTTGAAATAAATAAATAAAAAAAATTCCTCTTTTTTCATTGTCTTCTTGGTTTGAAGATTTTGTTGTTGTGTCAGTAGCTCAGAAAGAAGTCTTTTTGCATAAGTTTTTTCAGTACAATTCGAAGTATAAGTAGCTCGCAGATCTGAGCGAAAATTCTGTAGGAGTGCTGCATGAAATCTTGTGAAAGTTGAAAAGAAAAGAAAATAATCTTTTTGAAAAGTTGTTGGTTTTGCATTGTTTGAAGAAGTTTGTTTCCAAGCATTTTTTGTGCATTTTGCTTTGAGTCTGTTTTACACACCATCAGTTTCACTCTCGCACCTTGTGACTTAATAATCCCATTAAAAGCAACGCTCAATAAAATCAAGTAGACTTTTTTGTTTATAGGGTGCATTCACTAGCTTTGGACTAGGGCCTTGGAATAGGTTGGAGAGTTAATTCTCCAAGGCCACCTAAACTAAACATTGGAGTCTGTCATTTAGGGAGTGTAGAAGTCCAGTTACGGAAATTTATTCAAGACCCCCCTCTAACACAGGGGTTAAACACGAGGTCGCATAAGGAAAGGCAGCGGAGATAACCCCTCCAAAGCTGGACCGAGCGTTGCGGAGAATACATATAGAGGATCTGTTAAGGGATTCCGTCGTTAGCATTTGCCACGGAGCTTCGTGGGTCTCGAATCCATTCGAGGTCCTCAGTCGTCTTCCGGAACACTTGCTCTCGATACCCTTGATAGGTTTCGGGCTTGATACCCTGCTCATTGTTGTCTACCCGACTGCCGACTGTACCCGCATGATAGTTGTTCACATGCTGGCAAACTAGTTGCCAATCTTTTCTAGGGACATACACAGGTGACTGCGGGGGTATACCGCGGTACCTAGGGCGGACATCGGACCAAAACTTTGCAGAGTAGACCCGGAGGGTGCTTTCGTATTCGAGTTGCACTTGCACCGGTAAGGTACTCTAGTGTTGGTTGTTGTAACTGCTCTCCCTACTAATATAGTGCTTGCTTGATTTATCTTTTAGGGGCTTTATTTTAGTGCGTGTTACTGTTTGATCGTGTAGAATACCGTAGCATGTCGTGAATCTTCTCACACAGTGGAGGATTTAGAGCTTCTCCGGTCACGAAGGCTTCTGGGCCTACCACCAGTGATACTGGAGCCACCCCCACCACCTCTGAGGCGGAAGTTAGACCATCAAGGGTCTTTCGAAGAAACCGAGGCTTTTGATCCCAAATACCCCCCCGAGGAATCGACCGCCAATCTTGGACTGGTTGAAACCTCAAACGTTGATTCTTGGCCGGACGTTATTGTGCTAATTCAATTTTACGAATGCCTATCAGCACCTAACCCAGTTATGGAACAAATCTCTGGGGTTTCTTCCATTCCTATCACAGTTGTTACCATGGGAGAAGCTTCTCCTAACTTGCCTTTGTCGGCGGTCTGGGCCACCACGGTCTCGGCCGCAACTATGTCACACAGTGGACCGACGCCATCTATCGCGGCGGCCACACCTCTTTACACACCTAGTGCGACAGGCGCTCTGTTTTCATATGGTATACCTAGTTCAGGTACCAGTGCTGTACTCACCTCCTCAACTTTACAGACTTTGGGTCTGGGGGCAGGGAGTTCTAACACTCCTCTGCAAGGTCAACTCGGGGGCATTTCAGTCCCTTTCAATTCTTTTCCTTATGCTGGAGGCCATATCCCTCCTTCGTCCCCTTCGCTCGGTGGATCGCATCAGCAGTTTACCGAGAAGCCTACACTTACAAGTCCTTTTGGAGCCGGGAGTCAAGGAGCACCTGTGCAAACTCAGCCGGTAGGTTCGTCACCGTTTCTCGGGAACGAGACGTTTGGTAATAACACTTTAGCATCCGCTGCTTTCCCATCTGGGGGCACACCTATTTTTGGACAGTTTACACCAGCACAAGGTACTATTCCTGCACTGGGGGCACATATACCAGGACTTTGGAATTTAGCACAAGGATCCGTTCCATCCTCTGGAATGTCGTTCTGGGGTAACTCTTTCCACAGCCATTGGAACCCCGGACAGACTTCTATACCTCTTCCATCTGGACCGGCATGGGGTAATCCATCCCAAAGTCCATCAAACACGATGAACGCCCAACATCCTATGTCTTTTATGGGGAATCAACCAACGATGTCTCCTCAAATGCAAAACCCTTATGCTGGTCAAGGAAACGGTTTCTACCAAAACCCTGGCCAGCAACAAAACTTTTCCTGGAAACCTGGTGCCAGTCAAACCCCAGGACCCCTTTATCCTAGCTATCAGTAGCAACCTAAACTCCCCTTCTTGGCGACGCTACACTTGCCAGATTTAACACGGTTGTTGAATGATCCTATCTGTCACGATCCGCGTTGGCCTCCTATGCCGACGAAGTTGCCTTCGGACATCCCCAAGTTCGAAGCCAAGCCTAATGAAGATCCAGGTGATCACGTGACCACTTTCCACTTGTG
>ML796576.1:79319-94629 GCA_009831015.1 Picea engelmannii
TTTGTTACTTAGCCTGAGTCGGCCACTCTGCAATATGTCTCTTGTCCGCATACCCGGCCATCCTGAATGTCCAATCAAGTCCTTGTTCGAAATCACTGAAGCCTTCAGTCTGATCATCAAGATTATCAATTTTGTCTATGCCCAACGAGCCGTCGAAGACCTCTGGGTAGTGAATTCGTACACTCATATTACACTCCTACCCGAGTTTTGAGATTTTGAAGTTGTTGCTCGAGCTCTGACGTCCTCATCTCTAGCCATCAGACCTTATCAGCTTCTACGAAGATGGATACTTTACATGTATATCTTTTTGATTTCGAGATGTAGATCCCCTGTGTACTGTTCGCGGCTACACTTTATATAGTTATATGACATGGATCTACAGTGTATTTGATTGGTAGCCATGCGTTCTATTTTATCCCGAGCATGGGTATGCCCGCCTCGGTGAGACATTTGTTATTTTGCAGACGACACTTCCTGATTCCTGATTCCTGGGCTCACTCATTCAGCATATCAGTACAGATCGGTAAATAATTGGTGATGTATTTCAGCCATCAGATGCTCTTCTGACCTCACACATTAGGGGGCATCTGTTATAACTCTAAAATGCACCACACAGTCTTACCTGGCATCAGGCCAACTCATGCCTCTTCCTAGCCAAAGCCATGCTGAATAAAACCTTGAAAAACCACTTAAAACAAGAAACCCATGCCCTAACCTCTCACTGGGCGCGGGGGACCGCTTGCTGACCTTCTACTGCACGCGGGTATCCGTGGGCTAACCCACTACAGCCTGCGGGTACCTAACAAAGAAAAAAATCAGGAAAGTTTTCATCGAGACACGAGGCTTTTTGTCAGTTAACTGGAACTCCCAGCCATGCATGGCCGAGAGTTCGCCTAAAACCCTAGCTCCTTCTAGCCTATAAAAGGAGGGGTAGGGGTACTATTCAAAGAGAGGAAAAAAGATAGCAAAGAAACTCTGCCAAATTTCCAAGTCAGTTTTGTCCCAACCCTTTAGCCTTGCCTCAAGCTTTAGGAGAAATTCAAGCAACAACAGTTGGAGGACAAAAGAAGAGGAGGAGCCCAGGACCAGGATCGAGGAACGGTGGTCAGTCTCAGAAATCATTGTAAGTTGATTCATATTGAGATTAATGAAGAAGATACTTTTCCCGTCCCGAATACATAAGTCTGATCTATGTTATTTGATTTGTGTTTTATCTCTAACCCCCTAGTAGATCAATAGCATGCATGTATAGTTTTTTCTTGATTGCAGGAAAGCTTGTGGAAGGAGCAGCTGCAGCAAGGAGATAAAGGCTCAACGGAGGATCTACTTCAACCGTCGATAAAAAGGTTAGTTGATTCTTTCCATGTGTGCATGAGAAAAGGGGTTGAGATTTTGGGTAGAAGGTCAAAAGTTATGTCTTAAGGGTCATGATCTGCGTACAAGTTTAAAGCACTAGCTTGTTAGTCCGTAGGGTAGAATACCCCACAACAGGGTTGTAAAGGGAATCATCAATACAGAGACTGCCCCCATAGGAAAGACAAAGCAAGAACTGTTTATACTGTTTAGCAAGATGAAACAGTGGAGGATATGGGCAGCAAAATGCCAAGGATCTACGCAGCCCTGGACAACAAGCAAGCAGAATGTCAATCACACATGATTGAAGTGGAAGGTATGATCAACAACCGACCACTTGTTATTTTAATTGATTCAGGGGCTAGACATAGTTATGTAGACCCTAGAGTGGTGGAAATTTTGCATCTAATGAGAAGAAAACATGAGAAGTCTTGGTTAGTACAGTTAGCCACAGGGACCAAGAGGAAGGTCACTGAATTGGTTAAGTCCTTCTCAGTGGACATGAAAGAAATGAGCACTAAGGCTGAATTGAACATTCTGCCTTTAGGTTCATATGATTGCTTAAATGGGATGGACTGGTTGGACCAACACCATGCCCTTCTGGATTTTCATAACAAGAGATTCACATGTCTAGACGAAGAGGGAAATCAGGTAACAGTTCAAGGAATTCCCATAGTTGTGGTTGTTAGAAAAATCTTAGCCATACAACTGAAGAAATGTTACTGGAAGGGTTGTCAACTATTTTCATCTCGGGTGGAAGAAGTATTCCAAATATGGTCTCGAATATGGAAGACCACAGGGTGCTCAAAGAGTTTGAGGACGTGTTTCAGGAGGTTCCTGGACTACCTCCAAAGAGGGACATCGATTTTTCTATAAATCTGATGTCGGGAGTAGCTCCAATTTCAAAGTCTCCTTATAGAATGAGCACACCAGAGCTGAAAGAGTTGCAACTGCAGCTCGAAGAGCTACTAAAGAGAGGGTACATTCGTCCCAGCGTGTCATTGTGGAGAGCCCTAGTCCTATTTGTGAATAAGAAAGATGGAACGTTGAGGTTGTGCATTGACTTTCGGCAGTTGAATAAAGTCACTGTCAAGAACAAATATCCTCTGCCAAGGATTGATGATATTTTTGATTAGTTGAAGGATGCGAAAGTATTTTTGAAAATAGATCTTCGATATGGATATCATCAAGTGAGGATAAAAGATGAAGACATCAGCAAGACTGCCTTCAGAACAAGGTACAGTCATTATGAATTTATAGTGGTGTCGTTTGGACTGTCCAACACACTTGTTGTCTTCATGTGCTTAATGAATGGAGTGTTCAGAAATTATCTGGACAAGTTTGTCATAGTCTTCTTGGATGATATCTTGGTGTACTCCAAGACAGAGGAAGAACATGAACAACATATTAGAATGGTGTTGCAGGTGTTGAGAGAACACCAGCTTTACGCAAAACTAAACAAGTGCTCATTTTACCAAAAGCAGATCCATTATCTGGGACACATTATTTCTGAAGAGGGGATTGTTGTGGATCCTGAGAAGGTACAGGCCATTCAAGAGTGGCCAGTGCCAAGAAATGTGATAGAAGTTAGATCCTTTATGGGTATGGCAGGTTATTATAAGAGGTTCATAGCCTAATTTTCAAGGATAGCTCATGCTATCACTTCCTTGCAAAGGAAGGAGAAGAAGTTCCAGTGGACTGAACAATGTGAGAGCAGCTTCCAGCAATTGAAGCAGCTGCTCACTAGTGCTCCAATCCTAAAGATTGTTGATCCAAGTAAGGATTATGTAGTGTGCACGGATGCATGTAAGGAAGGACTGGGAGGAGTTCTCAGCCAAGAGGGATCTGTAATTTGTTATGAATCTCGAAAGCTGAAAGAGCATGAAAAGAATTATGCCACTCATGATTTAGAGATGGCAGCAGTTGTCCGTGCATTAAGGAAATTGAGACATTACCTTATGGGCAAGAAATTCGAATTAAGAACAAACCACAATGGTCTGAAGTATTTATTTGATCAGCCAACCCTAAATGCCAGGCAAATTAGATGGCTGGAATTAATGTGCGAATATGACTTTGATATCAGGCATATCAAACGGAAAGGAAATAAAGTGGCTGATGCACTCAGTAGAAAAGTGCATGAATTACATGCTACAACCATTAGCATGTACAGAACTGAGTTGAAAGACATAATTGTGGAGGCTGCAAGTGTTGATTTGCAGTATAAAAGACTTGTAGCAAAGCTACAACAACGTGAGAGACCATAGACCGAGGAAGGTTATACCTTAGGAACTGAGGGTCTACTTATGTATAAAAATAGAGTGTATGTACCCAATGAACAAGACTTGAAGCTGGAAATTCTAAAGGAGATGCATAACATGGTTTATGTTGGACATATTGGATATCAGAAGACTGTGGCAGTAGTCAAAAGCCATTATTTTTGGCCAGGTATGAAGAAGGAAACTACTGAATACATCGCCAGATGTATGGAATGCCAGAAGGTCAAGGCTGAGCACAGACACCCAGCAGGGTTGTTGCAGCCTTTACCTATTCCTGAGTGGAAATGGGATGTGGTAACAATGGATTTTATCACAGGATTGCCCAGAACAAGCAAGCAACATGATTCAATCATGGTGGTGGTGGAAAAGCTTACTAAAGCTGCCCATTTTATTCCACTGAAAACCACCCACAGAGCAGTAGATGTTGCTGATATCTTTTTAAAACAAGTTACATGCTTGCATGGAATTCCTAAGACAATTGTGTCTGATAGGGACCCAAAATTCACTTTGAATTTCTGGAGAGGACTGTTCAAGTGATTCGGAACAAATCTGAACTTCAGAACAACATATCATCCCGAGTCTGATGGACAGACAGAGAGAGTAAACAGAGTAATAGAAGACATGTTGAAAATGTATGTGATGGATAAACCATCAAGGTGGGAAGACTACCTGCATTTGGTAGAATTCGCCTATAATAATGGGTATCATACATCTCTGAAGATGAGCCCATTCGAAGCACTTTATGGAAGAAAGTGCAACACTCCAGTGAGCTAGGATAATCTAGCTGACAGAAAAATAGTTGGACCTGAACTACTCAAAGAGATGGAAGATCAAATGATAGAAATCAAACAGAATCTGAAAGATGCCCAGGACAGGCAGAAAAGTTATGCTGATAGTAATAGAACCCATAGAGAATTCAAAGTGGGTGACCATGTTTTCCTGAAAGTGAAAACTAATAGGAGTTCCCTAAAGCTGGGAAGTTGCGCCAAGTTGGCAGCAATATTTTGTTGGCCATTCGAGATCCTGGAAACAATTGGGCCAGTTGCATACATTCTTGCATTACCTACATCTATGACTGTACATAATGTGTTTCATGTTTCACTGCTTAAGAAATATGTACCTGATACTAGTCACGTTATCGATCGGACTGTGATCCAGGTGGAACCAGAAGGTGTCCTACAAGTGCATCCTATACGCATATTGGATAGGAAAAGAAAACAGCTCCGAAATCGAGCTATAGAGCTTTTAAAGGTCCAGTGGACCTGGTACAGTCCTGAGGACGTGACATGGGAGCATGCAGATGTTATGCGGGTAGAGTACCCGCATCTTTTTGAAAATTTTGAAGAACTTGCAGATGCGATGTAAAGTGGCACTGAGGACAGTGAAAAAATAAGGGGAGGGGGATTGCACTGTCCCCAAGGCCAAGCCCCGTTAAAGATCATTATATATGCAATGAATTGTAAATGTGCTTTATAGGCTGATGAGCCAAGTTTTGTATAAGCCGGAAGGCTTATGTGTTTGTTAGGCCAGGAAGCCTAAGTGTTTGAGGGCCAGGACCCTATTGTTGTACTTGTATGTATGCAGAATAATCAATAAAATATAAACACTGCTAGGTGCAGACCGACCACGATGAATGAGTGAAGGGGGACTAAGAATCCAAAGAGTGGGCAAGAAAATAGGGGTTGGAAGGTGGGAAAGGGGCTAAGTGTTGAGCCTAGGGGGCTTAAACCCGGGAAATAATATTTTAATATTATCTCAAAAAGAGACATGTTCATTTATGTTTATCCTAAGTTTTGAAAAGGGAAAGTGTGCAAAAGGGATGCACGCTGATGGAACACATGCAGTTCCAAGGGTAACAAGTGTCAGCCCTGGTGCATGTAGATAAAACGACCAAGATGAGCCATGAGGGGGAATTTCCTCCTCCATTCCACCCGACTGCCTGAGCATGTACAGGCTCTGAGCAGTACAATTAACTTGACCTCTGCGAAGAATACCTCATGCATCCATGAGAGCTGGAAAGCCTATGGTTGTTCTAAAGAATCCGTACCTCTCTATCCCAAAGCCGTGACTATGAGACCCATTTTCCATCGCTAAACCAGTTCGAGGAAGCCTGTATCTGGCTCTGAGGAAACTGGTGTATTCCTCTATTCTGGAACGGGAAATTAAATAGTCTGTGTTGATTTCGGGAATAGCCTGTGTGTGTGTTGAATTCTGAAAGGTCGAAACATCCTCTATCTGAGTGTCAAGCCTATGTGTGGAGCCAATCCATGAGACCATCCGCCATTGTTAAACCTGCTAGATATCTCATGTTTGTTTTCCCCATGGGTTGTTGTGACCACGCGGTACTAGATTGCATGAGGCTTGTTGGCCTGTGAGCGACTCCTCCAGGTGAGAGAGTGCGCAGAGGGAGGAGAGAACTCCTGGAAGGAACCCTGTAGCTGCCATAGAGCCCGGAGACTTCCGGTCCGGTCTGTTCCTGTAACCCAAGGTAAGGCAGACTGGCAGCCGAAGGACTGTCCAGGTGACAGAGAAGGTGCACTCTCCTGGGGTGGAACAAGCATGTGGGGAATGAGGGTCTGTGGGCAGTGAGCGAGGGAGATTCCTGGGAGAGCCTTCTTCCTGGTGGTTGTGTATGACTGAATTCCTTGTAACCTCAGCTTGAGTTTGGATTCCTTGCCCTGGGGTGGAGCTCAGTCCCAGCTCGGGGGTGACCCACTGTTTAGTTGAGGAGCAATGCGTTCTACGACTGGGAGGTTCGTGGGAGGCCTGCATTTGGTTGGTGGATTTATTCACTGTCAACAGATAAGTATCTGACTATGTTTTATCACATTTGCATGACTCTTCTGGATATGTTATCATGTTTTCCACTGTGTAAATGAATTACTGTTGAATGATATGGCTTGTTTAATTGTAGAGTAACTTATATATTTTACTCTGAGATTTAAGTGTGTTTAATTGTTTAAATGCATGTGCTTATAATGTCTGTATGAATTATGTAAAAATCCATGTATAGAATGGTAACTGAGAGGTTCGAAAACCTCGGTAGTGAAAAGGGTACACTACAATACGTATAGCCGAAATCCATCAATGTTTCTTCTACTGAGAATGTTGTTTGTAAGAGAGAGCAAAAGTGGGATCGTTCAGAGCGATCCATTGGAGAAAAAAGGAACCGGTAGGACCCGATCGTCCATGAGGTGTATAAAATAGAAAACTGTGTACAAACGAGGCAGGCATGCCCCATGCTTGTGTCATGTAACTCTGGAAAAGATAACTGAAGTGTTGGTGTAGACGACTGCAGCGCCCTCGGGGGCGATCGTGATAGAGGCAGGAGACAATTCTGCAAATGAACATGCTCTGAGTAGTAAGCATTGATCGCGGTAATAAGAAACAGTGATGGTGTGGGCATTGATAGCCCTGCCAAGTTTAGAGGTCTTCGGAAAATAAAAGAACTAATTGCAATAGTCGCAAAGTAAGACCCACCATAACATGAGAAAGTGTTGGCATCGAATGTTACGGGGGTCAACAACAGCAGGGAACAATGGTGTTTCACCCTGTGCCGTCTGAGATCTCTCATTGAGTGGAGAATGAGAATCAAGATACTGTCGCCCTTCTGAAAAATGGTGTTGATGTCGACAAAAGGGGATGTGACTCCCAGAAGAAAAGGGCTTCATGAAATCTATTGAGGTAAGGAAGTAGCAGAGGTACATGGACGAAGTCAAGAAGTGGGAAGACTAAAGACTGCCCTTGGTTGGAGGATGTATGAGATAAAAAGTGGCCGCAACTGTGTAATGAGGTCGAGTGTCAGGGGGATGACAAGAGTGGTGATAAGTTGTGGCAGAGGCGGGACAAGGTGAACAAATTCAGAGGGTAGAGGTAAGTGACCTGTGGGGTGCTCTGAAGATATGGACGATGCCGGCAAGGGTAGATGATAAGTAACGCTCCAACCAAGGGTGACATGGGTTGCATGTGGCCAAAAGGAAGGAAGCAAGTCGCCAAAGGTGACGACAAAAGAAAATGTAATGACTGGAAATAAAGACGTTTGTACAATAAATAATGAATAATTGGGTAGAAATGTACAAATACAGAAACGGGTGCCCCAGTGTGATATGGGTGGCCCACGTAGGGAATAATGTGCTTGGCAAACTGATGAAGGGTGGGGGGCCCATTGGTGAGTTTCTGTATGAGGTAGGTGAAATGAAGGTAGGTTCGCAGATGGGCAAACTAATTGTGGATGAAATGGAGGGTTCATGATACTGTGGTGGTGCAGGTAAAAAATAGAACCATAAAGAGATAATCTTGGAGTTCGTGTGGGAAAGCTAGAAAAATGAGGACAAGGAGTATGTGGTTGATTCATGACATGATGAAAGACTAGCGGGACTCCCATCCCTAAAGGGTAATGAAAAACAGCACGAGTGTCAAAAAGTGGCAAAAGGTGCTATGAATGGGACAACTCATGTGGGTAAGAATGCTACTGGGTAACAGTACCAAAGGTGCAAATGGAGGCGTGGGTACTGCAAAGCTGGGAATGGGGATCCTAGAGGCCAATATCAGAGGGTGTGGCTGGAAATTTAAATGTGATATAGCGGGAAAGACTACATGCCGGTGCTGAGTATATACCTGAAGGGGTTGTGTCGATGGATGATGATCAAGTACCTGCACACATGAAAACCAAATACCCAAAGTGAACAATATCTGAAGAGAATCAAAGATATGAGCATGTATTTGATAAATGTGACTATGCGCGTGTGTACCTGACCATGATATGAAAAAAAGGCACCCTGGGGGCTCAGGATGAAAAGCAACCCAAGGACTGCTCTGAGGTAGGTGACGGGATGCTGATCCTATGGCTGAAGATAGTTTGAAAAATGGACACCTTGGTCTCCCGTAATGGCGAGTGGAAGTTTGGCAAAAGGCCTATATATAGTTGTAGGGCCCACATTTCCACTTCATTTGTACCTGCTGCAATAGTGATTGGATGAGCAGATTTCAGAGGAGATTTGGAGATTCGGGGAGGGCGAGGCATCCGATTGAGGATCTATGAGTATCAAGTTAGTGGTCTGATCATCCTACATAGAAATAGGTTTTCAATTTTTGGGCAGGAGCTGTACGGGGGGCCATACATAGACATTTAGGGGACATGGGCCCCACATGCGCGGGCAATCTGGTGATAGGCGTGCATACGTGCATGCATGTACACTGAATATATGCGCATGGGGGCGCGATAGAGAGAATTTAAGGTGCGCCTGTAAGTTGAACAGGCGCGCACCCGTGCGCGGCTGTGGGTTTGACAGGTGTGCACTTGTGCACGTCTATATGGTGAACAGGCGCGCGTAAGGGCACGCATGTGAAGCAAACAGGTGTGCACTGATGCGCACCTGTGTAGTGCATAGGCGCGCATATATGCGTGCCTGTGTAATGAATAGGCGTGCATGTGTGCGAGCCTGTGTAATGAATAGTCGCGCATGTGTGCGCACCTGTGGGTAACAAAAACCACGCCGAGGAGGCAAGGTCAAAGTGTAAAAACAAAAACGAGTTTTTCTTATACTATTGATGGTTGCATGAGCTTATATAGGGCTCTGTGTTGTCTGCAGGTGGACGGTGGTGACAATGCCAATGCGGTGGCGAGAGCGAGACTGGGCCCAGTTGCGAGATGTCGTGGTCATTGAGGGGCTCAGTGTGCATGCGAATTTGGCAACCAGTGGGTTGCTAAAGTTCTTTGAGTGCCTGTTGATACGGGCACAGGAGTATCTGTTATAGCTCCTGATCCAGATGTGGAGTCTGGAGCTGCACTACTTCCTCGTACAAGGAGTGCAGATCCCCTTCACTGCGGTGGAGGATATATATTTCTTGATTGGGCTCCCCTTTCAGGGAAAGCCCCTACCGGTGGAGCCGGTGCTGCCCAGGACTATTTTTCTTGTCGATATTGGCTAGAGATATTGCTCAGGTCGGGACTTTATGTCTGGGACTGTGGTGAGTATAGGGGCGATAGATTCCCTGGTGCATCGTTGTATAGCAGCGATGATCGTGCGGGTATATGGGTCATTGGAAACCCAGCGGATTAGTGGTGGCCAGTTGTTGGTGCTGGAGAGAGCGTTGGTCGGCGAGCGATTCACTTGGGGGCTGACACTACATGCGAGGATGGTGGTGCAGTTGGACCACTGTCGGTCCACTGGTGCGGGGGAGTTCACTTTTGGGTCCATCCTAGTGGCCTGGTTTTTAGAGAGGGTGTCGATGTTGCGCCCGAGGATTCTACTGGAGATGTCAGGGGCGCGAGAGCTGTGGTTGAGGCGATGGTCGACAGTTTTTCTTCATCACGGTGGTGGCGAAGGTGGCCACTTATTTTCAGTAGAGGCGACCCAAGTATGGCGGCAGATGTCGTAGGTGATACTTCGATACCCCTATACTGGGGTGGACTTCTGGGGTGACGCGGACATGGTGCTACCTCCAGGGGAGGTGTTTGACCATCGAGGTATGTTTTAGTATTGGTGTGCATGTTTTGGTTTATGTTTTTTTTTGAGATATCAGTCCATATGTATATGATATAGATGCTGATACTATCTGTTGTTGTTGTTTTTTGCATGTGCAGATGTGGCACCTCGCGGCCGTGAGGTGGAGATGCAGAGAGTGTCGGTTCATCGAGAGCCAGAGAGACTACCACATGGAGAGAGACGTCGGTGGGAGGATTTCGTGGGGCGAACAGCTGAGCCAGAGAGGGCAATGAGGAGGCATCGGTTTGATGACCCTGGTGCGGGGCCATCACACACTCCTCCGACGATGACCGGAGTGGATTTTGATGATATATGCCGTCGTCTGCTGACAGTTTTACAGGATGTTCCTGAGGGCATGTGGATGCGCATCTAGGATGAGAGTTTTATGGAGCAGTGTGTGGGGGTACCGCCACCATGGTGGTCCATAGTGCGACGAGCAGCAGTGCTGGCTGCTATGATGAGTGGATGCCTGCCGCTAGGGTAGGAGGGTCCTGTGGGTGGACCACCACCGCCTAGGGCAGGGGGTGGTGGGCCGCCACCGCCTGAGGGAGGAGCAGGTAGTGGCGCGATAGAGGCACCATGAGTGGTGAATGATGTATATTTGTTTGTTTTTGTTGTATATAGGCTGGTGAGCCCATGTTTTGTACCGAGGTGCTGCATTGGCCTACGGATACATGTATTTTTGTATGTAAACATTCGGATGGTCTGATGGGCATTTATATATATACATGAGTATACATTTTTGAGATCCTGATGTTGTCTACATGTTGTTTGCTGATGTTTTGAGTACGTCCATTCTATATATATGCCGTGACAAGTTTTTGTGATATGTTTATGTATGTGTAGCTTGATGTGATATATGCCAATCTAATACCATGTTAGCTATTTGATCTGTTATTTGATTCAATTGTCTTGGAATATGTGTAAATGTAATGGAATCAAAATGTCGAGATAACAACCTAACCTGCAGGTATTTGTGAAAGAGGCACGGATCGCGTACGCGATACACATTGTTAAGCTGGAGAACGACTAGTTGAGAGTCGAGGAAGACGCTAAGGTGATGAATATGATGATGATGGGCGTCGGCCAGGAGGCCGATGACCGTAGTGTATTCAGCTTGGTTGTTGGTTGTTGGTTGTTGGCCCCAAACATATGCTTCTTGAATGTAGCATTTCATGTGAGGGGGTGTAGAGAGCCCAAGCAGCCGAAGCGAGATTTTGTGTCCAACGGGTGGTGCCGTCAGTGTAACCAATGTGGAAGGTTGGTGGAGGAAGCATCTGTCAATAGCACAAGGGATAGTTTAGACATGAGGGTAGGAGAAAAAAAATTAAAAATACTAAAAAATAAGAAATAACCTAAAGTAGAATGACTACTTTTAAGCATAAAATTTCTTGAGATACAACCCGTTGATGGGTTCTTTGAGAGAGAGGTCATCGGGAGAGGCTAAGATGTATGCACCTTTGGTGAGGCAATGCTGGATAATGTAAGGGCCATGCCAAAGTGATTCAAATTTTCCCTGGCCGAAGGTATCATGAGCGATATCATAAGCCAGGACGAGGTCGCCTTTGCTGAATGATCGAAGGTTGACATGGCGATCAAAGGTAGCCTTGGATCATTTTTTAGCTGCCTCGTTGCTCAGTAAGGAAGATCAATGATCTTCATCTAGAGACTCCAAGTTCAACAAGCGTTTCTCCATTGGAGCAGTGTCAGGTAATAGCTCAATTGCAATGCGTAAGGTGGGAATTTCGCACTCGATGGGAAGAGTTGCCTCTACCCCATGGACTAAATGGAATGGTGTGAAACCAGTAGTGGTTTTCTCTGCCGTTCAATAAGCCCATAGCACAGAAAATAACATATGATGCCAATTGGTTTTATGTTTATTAACCATGCACTGTAACATGGTCTTGAGGACTTTGTTAACTGCCTCGACCTTTCCATTTGACTGAGGGTAATATGGTGAGGAAAACTTGTGAGAGAAGCCTAACCGAGATGAGAGTTCAACGAAGATCTCATTCTTGAACTGTTTCCGATGGTCGGAAATGAGTTGGAGGGGTACTCCAAAACGGGATATGACATGGTTAAAGAAAAAATGCGCTGCGGTGTCAGCAATGTTGTTGAAAGCGGGCATAGCTTCGACCCATTTGGTGAAGTAATCAACGACGAAAAAAATGTATTTGTGACCATTGTTGGAGGGAGGATTAAAAGTCATAAAGTCGATGCCCCATTTACAAAAAGGGTCAGCAGTAATGACAGGGTGAAGAAGAGCGGGGGGAGCTCGGGCTTTGTTGGTGTAGAGATGACATTGCTCACATTGTTTCACGGCATGAATGTAATAATGAAATAAGGTAGGCCAAAAGTAACCAGCTTGGATAATCTTTTGAACTTCGGATATACCCGAAAGATGGCCCCCACATGCACCGTTGTGGTAGTCATTTAAGACTTTTTCGACCTCGTTAATAGTCAAGCATTGACGAAGAAGGGTGTCGATGCCCCGCCAGTATAGGATGTCACCGATGAGAAGGTAGCGGGGGGCCTAATGGCGAATATGTCGACGATCATCCTGTGAAAGGTGGTTACCGAAATTTTGAGTTCAGAGGTAGACGAGAAGGTCACCATACCAAGGATCATCCGAAGTAATGTAAAAGAGATGTTCGTCGGGAAAGTCGGTATTGATGGGGGCACTGGTGGTGTTAGAGGGGAGGGTCGTGACAAGTTCGGCGAGAACGAGGGCCTTCTTACTCTTAGGGGTTGAGAAATCAAGGTCGTACTCCTGGAGGATAACGATCCATCGAGCGAATTTGTCGTTAACCTGTCAACGGCTGAGAAAGTACTGCATAGGGTTGGAATCTGCGATGACTTTTGTGGTGCAAAGTAGAATGTAATGGCGCAGTTTCTAGACTGCGAGGATAACTGCAAGAGCAAGTTTATCTTCGTGTTTATACTTCAAGGGTGGTCTTGATAGGTTCTTACTAATGTAATAAATGATGTGTTCATGATTGTCATCTCCGAGCTGGACGAGGACACCGGCTACTGATACCGCTGATGCTGATATGTAGAGGATGTAGTCGCGATTATAGTGAGGTGCACTAAGTAAAGGTGCATTTGAAAGTGCTGCTTTAAGGTCGTCAAATGATTGTTGGGTGTGGTCGTCCCAATGAAATGGGATGTCGTGATGTAGTAAGCGAAGGAAACCATGTGTGTGTATGGCATAATCTGGGACCAAGCGTCGAAGAAAGTTAGTTTTTCCCTGAAGACTCTGAAGTTGCCGTATATTCCTGCGAGGTGGCATTTCGGTGATAGCTTGGACTTTGAGGGGGTCCACTGTAATACCACTTTGGGAAACAATAAAGCCGAGGAGGTGCCCTGCGATGACACAGAACACACACTTGAGAGGATTCAAGTGAATGTTGTATTGTCGACACCGCTGAAAGATGATTCGTAAATCATCGAGATGTTGGGTGTGTTTCTTGGATTGAGCTGTGAGGTCGTCCAGATAGACGAGGATGATTTTAGCCAGATCATGGAAGATGTATGTCATCGCCCGCTGGAAAGTTGTGTCAGCATTTTTTAAGCTGAAAGACATGTCTCGATATGCAAAGGTACCCCACGGGGTAGTAAATGTAGTTTTATATTGATCGGTTGGGTGGATTTGAATTTGGTTATAGCCAGAGAATCTGTCCATAAAGGAGAGGGCCTCGTGGCCGGCGCAGTCGTCGATAATTTGATCGATGAAAGGCATTAGAAAGTTGTCTTTGGGACATGCTTTATTGATATCGTGAAAGTCTATGAAAACGTGGATAGTGCCCTATTTTTTTTCGACAGGTACAGGGTTGGAAACCCATGAAGTATAAGCAATGGGGTAAATAAACCTGACAACGCGTAATTTGTCGATTTCGGCTTTGATATCCACGGCTTTGGATGGGTGTAGCGGTCGATGTTTCTGGCAAACTGGTGTGATGTCGGGCCAGGTGTCGATGCGATGTTTGACAATAGAGGGATCAAGGCCAGGCATTTCTGTGTATGACCAGGCGAAAACATCCCTATATTCCTGGAAGAGGGATTTATACGCGGCGATTTCCTGAGGAGTGCAAGCAGCTCCAATGGTGATTTCTTCGACGATGCCATGTTTAATGGAAATGTCGATTTTGATGGTGGGGGAAATGTTCGCCATATTTCCTTCTTCAAAGGCATCAGGGGCAGGAATGGGATTGTTGAACCAATCGATAGGCCCTGATGGGATAAAATCCTTGGTTTCGATTGTGTAAATGGGGTTTTGGTTAGGTGGCATGGGGGCTTCCTATGGAGAGAAGAGTGCGCGGTGATGTAGCGCATCCCAGGGGGAGTCCATGTGATTTAACTCTTCGAGTATTTCCTCGTCGTAGTGGAAACGTTGGGAATACAAGGGGTCATGAGGAGTGAGCTCGGTGACAATGGTTGGGTGGTTTCCCCCTGGTGAAGAAACAGAGGGAACATGGTTAGGAGATGGTGCGGATCGCTTGACATGAACCATATATTGAAGTACTGAGGGGTACCCATGGTGGTTGGGTGGAGAGTGTCCATAGGGGAATAAGCAGGTGAGTTGGGGGGCTTGTGGGGTAAATCCTCAAAGACGTCATTGAAGAACCATGGAGGCATTGGGAGTGCCTCGGGCTCAGGAGAAATGACCTGAAGATCCTCTAGTGACGAGGTAATGTCAATGATCGCCTCTACGGGTCGGTGAAGCAGGGCCAATTGACGTTGCCTGTATTCAAGGGTCATAGGACACTGGTATGTAAAATGAGCTAATGAATCGCAAAGAGAACAAGGGCGTCTCATACGTTCATTGACTGAAGTGGTGACATAGCGGATGTCAGTGATATTTGTTGGTGAGGACATAGCAGGACTGGGGTAGTTATGGAAGTTTTGGCGTACAGCCGCTAATGTTTGCCGAAAGCATGGAAGTGCTGGGAAATGATGGGTGTAATGGCCATACTCTGAACATATAGAACAAGCGTATTTGGTCCGCAACCCTTTACTACTGGAAGGGTGGGTGATAGTGGTGGGACTAGTAGTAGTGGCGGGTGTTGTCGGAGCTTGATTGAGGGGGATCAAATTCCATAATTCAGGTAGTGATGGGAAATTGTTGGTTTGGTGGCCCTCTTTCTCACATAGTGCGCAAGGTGGTGGGACGCGTGGAGGAAGTGGAGCGGTGGG
>ML796576.1:136924-153869 GCA_009831015.1 Picea engelmannii
TATTGAAAGTTTGTTAAACAATATGATTGATCCTATACTTGATGGATATGGTTTGAAGAAGGAAACACCATTTATATGCATAAATGAATGCCAATAAAGATTTGGAATGGTAAAGGATACAATTGTGAGTGCACCAATCTTAACATTTCCTAATTGGAACAAGTCATTCCATGTATGTGTAGATTCCTTGGGTGTATCTACTAATAATGTCCTCACACATGTTGACGATGACAAAATTGGGCATTTTATGTATTTTGCAAGAAAAAAGTTGTCATTGATTGACAACAATTACAGTACTATAGATTGGGAAAGCTTAGGTATGGTATATTACACAAATTTTGACATTACTTACTATCTAACAAGTTCATTTTTAAAATGTAAATCATAATTTAGAGTTTGATATATATAGTAAACAAGTCGATAAACTCTGGAAGCATAGGTCGATGGTTGATGTTGCTCCAAGAATATGACTTCAAAATTTGTGTCAAATTAGGGAAATCCAATGTTAAACCTAATTATCTGTCATGGATATGAAATAGGGAACTTGAAGGAGAGGAGGAAGGATACTTTCCTAATGCTAACATGTTCAAGGTTCCACTTGCATCAGACTATCTAGAGGATGTCCATTATTTTTTGTGGCACAAAAAGGCACTACACAAGATGAGAATGACAAATAGATGAATTCTAGTTCAAAAGACACTCTAATTAAAAAAATTAGTAGGTAATTTATATAGAGTCAAAATTAACGATATACAAATAAAATGTGTGCAACCACTGGAAACAAATAATTTGATTAGCAAGGCATATTTTGGCATAGTAGGGGGGCATTCCTCTCTTACTAAGACAACCCAAAAAATCCTATGTTCAAGACTATGGTGGCCTAAATTCTTTAAGGATTATTTCAAATGGTTAATAAATGTGTCTAGTGCCAAATATCTATTTTTTGTTCATCGAGAAGACCCGCAAACCCTTTTTGAAGCGTCATTATTATAGCAAACTTGTCGCAACATCCGTCAAATGAAACATATTTATAGATTTTGTAACGTCGCAATTTCGACGTAAAAATGTCCTAAGTGATCGTTGGTACTTTGACTTGGTGAACATACTAAGGTGATCGTTGGAGGGGAAAACCTAGTTTCCAAAATGTCACAATTACGACATATAACTTCACAAATGTGGCAAGAGATATGTTCCAGTGGAAAACGTGGCAAGAGAGACGTTCCAGTGGAAAACGTGGCAACAGAGACGTTAACGTGGCAACAGAGACGTTAACGTGGTAAGAGAGACGCCAACGTGGCAAGAGAGACACCAACATGGCAAGACCAACATTATCGGACAACATGAATTTTTTTATATATATAAATTTCCTCTATTTTGCGACAATATGGACAATTTTGTCCATAACACCACAAATAAAACGTCGAAATTTTTATAATATGTACTAGTGAGAGCTTATTTCGCACAAAGCTTCTTCTTCTTTAGTTCCTAGCAATCACAGTTCCATTCCTGACAATGGAACCATTTGTTGGCATAGGGGAAGACCTAGGGTTCAATGCTCAAGAGTTCCCTAACGAAGCCCTAACTATCGGCCCTTTCAGCAGCACCTACGAACCAGATGAAGTCTCATCGGAGGTAGAGGCAGGGGTGGCTACAGGAATTAGGTGTCTACAACCTTAGATAGGACACAGATCTATGATTATATTGCTTACAATGCACTTAGCATCAGTTATTTCCAAACATACATTCATTAATACACTTCGCAGAAAGCACAGAGCACCGTAGTAATTACTCAGATCTAGCACTTACCAATGATAAACAGGTTATACTCAATATATTAAGCACTTAGCATCTTATGTATCATATATAGCATGGATTCATATCTCATAAGCACAAAGAATCAATATATCTATCTAAAAATATCAGAGCACTTAGCAAGAGAGAGAGAAGCACATTAGCACAATACACAGAGTTACTGTGGATCACCCCCACCCTGGGGATACATCCACAAAGTCTTATTTATATTATCTTGGTCAAGTAGTTACAACACGAAGCTTCAATGACCCTTACCCTACATAGGACAAGAGATATGTGTAGCTCGCTAGATCCTCTTTCCCCGGGTAGATCCAAGCACTAAGCCTTCTCACACTCTGTGCACTCAGCACTATTATAGCATGCACAGAGCTCTTACATTCACATAGACTTCTGATCACATAGATCCAACTTATGCACTAAGCCATTGAATAGACATGAACTCCTTTTTTACATGGCCTAGACCTCTATTTATACATAGAAAAAGGCCTAAACAAGGGCCGACATCCCTTTCTCATTACAATATTCCCAAAAAAACCCAAAAGGATCCACAAAAGGTGGCGAGATCCTATGATCTCCGCTTCTCCATGTGCTCTATCTTCGACATGCAGTCGAAGTACCAAACGGTCAACTATGACCAAGTATTCCTCAAAACTTGGTCGAGGGCCAACAGTAATGCACAATAATTTCAGGTAGTGCCACAATTTCAACAAACCCTGTAGTATAATCAAGAACCACAGTATCATCAACAGAACATGGATCCACATGGGGAACAGAGGATGATTCATAGGTAGAGAAAAAGGAGGAATGGGGAGAGGTAGATGGCTTATTATCTTCCATAATTTTCAACAACAAGGAAAATATGCCAAAGATTGTCCTCAACCAACAACAACATGTATGTATTGTCACGCAATAGATCATGTGACAAAAGCATGCCCAAAGTTGATGATGAACATCCAGGAGAAGTGGAATCTAAACAACTAGAATGTTTAGTGGATTGCTGCAGAAATAAGGCATCCTAGGAGGAACATAAATATAGTGACTAGAGGAGGAGTGAATATCGGAGAATATGCACAAGATCAAAAGAAGGAACCTCGGTGTTGGATTCAGAAGAACACTCAACCACATCAACAGTTTGATGCGAAGAAGGAGAAGGAAAATTTCATGGAAGTAAAGAAGGTGTTCCTGAAAGAGAATGAAGCTTCCAAATCAAACATGGTGTCGAAGTATGATACTCCTATTTTTTATATGCCTCATTCTTTGGATCATACTTACAAGGGAGAGAAAACAAATAAAGTAAGTAACTTAAAGAATTTCCTGGAATCTTTCTTTAAATTACTTAATGATAAGAATGCCATGGATTTTTTTTTAAGTATGCTTGAGAAATATAGCATAGAAGAAGGGATAGGAATAGAAACAAAGAAAATCAATCAAGTCCATAGAAAGAATAGAACTAGCAGAGAGTTCAGATTGAATGCAAATATAAGAGACTTTAATATGGGAAATGCTATCTTATATTTAGGATCAGATGTAAACATTTTTCCAAAGAAGACTTGGGAAGCAATGGGAGAACCTACACTAGGGTATTCCAATATCCAGTTGAAGTTATCAAATGAGAAGAGAGTGATTCCCATAGGTAGATTGAATAATAAAACAATGGATCTAGATGGTGTGCGTGCCACAACAGATTTTGAAGTAATGGATATGGTGGATGAGTTTATACCATTTCCAGCACTATTGGGAATTGATTGGGCCTTTGATAATGAGGCCATAATTAATTTCAAGACTAGGAAGATGATATTTGAAGTTGTGAAATTCAGGGTAGTAGCACCTTTAGATCCCTCATATTGTGAAAGATATGTAGAACATGTGTCTGACAGTGTTCTAGAGGATGATGTGAACCAATTGTATAGGACTACTACGCAAGAATAAGACTATGTGAATCCAACTACAGATGGAGTTATCAGTTGGAGGAGTATCAATTATAACATGTCAAATTCATATACTAGAGTAGAAAACTGGAAACAAATATTGCATGAAGTCTCTACTAGGAGATGCGCCAGAATTACGCGTGCATATAGATGGGTTGGGGCAGAAGTAAGACAGTTTCTCACATTTATTAAAGAGGAAATTTTAGAAAAATCCCTGAAAGAGTTTGAATCATAGGTTTTGTATAGTCATATATTATTAGTGTTGGATATATCATTGAGGGACACACCTGCACAATGGTGGGGTGTGCATAAGGAGGTAATTCAAGACTGGTATCAGTGTAAGCGACTGATACACATAAGATTTGGTAGGAGTCAGTAGGATAGAACCTTACCAAAGTATGATGGAAGAGGGAACCCAAGAAATCATATAAATTATTGTGTCATTAATCGAATATTGGTAACACCAGGGGAATGGACGAATTACTTTATTCATACATTAGAAGGGATACCTAGTAACTGGTATAAGGAACAAGAACTGCACAGAGAAACTGTGATTTGGGGCATAGTACAACATAATTTTATTAGGACCTTTGCATTTGAAAGTGAGAATCCATGGGTGGATCTGTATTTGGATAGGATCAAAAGGAACATATTTGAATAATATGGGGTAGATACAGTGACAGTAGATAGATATTACAAAAATGAAACACTTGAACAATTAGTGTACTGTTATCAAGTCACAGAGGATGAAAAAGTATAAGACAAGCCACATGACATACAAATAGTAGAAGGGGAAGGAGAAAGAGGGTTGTAAGGACCCCTATTACAATCATAAGAGTTCACTACACCAATTAATATTAAAAAGGTCAATATTAGGACTCAAGAGAAGCCCAAGATAGCCAACATTGAGATTACTGGGATAGTGAGACAATGGAAAAACTAATTGAATTACTACGCGAGTATAGTGATTTATTACCAACCACATTTTTAGAGATGAAAGGGGTAGTAGGGGAATAAGGAGAAATGAAGATACCCCTCATATCAGATGCAATACCCGTTATACAGAGACCATTAATTGACAGAATTCTAGAATCAAGAATCATAGAGCCAGTGGAAGAATCAGAATGGATTAGTCCAATGGTGGTCTAGGAAAAGAATACTAGAGGGATTAGGATATGTGTGGATCTGAGAAAATTAAATGATGCATGACTACATGATCCTTTTCCTACTCCATTTACAAATGAGGTTTAAGAGAATGTGGGAGGACATTAAGTGTACTCCTTCACAGATGGATTTCCAGGTTACCATCAAATCATAATTACTCCAGAGGACAAGTAAAAAAATAAATTTACAATAGAGTGGGGATCATATCAATACACAATAATGTCATTTTGTTTGAATAATGTACCAACAATATTTCCAAGAGTAGTAGTAGTTGCATTCAAGGATTTTATACATAAATTTTTAGAAGTTTATTTGGATGATTGGACAGTATTTTGTTTATTGAAGGACCATGTAGAAATCTTGAGGTTAATGTTAGAAATATGTAGGAAATGTCAAATTTCCTTGAACATTAAGAAATGTATATTCAGTACACCATTTGGCATCCGACTTGGACAGATTGTATGAAAACAAGGCTTGATATTAGACCCTGCAAATATTGTTATTATTGTTAATTTACCACCACCAAAGTCAGTGCGATAGTTGAGACCAACATTGGGCCACATAGGGTACTACAAGAAATTCATAAAGGGTTATGCATAGATTATTGTGCCCATGGAGAAGTTACTAAATAAAGACATTGGGTTTTAGTGGAATGATGAATGCCAAGAGAGTTTGGACATACTAAAAGAGAAGATGGTGACAACAACAATTTTGAGCTTTCCAGATTGGACAAAATAATTTCATGTGCATGTGGACACTTCATACATTGCACTTGGAGAAATATTGGCACAACCAAGTAAAGGAGACATTGATAACCCATTATATTTTTCTAGTAGAAAGTTTTCTGAGTCCGAGAAGAACTATAATACTACAAAAAGGGAAGGTATGGATATGGTATATTCCTTACATAAGTTCAAAAATTATTTATTAGGTCAACATTTTAATATGTTTACAGACCATTATTAATTGAAGTACATAATTAACAAGCCAGTGTTGGTGGGGGGAGGGGAGGATCTGTAGATAGTTGTTATTGTTCCAAGAATTTGATTTTGAAATCATAGTAAAACCAGGGAAGTTGAATGCAGGGCCAGATCATCTGTTAAGAATTACTAATGGAGAGGAGCCAAGGAACTTGGAGGAGAATTTTCATGATGCTAACTTATTTTCTGTTCAGATTGGTGATGATTATTTTGTTGAGATTGTTGTATTTTTTAACATAGGAATGGCTCCCAAGGAATTTATTGTCGCGCAGAAAAACAGTTGGTAGTGTTCATTTCAGACTATCAATTGATTGCATGTCATTTATACAAGTTAGGTGCAGATGGAATTCTGAGAAGATGTGTGATGGATCATGACCACTCCATGGTGTTAGCAAAAGCACATAAAGGCATATATGGAGGGAACTATGCAGTAAATCCTACAACACATAAGGTGTTTCACGCAGGATTATGGTGTCCTACCATACATAAGGACGCAAAGGAATACTGTCAGACATGTTATGTTTGTCAAAGGGTGGGAAAACCATCAAGAAGGGATGAAATGCCACTTATGCCCCAAGTAACTTTACAGGTTTTTGATAAATGGATTGTGGATTGATTGGACCCATTAAACCAACAACAATGAGATCAGGAGATAGATACATCACCAATGTGGCAAAATACTTAACCATATGGGTAGAAGGAGCCCCAGTGAAGGATTGCAACACAAAAAAATGCAGTGTGGTTTCTCTTTGAGAATGTGGTGACTAGATTTGGATGTCCTAGAATTTTGTTGAGTGATCAGGGAACCCATTTCATTAACAGTACAATTGACAGAATAATTCGAGATACATCATTAGAAGAGCACACCTTTCCATCCCCAAGAAAATGGTACAGTAGAATATTTTAACAAGATTCTAGAGAATGCATTGACAAATATTTGCAATGTGAATAGGGATGATTGTGATTTGAAGGTATCAACATTATTATGGGCTTACATGACAGACACCATTCAGACTGGTGTGTGGTCAAGAAGCAGTGGTTCCATTGGATTATTTAGTACCTAGTTTTCACATTGTTTCTATCACTAACATAACAGAAGAAGGTGTTATGCAGGAAATATTGGATTAGATGATGGAGTTGGAAGAAGACAAAATTTTAGCAGGATTTCACCAGGAGGTATAGAAAGAAAAGGAAAAACCTTGGCATGATAGGAACATAAAGAAGAAAATATTTAAGGAAGGATATCTAGTTCTCCTCTATGATAACAGATATCTACAACATCCTGGGAAGTTCAAGATACATTGGTTAGGGCCTTATCATATATAGGCCATCACAAATGGAGGTGTAGTGAAATTGAAAGTTATTGTAGGAAAGAATATCAAAGGATTGGTTAATGGCAGTCAAGTAAAGCTGTATCAAGATAGTCAACCTAACAAAATAAGGTGAAAACAATGAGAGAAGGTATGATTGTACATATTCTATATAGCATATGTTATAAGAGAAAGACCAAAATCCATAAAAATAAGAAATGTAACAAAAAGACAAAAAGATAGGAGAATATAGAAAGTTTTTTTTTTTTAGAATTAACAGTGTGCTACAAAAAAACCAATGTTGAAGACACTGCGCGCTAGAAAATAGTTGACAAGTACAAAAGTGGAGCGCATAGGAAAAAGTGAAAACTGTCAATGCATAAAATTTGTCATTTCACTGTCCCGCTATAAAGTCAGAAAAGGGGCGGGAATTTGGTCATTTGTGTTTTTTTCCCTTAGGAGAAGAACGAAGAGAAAAGTCTAGGTGTGAGAGAGTGACAATTTGGGAGAGTAGGTTGAAAATTTCATATCAGCAGTCTGAATCTTAACAAGATGTTGCCACCACGTGTTGGAGCTCCAGGCAGGGCTAGACGAAACACGAGAAGTAATGCTCGGGTGAAATAAACAGGGATGCAAGACATGCCCATAGTCGTGGATGTGGATGAGATACATACGCCAGAATATGAGACACACAACATGTAGGTCGAGGAAAAAGGAAACATATCACAAGAGGATGAGAAACCTGAGGAGGATGTGGAGAGGACAGAATTCAACGCATCTAGGGAAAAAGGGCCACAACAGGGAAAACAGGCCACATATTTAGCACAACAAGGCCTAGATCAAGAAGAAGAGCATGAAACATAGTACCAAGGTGTACGAGAGGTCGAGGTGTCATCCCCACAAGGGAAGAAGAAGCCACGATATAAGAGCAGTGCACAAGTAATATCGTGCACACAGGTGGAATTGGCAATAGTAATTCCAAAAATCCCAGAGGGAGTAAAGGCAGAAGATTAGATGGTAGGAGGAGTAGGCACCATGAAATACTATGATCATGACATGGATGACATAGTCAAATTCCCAGATTTGGCGCAACATAATTGTATGGAGAGTAGAGGAGAGGGCTCATCAGGTGCACCACTATTGGAGCCTGCGCAGTGGATCCTGGAGCTTTACAATATACCTCACTTTGGGTGTGGTAAACACATTAATGGATGTGTGAAGCAACTCCTAAAAAGGGTGCATGCAGGAATTTTGTGGATGGATATGCTAGTGCCTATCAAGGTGGACTTGATCACCACTATCATTGGGCTACCCATGGATGGGGAGAAGCTAGAGTAGTACTTAGAGGATAAAACTAAAGAAAAATCCATCTTCGACGAAATCAAGGCAAAGTATGGCATAGAGAGAGGAAATAGGGGAATTAGGATCAGTGACATAAATGATCCTGTGATGAGAGTTTATACAAGGTTTCTAGGGTGCAAGTTAATATGCAAGTGAAAAAAGGAGGAAGTATTAGTAGGAGTGGTAGAAGCTGCAGTGCAGTGCACGAAGGGGAGCTCGATGAGTTGAGGCCCTTATCTTCTTAATTATTTCTTGGAGGATTTCAACGACACACATGATTGGGGATCTGAGTTCCACTACTCATAGTTACTCATCCTCATTGCACTTGTAGGATGGAAAGAACCGACATACAATATGTTCCTGTAGAAAATAGGAATGTGTGGGGCAACATGCTACACATATCTTAGAAGAACAACATACCCAAAGGAAAATAAAATAAACAATGATGTATTCGACCTATACTTTTTGGAGATCCAGAACCACTTAGTTGAAACATGGAGGATTTCCCCAGAGACTGTCCAGGAGTTTGGACAGATAGAAAATTTTCAAGCATCACACCATAACATGTGGTTTCAGGCGAAGAGGGACCCAACCAAGGAGTGGATACAACTAAGCTACCATGTGAGGATGCATGACATATAGATGGAGGTCCAGGAGTGGCCTGAGGAATGGAAAGTGTCATTAATCCCAAAAACAGTGACAATAATACAAAATCAAACGTGAGACAGAAAAATCCTCGTGCATCAGACAGGCATAAATGGCGCAAGTAAAAAGAATAAGACAACACAAGGTCCATTGGGGGAAATCAGCCCCATACAAAATAAAAGCAGGACACATAAGAAATCACAACGTGGTTCTACATGAGATCCACCAGGCATAGAGCAGGCACCAAGAGGACAAAATAATAGGTGCACATAAAATAAGTACAAACAGAGACACGTGATATACCTATGGAGGAAGAATTTGGGAAGAATACATGCATCGATACATAGATGCAAGATGCATATGAGCCATCAAACACCCAAAAGAAGAGAACATGGGAGAAAGCAAGTGGATCTAAGAAGAAGGCGAAGGCCCATAGAATACCAAAGCACACATCATTGTCATCATATGATGTGGAACTGGTAGCCACAACAGTCGAAGATCGAGTGTCAGAGGTGTGGGAGAATGTTGAGAAGCATAGGGCTTCAATTTTTGAGTAGGTTCGGGAGGTAAAGACTGTGCTGGAGCAATTAAAAATTAGGGCAGAGAAGCAACAGAAAGACACACCGGTGAATACTATGGAATGTGTGCCAACAAGAGAAACAGTCCAGACCATGGCGCAGGGGAGTGTAAACTTTATCATAAACTTGAGATGTTGTTCATCGACGAGGAGACAACACAAGGAAAATGATAAATTGGACTTGGCATTGCCCAAGATACTAACAAAGGTGTTGTATAAATTATAGATTAACGTCGCGTAAAAAATTCAATCCATGGAAAGGTCTGATGCGGTGAACTTACAGATAGCACAGGAGGAAAATATCACACTAAAGGAAGTAATCAACCAATAAGGACAGGAAAAGAAGATAACGCATCAAAAAGTAGAGGAGATGGAGAAGTACATTGGCGCAGTATTTTGAACCATCCAAGACAACGTAGACTTAGAGGGAGGATCTACTAAAGAAAATATGATGAAAATATCGCAAGCCTTGGAGCAGTGCATGGACTAGATAAAGGATCTAGAGGAGCGTGTTGTACACACTACTCCAAAAGTTAGAGCACAATGAGAGAAATACACAACAACATTTGCAGAAAGAATAGCGCAGGAGATACAAAGAATAACAAAGTTGTTGGAGAAGAGCGCCCAACTGTGGACACAACTCTTAGAATATGGGATCTTGCAAGACCTGCAAGGAAGTGAAGATAAATTGCATACAGTAACAGAAGATCTAAAAAAACAATAGAAGACAATGTCACTGATCGAGAAAATCAAGACTACGACATAAATCAAGAGCCTGCAAGTAGAGGAGAAAGGAGTGCAAGCGCATAAAAATGCAAGACAGGCTCAGTTGGTGCCCCTATAGGAAAAGGCAAAGCAGTTTCTTGTGGAGATCAATGCAGCAAAACTATACATAGAACATATATGCTTGGAGGGGGGAGAAATATTGAGACCTCCAATCGTTGTGCATATGGTGGAAGCCATGATGGAGAAGATAAACTAGGCTAAGGAGTAATGCCATCATATAGCAGAGATGTATGAAGCACTGGCATAGGTAGTAAAATATGTAGGAGTATCTGAGTGACTCGGGATGAGTCACAATGTTAGTGTTTGGGGCTTGTTGGTGTAGGCCAATTTTGGGGAGAATCAAGGAATTTATTAAGGAATCAAAGCAACATCGAAAAATAAGGGAGCATTCCGAAAATAGAGGAAAATCAACACCAAAAACAAAGGAAAACCTGCACCGATAAAAGCAGTTACAAAGTGGAAAAAAATTTGCGGAACAGTTGGAAAGTGGAAAAGTGTCGACTTTGAGAATGGTTGGATCGAGGACCAGCCATGAATGAGTCAACTGGAAAGTGGAAAAATATAATCCTTTTATGGTTAGCGTTTTCGTAATGGCTTTGTCCCAGTTTTGTATAAGTAGAATGTATTAGGATTTTGAAAGGGTGGTCATGGTTGTTGTTCTTGGTTTTCATTGTTGTTGTTGATGACACCCTGTAGAAGAGAGATCATTGTTGTAGTTGGAGTAGATTAGAAATTCCAAGTACCATGAGGACTACTGTGATCTATGGAGATCATTTGTAATGAAGGAAGGATTGTACAGTGTGCAACAATAGATTTTGCATGAAGATGAATAAAGAGCCTAAGCAACAAATCTTTGTGGGCGTAGCCCCAAGGGGGGTGAACCACGATATATTTTTGTTTTGTGTGAATGTATGCAGTGTTTCAGATTGTATTTTCTTTAGTAATTTTATGATGAACATGTTAAATGATAAAGGAAATAGCACTACGCACTATGAATAATCTAATGGAATATGTCGGATGGATATAAATAAATGAGTGTTATATCTAGTGTTTATATCAAAATCTTGTGTTACAATAGATAAATAATTTTCATTGAACACATGCAGCTATAATGGTTAATGAAGTCCTATTGGAATAGTTGTGACAATGGTCTGGAATAATATCTAATGAGGGTTTGAAGACTAACAGTAAGTAGGTTAAATTCCTTTGAGAGATACACATCCCATCCCAGGGTTGTAGACATATGAGTCATGTGACCACCCATAGAATCCATAACTGGTGAGACTGCACAGTGAACTCTGTGCATTGTGTTTCCTTCTAGTATCCAAAAGGGTCGATGGTAGAAGGGTATGTTGCTAATATTATAGTTAGAACCTGGGTCATCCCAAGAGACCAAACCAACAAGTACATTTTGGTATCCCACAATCCATTATCTCAGATCGGAACAGTTGATTCCTTAACACATTTTGGTCAAGCCTCTAGTCACTGCTAGACACCATGCTCACCAAATCCACTACCTTCCAACCCCAGGCATGCCAAACTAAGTTCATCAACTGGATGATCATGCATATCCTATGCATGTATAATTCCAAGAACCCTTCCACATGGGACGATATTATTCACTATGTTCAACACAACTACAATAGAGCCATACATAGCTCAACCGGCCACAACCCATTTCAGGTGGGGTTTGGATTTCAACCATTGGGTCCCATGGATGTTGTACTACCCCTTGCATCCACCTCGACAGAATCATCCCTTGCTCTAACTGAATATGACAAAGCCACCATATTCATTGAGTGGATCTAGCACATCCACCAATAAGTTCAAGATATTTTACAGAATTCCAATGCCAAGTACAAACAACACCATGATCAACACTGGGTGCCACACAAGTTTCAGGTGGGAGACAAATTTTGGTTGCACTTGTAGAAACAATGCCTTAAAGGGCCTCATTGGAAGCTTCATCCACTCCGTTATGGACCTTACACCATCACCAAGGTTGTGGGTGACAATGCTTTTGCACTCAAAATTCCTCCCTTCCTTGGTTTGCACCTAGTGTTCAATGTGGACCTCCTTCAGCCATATTTTCCACCACTATTGGACACTTCAGAGATAGAAGAATAATTAACACCAACATAAATAAAACCTGACTTCATGGAACATGCATCCACTTATCATATTGTGGACACACAGTTCAAGGGCACTCTCCAACAAAGGATCCATCTTTATTGGGTTGTCAAAGTAGGGAAGCTCCTGCACCAAGGCCAGTGACTCACCCGAGCCCAAAATTCAGCAAACATTTCCTCATCTGATGGGGGAAATAAACGCAATAGATACCATTGATTCCCAATGGGGGATTATTGATATAGAAGGATATCAATGGCCACCCATCTCTACCAACGTGATCAAAACAATTTTCTGGAAATTTATTATTTTTAGCAGTTTTTTGGTTCCCAAATTTTCGGGGCTATTTTGAGGGCCTAAACGATGATTTTTCATGAGTGGGAACCTAAATTATATATGAAGGATATAATTAGGCCCCCAAAATAAATCTCCTCATCGATACCTTTCCAATGAACTATCATGCACCCTAAACGGAGATCGTATGCAAAAGTTACGACCCCGGGAAGTTAATGTACTATTTTACCCCAACGGGTCCCACATGACTTTTGGCGATTCATCTCCTAGGGTTAGGATTTTGGATGTCTAGGGTTTTGGAATTCAGGTTTATTTAAATAATTCCTTCAAATCCTCATTGTACTCATCCTCTTGCGAATGAGTGTAGTTGTCATATCTCTTCTCATAAATAAGCTTCCACCATTCTAGCAAGTTTGTTTCAATCTGCATTTTACAGTTTCAACATATTTCTTATTTAATAGAAGTCTAGTTTTACTATATCGTTGTTGTTATTCATTGTGTCTCTATGTTAATATTATAAATCCTTGTTTTCATTTCATTCTACTCATAAATCCGGATCAGTGGAATGGTTGTCTCATTTCTTGTTGTTACTTTGTTTATGTTGAATGAATGAATCCAGTATAAATAAAATGCAACACACACTAGAATAAGTCACGGTAATTACTCCGGAATGAATTTTAATGAATGAATATGATTATATAATGGTAGATGTAATATATCTTATATATAAAGAATGTCTAACATCCCAATGGTAGTGTCTATTCCATGACTGCAAACATATGGGTCCTACAGTCACTCATAAGCCATCTCGGGTGAGACTCTGTTGTGCACTTTGTGCGTAGTGTTGCCTTTTGGTCTCTAGAAGGGTTGATGGTTTTCATGGTTTTGTTGGAAACCTAAAATTAGAACCTGAGTCAGCCCAAACATTCCAACATTCAATGTATAAATCCACGGTTGGGGAAGCATACACACATCAACTACAAGTGGTACTTAAGCGGACATTGTTGGTCACCCTTCTAACTCTTGTTGGTACCCCTTCGAGTGGTAGTGCATTAGAAAACACATTTATACAAATTGGCCTAGATATCTTGAATCCCTATGTTAGCACATAGAGTTGTAGGGGTAAAAAATTCACTTTTTTTTTTAGTCATAGGGTTTTATAAGTCTTAGGTTTTGAGTCTTCTTGTTGTGGTCATAACTTAGATTTTGATTTGAATAAGAAAATTTATGTTTAGCCTTGGTTTAGAATCTTTATGTCATGATATTAGTCATGATGACAAGGTAAATAGTCCCTATGAGTCACACTTTTGATCCTAAAATTATTTCTATGACATGTAATACCTCCAGTTGTACCAAAGATCTCCTTTGTCACCATCCAACCATTTAGATGTCAAGTCAAAAGCCATATATATTTGTTTCCAACTCACCAGGAAAGTTCACAACGTACTTATGACTACCTCATGCATTCATTTGTCATCATTGCAGTTAAGAAACGTGTCAAAGGGGATTTTATGGTTTTCAATGTCTTCATTTAACTAATTTTTTCAAGGATTATGTCAGAGAATTTCTTACAGTCTCCTTGAAGTGTGTTATTGATTTTGAATTTGGTGCTACAAACCTGGCATTGCAAACTGGCACTGCAGAGTGGAACTTCAGAATAGCGCTGCAAAATAACTAAAGAGGATCATTGAGTTTGGATAATTTGAAAATAGACCAACTCAATTTTGCATGCATCAACATCAAAAACAGGTTTATTAGGTACTCCTTGATGGTCTCCACATTGTTCAAAGGTTGAAAGAGGGGTTTATGTTTCTTTATGCACTGGCGCTGCGAACTATTCAAGATTATTTGCTTCCAAATTTTAAATCCTTTCTCACGATGCCCTAAATCTTTCCCACCATCCCAGACTTCTTTCTTTACCTCATGCATATTTTCCTCTACAATTAAGTCATCTGTCCTATTGAACACCTTAGTGTTGTGAACTAGTTGCTCTGAATTTGCATCACTAGCGCGCGCTGCGAACCCTCTATTCCAGAATTGATTGAAATCCTCATCTTCTACCATCAATTTGAAGTTTAATCTTAACCCATTGAAGGATACCACTATCAAACCTGAGGAGCATGCTTGATCATTTGTAGAACCAATGTTAAATTCCATACATCACTAGTGTTGCAAACTGACATTTATGTTGTTGAAACCTTGTTATTAGCAAGAAAATTCACTTGCATTCCTTTCATTACAAATCTTAGTGGTTCTTCCATTATCCCTCATGTTTGAAATGTTCTCTGTCTCATACCATTGATGTGTATAGAGTGATGTGTATAAAGATTTGGACAAGGTAAGCTCTAGGGTAAACAATTTTGTCATTAAAACCCTAAATTGCTGTGTACTTTGTTTTCACACACCAAGTTGTCATAACAAATTACAAAAAGTATTCTTCCATCATTAGTTATGGATAGTAAACAAAACAAGAAGACCCACAAGGGAGGGGAGATTGTGAAAACACAACCTTATGATATGCATCTCCTTAACTCTAAACCTTTGTTCATGGAACTTTTCAGAGGTTAGGTTGTATAAATTTTTATCAAAATATGCAGAGAGGGTATCTAGAGGTGGCTAAAGAGGTTTTTCTATGCTATATTCATATTTGGTTCCTAACATATGGTATCAGAGCTCAAGGTCTTGGGGTTTCGCTGCTACATCTGTGGCACCTTGGAATTTTTGCTATAATTGTTTTTCAACAATGTTTAAGAAGGAACATCTTGGAGGATATTTAGTAGACGGATCAAGGTACATTGGGTTAAAATTTCAGCTACTGAGGCCTTATACTTTCATAGATACAACCTGTACAAGATAGGGTTCAAGAATCATCCTGAATTGAGTCATTGCGGAATTTTCACTATAAAAAAAAATCTGTAACGTTTCAAACCCTGAAATATAGAGGCTATTCATAGAAATTAGTAAGGTATCTGTGGTAAAATGTTCAGCTTCTAGGTCATCTTAAATTTTTATATACACTATGTGTAAGATAGGGTATATGACTAGTCCTATTGACTAGTCTCAAGAAGGTGTTCCAAGTAAAACAATCATAACTTATTCCTAGAGTATCCAAATTGAGTGGGTCTAGTTTGATTTTATAATGGATAGTCTGCAGTATTTTTGGTACAAATTTCATAATTTTATATCAATTATTTTGTGTAGGGCACGCTATACAAGTGAGATATCCTGGAAAGGCCAAAAATTGGCAAGTTGTGGGTAAGTTACCCTAAATTCCACTTGGCACATCCAATTTTGATCCAACCTATGGCATTGCAGAGAAGAAATATCAAAGAACTACATAAAATAAAGTTTCATACTTATAAGGGCCAAAACTTGGGAGATACAACAGAAGAAATATTTTCTAGCAGAACGACCTCAAAATCAAGGCTCAAAAGTGATACTTGGCCAACATGTCACCCAAAAAGGGAACTTCTACACCAAATAAGCCTTCAGAAAAACCTACTTGGACTCTTGATGAAGGTGAAGAAATGCGTAGGGACATAAATGATTTAAAAAATAAGATAGTAACAAAATATGAACTACAACAGATGATGGAGGGTTTAAAAGGGGAGATCGTGGAAGTATTGAAAAATTTCATAACAGAGAAGACACCTGAAAGTGAAAATGCATCCCATGAAATTCATGATGAGGACACAAGGAAGGTGAATCAAGAATGGAGAAACTCCAACTTTGGTTTGAAGACCAACCACATTCCTAAGATCGATATGAGAAAGTTTGATGGCAAGGACCCAATCACATGGATACTTCAGATGGAGCAATTCTTCGATCTCCATAATGTGCCACATACACAAAAGGTACAAATTGCTTCTTTATATTTAGAACCTAATCAAATTGTATGGTATTGATGGCTTTGTTCTCACAAATCACTCGTCACTTGGGCAATTTTCACTGAAGAAATGATAGAACACTATGAGGATACAA
>ML796576.1:156400-169587 GCA_009831015.1 Picea engelmannii
CAAGTATGCACACTTTTGTGCACTCTCTCATCCCTTCAAAGCTAGTACAGTTGCCACCACATTCATGGAGACAGTTCAAAAGCTACATGGCAGCCCAAAGATTATTGTAAGTGACAGAGATCCCATCTTCATTGGACATTTTTTGACAGAATTATTTTCTTGTTTGGGTACTTAATTGGCTCATAGCTCATCCTATCATCCTCAATCTGATGGACAAAATGAGATAGTGAAAAAATGTCTGGAAGGCTACCTTCGTTTCTTTGTCTTTGATAAACAAATACAATGGTTCAAATGGTTACCCTTGGCAGAATGGTGGTATAACACTTCCTTTCATACTGCAACAAAAATGACACCATTTATGGAACTTTATGGATACCACCCTCCTTCCATCACTTCTTCTCTAAAATAAAAATCTAAGGTTCAAGCAGTGGAAGATCACATCAAGAATCAACAACAAGTTCTCCAAATCTTAAAGGACAACCTGACCATGGCACAGAATCACATGAAACAACAAGCATATGAACATCGTAGTGAAAGAAGTTTTGAAGTAGGGGATTTGGTGTTTTTAAGACTACAACCATACAAACAGATGTCCCTCAAGAAAGCCAAGAAGGATAATAAATTATCACCAAAGTACTATGGCCCTTATAAGGTGTTTCAAAAGATTGGTACTATGGCATACAAATTGGAGTTACCTGCATCTTCACAAGTACACCTAGTTTTCCATGTTTCATGCTTAAATAAGGTTATAGGCAACAAGATCCTAGTTCAAACTATATTGCTAGAACTTGATGAGGAAAGAAAAATCATATTGGAGCCTGAATCCATCACTGACACAAGAATTCACCAGCTGAGGAATAGATCAATTTCAGAGTATCTCATTAAATGGAGGAAACTACCGACTGAAGATTCCACTTGGGAAGATGAGTCTTTTATACAGAAGCATCCAGAGTTACTCAAGCGTTGCAGACAACACTTGTCTCAAGGGGAGGGGCATGTTTCACCCTAATATTGGCTCATTACCTCTTAATTGGGGCATATTAGATTAGTAATGTTATTTTATTTATGTCAGCTTTAGGCCATTAGTTGTAATTATACCTCCTAGTCTCCTATATAGACCAAAGAGACATTTTCATTTTGAATCATCTGGTACTTGAACATTTAAGTGGGGTAAAAGGAGGTTTCCCCCTCGAAGAGGCTTATTAACTAAAATTATCTCTTTTTCAAGGCATTGAGTACTTTTTCTGAGGTTTTTCTCTGCTATATTGATATTTGGTTCCTAACAATGTCGGATAGAGTCGAAGCCAAGTCAAAGCAAGTATATACCAATGTCTTTCACTTTGACATTATTAAGATGTTAGTAATGGAAGAGTTAAGGAAGAAAAACACTGATTGGGAAACCTTCCCGACATCATCACAGTTTCAGTTAAATGTTGCCCCCACTCCACAGTCCAAGAGACAAGGTCCTACTCCTGTTGAGAGGATTGTGCATTCAGAGGATAACAAGAAGAAAAGGGTGATAATGAGTGATAAAATTGTCAAAACTACTGATGAAACAGAAGTAGGAGATCCTTCACAACATCCATATTAAGAAACTTCACTAATGGCAAATCCTATCCCTATGGAGGTTCCATCAAGAAAACCAAGAGGCTTAAAAGGAAAAACTATTGTTTTTTTCCCCACCCATTCTCACAAACAAGGTTAAACCTAGGAGGTATTTTACTAGAGCAACAACCAAGCAACATTTCCTTGTCAAGGATAATACAACAGAGATTTCAGCCCAACAAAAGGGAAAATCTCAGCCTTCTAAGTAACCTATATAATTTATGACATTTGTTGGCCCTTGACCAAGTTTTGGGAGATCCTTGGTCATATTAACCTATTTTGGGGACTTCGACAGGCTATCAAAGAAGGAGCGCAAGATGAAGAAGAGATTGCGGGATCTCGACCCCCTCTTTATGGATTTTTGGGTTTTGGGATTATGTAACGGGTATGGGAATGTCGGCCCATGGGATTACCCATGATTAGGTCCACTTTTATAATGTAAATATAGAATACTAGGTGATGTAATAAGGGTGGTGGTGAGTAGTGCTAAGTGTTAGAGATCTGATCTGTGGGATCAATGGATTGTAATAGTTCTAAGTGCTAAGTACCTGCTCGGTGTCAGACTTGCAGAGCTATGTGAAAATCATTGTAAGAGGGTTGGTGTTTTACCCTAGCTTGAAGAAGGAGGATCTGGCAGAGTGCATGCAGATCTCTTGTCTTCTGAGGAGTAGGATTTTGATGCTATGTTCTTGTAAGAAGATTGACCAAGATAATAAATAATAAGAGTTGGTGGACATAGCCCCAGGGTGGGGGTGAACCACGTACATGTTGTGTTATGCTATGTGTGATGTGTTGATGTGTTTATGTCTTACTTGCTAGGTGCTTTGATATAGATAGATAGATTTTTTTATTCTTTGTACTAATGATGTATATGGATGTTAGATATGACCTATGTGAACTTTCTTAGTGCTTAAATATGCTAGATATAATCTATCTCTTTATGCTAAGTGCTTAGATACATTAGATCTGAACGAATGTTGTGATGCTCTATTTTATCTACGGAGTAGATACTAAGTTGAATGTTGATGAATTGTAGTTTCTAAGTGTTCTATTAAGTATTAGAATCACAGATCTGTGTCCCAGCTAAGGTTACAAACACTGGAGTCCTGCAACCACCCCTGCCTCTACCTCAGTTGATACTTCATCTTCTTCGCAGGTGTTGCCAAAAGGGTCGATAGTTAGGGTTTTGTTGGTGCATTGTTGTAGCATAGAACACTGGGTCTACCCCTGTGCCAACATATGGTTCCATTGTCGAGACCAGAAACTGTGATTGTTGGGAACTAGGGAAGAAGAAGCTTTGTGAAAACATTCAACCTGAAACTATGGAAGCTTCGTGTGTAGATCTATTTCCCTAGTGCACAACATCTTTCTTAACCTGTGAAGTTCTGTGCCCAAAAAAGAGGTCAAATCTGAAGAAAAGAGGTCAGATCTGGAAGCTCTGTGCTCTAATAAAGGTAAAAATAGTGAAACGTTTCAGAAAGATTTGTGCTCTGTAAAAGTAAGATAAGTGGAAATTTTTGTTTCAATAGTAAGGATCTAGGTATGATTGATAGATTCTGTCCTATCTTGAAAACAAGGGCATTGATAGATGAAAGAAGGTTTGATATGAGTAGATCTAATAATAATAGTGAAATATATGTTATACCTATGCATAGAAAGAATGTTTGGACTAGAAAGTGGATGCAAGATTCTAGAAAGAAATATTTGCAGGTTAGCTACTATGATCCTAGCGCGCAGTACAGGAAAGTTTGGGGATCATTTAAAAAAAAAAGAGGATTAACCCTCTGTTACAATTGCAGAAGACTGTGATATCTTGCTAAGGAATTCCCTAGGAAAGGATCTAGTTGTCTTTGTTGCAACTCTATGGACCATGAAGTATTGGATTTCCCTAGAATGATTGCTAAGCTTGAAGGAATGAACATGAGACAAGAAAACCCTAAGGTAGATCCAGAAACTAATATTATGGTAGAACCCTAGAAAGAATCAGAGAAAGTATTGCTATAGATGAAAGAAACCCTGAATGACCACCGACATGTCAAATTATCAGAGATCTTCAAAGAAAAAGAATGCATTGAAGAAGGAATCAGAGACCTCGACATTGATTGTCTTCTAGATGAGGAAACACAGGTGAATATCATGACAAAAAGAACTTGGGAACTTTTAGGGAAGCTTGCTATGACTCCATTGGGAGGAATAGGGCTATTTATAGGAAAGATGATAAACCTATGTGAAAGCTCACCCATATATCTATGAATGCCAATAGAAATTTGACAAAGGAAGATTTTGAGATTATTAAATTTATTGAGGACAACAAACCATTTTCTATGTTACTAGGAAATATTTAGATTGAAAGAGATCGGGCCAGAAGGAAGGAAGAAGAAGAAGTTTTATAGAAGAAGAAGCAAGAGTTAAAATATTTCATGACTAGAAGGATCACACACTTGATTGAAGAACAAAAGAACAAATCGAAGTTATTTAACACCAGATACTTGGATGTCAACGTTTCAAGAACATTAGAGGACCCACAGAAGACTAAAGTACCTAATCCAAATAAAGAAGAAGTATTACCATTGAATCTTAGGAAAGAATCTCAACAACGCGAAGTAACTATGCCAAAAGAAGATAAGAATCAGAATGGAAAAAGGAATATCAAGACGAAGCTCACTGGGAAGAAGGCTAGAAAACAAAGTAAGAAGAGAGATAAGATTGTGAAGTTACAGAAGTTCCGAGAGGGAACTTCGCAAAAGGAAAATTTTCAAAACTGGAACTTTTCTAGGATAACAGAACAATGTCACATGGAAATACAACAAGGCAAAGCAATATAGTCGTTAGGAATAGTATAACCGTTAGGCCTACCCCCCCGAACATGTAGAAAGGAATTTATGGTTTGCCACCAGATCATTGGACCACGCCGTAATGAATAGAACAAAGTTAATGATGCTTCTCGCCCGTTTCAAGAGATTCATTGCCAAGTTATCTATTTATCTCGTCACGCCATGCACCGAGAAAAAAATTTCTAACCGTGAATCTGAGCCCGCAGACTCGTTGATTTTGCACATTGAACATTGCATTATTTCCTTCTATTCCATTGCAGTGTCTAAGTTACTCCTCGAACCCGAGATTTCCAAACCCGAGCGTGTATGTCGGACGAGTTCACCACTGCAGAGGAAGTTGTCAAAGAATTTCTCATCGACCTCATGACTGAAAGAGTAATGTCGATGTCTGTAGGTATACAAGATTCATCAACGATAAGAATGCAAGCCTCTCTGTTGGTTGCACGCAGAGCCAGACCATCCCGACCATCAACAGAAAAGAGAACCAAGCATAAAGATGACCTAGCCAATGTGAAGATGATTCCAACCATATTGCCCGACTACATCCTGCCTCTAGCTGGCGCAGTAAATTGTGATAGTGTGCCAAGAGATTTTGAGTACACCATAATTATTTCATACCTCCCGAAGGGGATACGTGCAATTCGAGCGCAGCAGGACAAGATCACAATGTTGAAGTTAAACAAATTCAACCTCGAAGATAGCAATATCTATGGTATGCTCGCTCCGTATAAATACCTGACTAGGATGAAGGGAAATAATTCAAAGATAATTCCCCAGGCATGGACGATGAACCTCACGCAGTCCACCCTGTTGAATGTCATGAAGATCTCACACTTCGGTAGACACCAGGAAGTCAATTTCCATGTCAAGTTGTTACTGTCATGTTACCATGGAAGCTTATTATGGATAGACCGCCATATTAGAGTAGACCCAACACTGATCCATAGGATCATAGGACTGAGTATGCAAGGACCTGACCCACAGAAGTTTTATCCAGGAAAATCCGCAGATCACGCAGTAGCACAGAAGATTAAGGATACATACGGACATGTTGAGAAAGGGACACGAGGCTACAAGGTAGCATCCATCCAAAGTGGCATAGTGTTCCTAGCATGCCAATTGATATATGGAAAGTTAGTAAGCAAAAACTAACCTACACGGGTCATCGGCTTTGTCGTTGACCTCACAGGGAAGTGTGCAGAAAGACTACAAATGAACTGGGTGAAGTACCTAGTTAATTAGTTGGAACTAGACTGTCGATAAGCACAGGATCAGGGCAGGGTTATGAATTTCATTTCAGCTGGATCCTGATCCTCATCACCTTCGTTTCCTGGGAGATGCCAGAAGGTGCAACCTTCCCGGATATAGATCCATTCGAACCGCTTGCTGCGAAGTTCGTTACCCTTTGGTATTCAAGTGATATGAACAAACAGTGGCAGTTGAATGTTGTGTTTCATACATATTACCTCTATCTAAAGAGATCCATCGAAGCTGAGCCTCGCATGACTCTAAACACCTTACAGATATTCTGACCTCTGATGAAGTTCAGCGTAGATCGACACTTCATCTACATTACAGCGCGAATAGATGAACATAAAGAGAAGCTCCAGTCAGATTATAAACTTACAGAAGAATACCTTGAGGATATTACTAAGGAATGGTTCATTGACCTCCTTATCCCCTCCAACCCTACAGAGATGTCTGACCTTGACATCCCATAGGACACTAAAAAAGAAAAGAACATACCCAGAAAAAAGAAGACTGAAGAGGTCCACGATTTAGCGATGCCTCAGGAAAGACTGCTCACCTAACCAAGGAGGTGATGAAAAAGTAGAAACGGAATAGAATCCAGGTGAATTAACACCACCCAGATATGAGGTTGATCCCCTTTCCCCGAAGCCTTCTTCTCGGAAGAAATCGAAAGCCTCCATGACCAAGATGCAGACTATCCTCACCTCTGATGATTTTGAATTCATCATAGTAGCCCTGAACGATGCTTCATTGGAAATAGAAGAGAAACAAGAAGCCAAGAAGGAAGAAAAGTATGATAGAATTAAATTCAAACTCTGAGGGGTACAACAGGCCCTTTAGTCTAGTCGCATAGTCTTCACTATGCCCCTACCTTCAGGAGAACTAGAGTTGGGAGATGAGCCAACCCAACTCCACCGACTAGCTGATACAGTCAAAGCTCGCCTTCGATGAGCACAAGAAGAAACAGAACAAGCCACCTAGGCCTTGAAGCAAGTGCAAGGTGTAGTTATAGAACAATGCAATGATGTAGAACAAGAAAATATTGCTCTCCAAGAAAATTTCAACGAAGACAAAGAACATATGCAACAAGGAAAAGAACAGTTTCTCATGGAGCAACTCGAAGTGAAAGAAGAGGTCAACAAAGCACTTCGCTCTATGACGGTCTTATAAATAAAGGTAGAGGACCAAGTCACGCATCAAGTAGAGCAGCTCATAGAAGCTATCCAGCAACTACAACAACGCATAACAGACTTAGAGCTCCGCACAGTTCTTGAGACTCCGCAATATGTAAGAGATCAACGAGAAGCAACCGCTCGGAGCGTAGTTGAAAGGATAAAGGCCCTTGCCATGGAACTCAAGAAGTTGAGTAATCGTAGTGCCCATACGTACAAGAAACTCACTAAGAACCCATAATTGCAGGCACTGGAGTCACAACTCCAATAAGTGAAGTAGCAAGCAGAGACAATGTAGGCAAAGTTGAATCCCCTATCAGTTGTGGAAATAATGAAGCAATCCCAAGAGAAACGCACCACCCAGCAGCAAATCCACACTATCCAGAGTAGAGTTATGGAAGTAACTCAGAGGCTCCAACCTGTACAAGATAAGTCTTACCAATTGTTCATATAATTCGAAGGCCAAGGAGAAGAACTGGACCAAGTTGTCAATGCAGCTAAACAACCCCTAGAGGGACCTATCAATGATGCAGTCATCCAAGAGTTCATTTAATAGGAGGATGTGGCACACCAACAAGTCCAAGAAAATCGAGACAATCTCGAGGATTTTGAAGAATAACTACCCAAATCAAAGAGACTCGGGACAAGTCACGGGTGAGTGTTGGGGGCCTGTTGGCCCTTGACCAAGTTTTGGGAGATCCTTGGTAATATTGACCTATTTTTGGGACTTCGACAAGCTGTCGAAGAAGGAGTGAAAGACGAAGAAGATATCGCTGGATCTCGACCCCCTTTTCAAGGATTTTTGGGTTTTGGGATTATGTAATGGGTATGGGAATGTCAACCCATTAGCTTACCCATGCTTAGGCCCACTTTTGTAATGTATATATAGAAGAATAGGTGATGTAATAAGGGTGGTGGTGAGTAGTGCTAAGTGCTAGAGATCCGATCTATGTGATCAAGGGATTGTAAGAGTGCTAAGTTCTAAGTACCTGCTTGGTGTGAGACTTGCATATCTATGTGAAAATCATTGTAAGAAGGTTGGTGTTGTACCCTAGCTCGAAGAAGGAGGATCTGGAGAAGTGTGTGCATATCTCTTGTCTTCTGAGGAGTAGGATTTTGATGCTATGTGCCTGTAAGAAGCTTGACCAAGATAATAAAGAAGAAGATTTGGTGGACGTATCCCCATGGTGGGGGTGAACCACGTACATGCTGTGTTATTCTCTGTGCGATGTGTTGATGTGTTTATGTCTTACTTGCTAGGTTCTTTGATATAGATAGATAGATCTATTTATTCTTTGTGATAATGATGTATATGGATGTTAGATATGACCTATCTAAACTTGCTTAGTGCTTAAATATGTAGATCTAATCTATATCTTTATGCTAAGTGCTTCGATATGTTAGATCTAAACGAATGTTGCGATGCTCTATTTTATCTGTGGAGTAGATACTAAGTTGAATGTTGATGAACTGTAGTTTCTAAGTGATATGTTAAGTATTAGAATCATAGATCTGTGTCCCAGCTAAGGTTGCAGACACTGGAGTCCTGCAACCACCCCTGCCTCTACCTTGGGTGAGACTTCATCTGCTTCGCAGGTGTTTCTGAAAGGGCTGATAGTTAAGGTTTTGTTGGTGCATTGTTGTAGCGTTGAACCCTGGGTCAGCCGTTCCAAAAATATTACTATTCCTCATCATGAAAGAAACCCCACCTTCAAGAGGCTCAAGAGGCAGCTCAAGGAAGCAAGAGCTGAAACTGATAGTGAAGAAAGAAGCCTTGGATTCCAGGAAGAAGCTTAGCAAAATGTTGGACATGTATGAAGAGATCATTGACAAGGCAAGGTTCTTGGCTAAAACATTTTTTCCTCTTCATAGGCAGCTCAAGAATCTCTACAGGAAGAACAAAACCCTTTAAGTTCAAATAAGGAAATTGAAGGCAGAGCTACAACCTTTCAAAGAAGAATTGGCCAGGAGAAACCTAGACATGCTAATCGAGGTTTCTACTAGAAGAAGCTCTAGAACTAAATATAATACATTTATTTCCCAAAACAACAACAACAATTTTGGTCAAAGTTTCTATTATATGCATCTACAACATTTTGGTGGTGGCTATGAGTTTTGAACCATAACTAGCAATTTTGGTTTATTCCTCTAGTTATATATCAAGATAATGAAGTTTTGCATCATATATGAACACTTGGCATAAGTTTTTAGATGTTAAAACTTTGGAAAAAGTGAAACAGGCCACTACATGAGAGTTCACAATGCCTAAAATCATTGGTGTTGCAAACTGGTTGATTCAAGACAGTTTGCAACGCGGTGATGTGAACTCAGGTTTTGGAGATTTTGGAGGGAAATAGAGCTGCCTATTGTCAAAATGGATTTGTACCAGCACTCTAAGGGTTTGTTTCACTTTGGGAGGCCACCTGCCTCAAGAATATCCATTCTTATGGACACATCATCAACTATTAAAGAATGTTGCATACATTGCCAACATCCTCTTTTAAATTAGAAGTTTGTTTCTTTTCTGATATACACTTGTTTTCATGCTTCCTTTAGGCATGGGGATCCTATGAGGAAGTTGAGGGGAGAATTGTAAAGCTGGAATTGATAGTTTTGAGTTATTTAAAGGGCATTATAAGATTTATGAGGGTTCAAATGGTGTGATGGAAAAATAATTATTTTGATATTGTCTTTGTAACAGAGTTTTCTCCTAATGTATGGACCAGATCCAAAATACTTTTAATGGTGGAAATCAGTCTTGTTTATTTTTATCATCTTTTGCTATCTTAATTTGGTATCAGTCTATGTTGAATGATTCATCTGGTTGATTGTCTCTTTATTGCAATAAAGGATCTATTGTGATATTGTATGCAATTGTATCAGAGTATTTTCTCTTTGATTGTAAGAGGTTCTTATTTCAGAGAATTTTCTTCACATGTGTGTCAATATTACCTGATGTAAATGATATGCATATTTTCATCTTCCTTGTTAATTATTCCATCTATCACTTTATCTCTTAAAACCTAATTTGAATCCATTCAAGGCCTTGTTTGCTAGTGTATATTGCATGGAGTTATCTATGTTTGACATCTTTAACTGGTTTTTCCATCCATTTTCCACCTTTTATAAACATTTATCCTTTACATTATAATGGGTATTAGGCTTACACCTACAACAGTCCACGTGTGACTTCTAGTACTAACACCCTCCATAGATAAACTGATCGGTTGCCTGACTGCTATAGTGCCAACGAGAATAACACTTGGGAAGATACTCGCTAGTACCTAGGTAATCAGGTAGTACAACTAAGGGTGTGGTCTACCCTCCTTAGTTAGTGCCCTGAGATATTGGGATAAATACTATTGTTCGACCCCACATGTATATCAGAGAGGTATAACACAGGGAAAACCCTTGTCTATAGGAACCTTGACAAAAACCCTAAACCTTTGGATTAAAACAAAAGAAACAAGGAACATACAAGTGTTTTTCCGTGCAACCTTGCCTCTTGCATTCTGGTTGTAAAATTACTACATCTTTTTTCATGTTAAGAACTTGGGCATTTCGACATTGTAGTATTATTCAAATCAGAGTATAACTCTGTAGGAGTTTAAGAAAAAAATATGGTGCCTCCCAGAATGTTTATTTGAGACCTATCCCATTGGACTCCTCTTTTCATCATGATCACAGTGATACCTATCATTTTCCAACTTTTTTTTCCTGTGGTTCTGACCCCATCCCAGCACCTCTACTTGGGACCTATTCCATTGGAATCCTCTTTTCGTCCTAATCACAGTGATACCTATCAAATTTTAGCCTTGTTTTTCTGTGGAACCACCCACCCTTTTCAACCACCTTTCTTTCCCACCTCTTTCTATGTTTTTCCCTCACCATGGCCACCACTCGCAACCATGACCTTGAAAACTACATCACTGCCCACATTGAGTCCCAAACAAACTACATGAAAGAGGAACTAAAGAAGGACATCAAGTCCCACCTTTCCAACCAACTTGCATCCCACCTTGAGTCTCAGCTTGACTCATTTGTTGCCAAGGTCCTGGAAAAACTGCCCATTCCTAGAATCTATTCCTCATCTGACCAACCTTCTAACCTCAAAGGTACAACTTCCTCCAATTACCAACAATTTAAGTCAAACTCTTTTCATCATGATCTACATCTTCCACAAGTGGAGGTGAATGAATTTCAAGGCTCAGATCGCACTGTTTGGGTCACTCAAATGGAAAACTACTTCTCTTTGCATTACATCACTGATGACTTGGCCAAACTTCATTACAATGTCCTCTATTTGGATCCTGAACATTAGCAACGGTGGAAATGATGTCGAAAATCATGCCAAGGATTAGTATCTTGGACAGAGTTTGTGGTCGAACTTTATGACCACTTTAACAATGATACACACTCCTTGGGTTGTTTGACCAAATTGAAACAGTTAGGTACCGTGGAAGGGTTTATCACTACATTTGAGAAATTATCTTTTAGAACAAAGTGCATGTTTGATACATTTTTCTGATAATGCTTTATCAGTGGCCTCAAGGATGAAATATGAGCCCAAGTCCTCATGAATCACCCCTAGACTTGGTTAGAATCTACTCAACATGCTAAGGAATCCAAATAGGTTGTTTCTTCCCAACACTGCAAAACTTATTTCCCTCTGCACCATCACCCTCCCACTGTTTCCCCTCATCCCATCCCTCTAAAGATCCAAAAATTAACCCGGGCAGAAATGGTTGAACGCCAACTCAACGGTCTTTGCTATAATTTTGATGAAAAATATTTTTCGGGGCACAAGTGTAAGGAACATAAGTTGTTCATGACCATCTCTGAGGATGTTGTTGACTACGAGGTCAAGGATTCTCAAGTAGAAGAGCTACCTGAGCCAACTCTTATTGTAAGTTTTAAACCTGCGAAGCAAAGCAATGCATATAGATTCTTAAGCAATACAAAAATTAATCAATGGCTCATACACAAAGTACACAGAGATTTTATACCGGAAACCCTCAACCGGGAAAAACTTTCTTATTTTCATTATATCGAATTTCACCATTCGCCATACAATATATACAATGTTTTTAGGTATTCTGTAGATACCAAAACCATAATCCATTAATCCGGGATTAATTTACAAATCCGCCAAAAATAGCAAAATCCGCTAAAAATAGCAAAAAACCGCCAGACGCAATTGTCGTATCTGACGCACCCACACACACACACATGCAAAGAATATAACACATACCCAAAATTCTCCCACTTGTTGTTTTCTTTGCATCCAGGGGTCCAGGGGATTATATAGTCAACAATTCAGGGTAGCAATGCCCATTGTTACTTTACACCAGGAAAACTTTTCTGTGCTCACAGAATTTGTCAATGAATCTGCAGCATTCTTCAAAGTGTCAACCTTTTCCAGCAACACCTTCTTTTCCTCAACCATGTCTCTCACAAAGTGATACTGAACATCAATATGTTTTGTCTTTGAATGATAAGTTGGGTTCTTTGCCAGGAATATTTCACTCTGACTGTCACAGTCTAATCTCACTACTTGTTGTACCAACCCAATACCTGAACACAATCTTTGTAACCATACTGCTTCCTTGTTTGCATGAGTGGCTGCCATGTATTCATCTTCTGTAGTTGAGAGTGCCACTACAGCCTGTCTTTTGCTGATCCAACTGATTGCTCCTCCAAATAGGTTAAACACATACCCACTTGTAGATCTTCTGTGATCCAAATCTCCAGCCCAGTCTGCATCAACAAAGCCATGTATGTCTACCACTCTGTCTAATCCCAGTCTTCCTTGGTAGCACAATCCATAACTGGTGGTTCCACGAAGATACCCGAAGACCCTCTTTACTGTTGTCCAATGCTCCTTCCCTGGTTTTGACATATACCTGCTCAAAACTCCCACTGCATGTGCAATGTCCGGTCTAGTACAAACCATTGCATACATCAAACTGCCAACTGCACTGGCATATGGAACATGGGACATGCCCTCTTCTTCTTCCTGTGTCTTGGGACACTGATCTGCAGATGACTTTACACCTATAGGAATAGGAACCTTGACCGGTTTACTTCCATGCATATTAAACCTCTGCAATATCGTTTCAACATATTTTCTTTGATTCAACCAGAGTTTCTTGTTCGCATGATCTCTTTTAATCTCCATTCCTAGAATGAAGTTAGCAGCACCGAGATCCTTCATGTCAAATTTGGAGGATAGTTGTGATTTCACCTTCTTGATAACATCCATGTTATTTCCTACCAACAACATGTCATCAACATACAACACTACATAAATGAAGTGATTACCAAC
>ML796576.1:171022-192980 GCA_009831015.1 Picea engelmannii
AATCTTACTCGATTTTGTTTACCATATATGCAATTTTCACAGAAATCAAAATCCAGAGTGCAATTATACATACCTTCAATCATACCTTTACCGTGTAGTGTTCGAAGGCCCTTTTCTCCAATATGCCCCAGTCTTTGATGCCATAGCATGGTCTTCTTTTCTAGGACAGTACTGGTCTTGTCTCCTTCATTTTTCTGCTCAAGGACAACAGAACTATTACACCCATTAGTATAAGTTCTTCCGAACAACTTGTACAGAGTTCCACAACGAACTCCCCTCATCAATACCATTTCTCCTCATACCATCTTGCAAGTGTCATTTTCAAATATAGTTTTCACTCCTGCATCACTCAACTTGCTTACAGATATGAGGCTCCTGGCTAGTTTGGAATGTGTAGAACCCCAGGAAGAGTTCTAATCCTTCCATCATTTAGCAACAACTTAACCCTTCCACATCCCAAGATTTTTGTTGTAGAGTCATCTCCTAGGAATACATCACCACCATCATATTTTTCATATTCAGAGAACCACTCCCTATGAGGAGTCATATGGTATGATGCACCTGAGTCGATCAACCATACACCATGGTCTGCATGTGTACTTGTAGATTCTAGGTAAACATCACCTCCTTCTTCAGTGGAGGTTTTCAACTCCGTGGAAGAGGTACTATCATATCCCTTTGGTTTTTCAACCTTCTCAGACTTGCAATCTTTCTTATAATGCCCTGTTTTACCACACTTCCAACATTTCCTCAAATATTTTCCTGGGGACTTATATCTACCTGTAGATTTAGATCTCCATCCCAAAGGCTTGCCAGGGTTCCTGTCTTGGGTATGTCCTCTTACAAATAAAGCATCTGTGTTGTGACCATCTGTGATTTTTTTCCTCATCTCTTCATATAACAAGGATGCAACTACATCCTCTTACTTCAATGTAGATTGAGTGGCACTACCTATTGCTACAACCAGATTATCCCAAGAGTCTGGAAAAGAACATAAAAAAGTAATACACTTATCTTCTTCTGCAATCATAATATTAACAGATCCAAGTTGACTTACCAGAGTATTAAAGGCATTTAGATGTCCTGCCATAGAATCTCCATCTTCCATCCTAAGATGATACAGCTTCTTTCGAAGAAACAACTTGTTTACCAGGGACTTTGATTGATACAAATTCCCTAACTTATCCCATAGTTCCTTGGTTGTAGATTCTCCCGAGACATTCAACAACGTTGAGTCTGCCAGGTAGAGTCGAATGGCACTTCTTGCTCTTCTATCCAACTTGTCCCAATCGTCCTTCGACATACTAGTAACTGGTGTACTAGTAGTTTTTGTACTGGTAGGTTGTGCTTGTATATGGTGTACCAGTAGGCTTTGTACCAGGATCCACAATGATCCATTGTTCTTTGTCTATAAGAAGGTCCTCCATCTTGAGATTCCATAGCTCAAAGTTTTTACCATTGAACTTCTCTATCTCGATTCTATATGAGTTCGCCATTCCTCTTACTTTACTCAAATCTCCACTGCAAAAGCTCCCACTGAACCCAGGTTTATCGCAGACCCAAGATAAACTTGATCTATCAAGACCGAGCCAAACCCTTAGCAACAAAGGCATCCCTTTGAAGACAAAAACGTTCTCTGATACCACATGTAAGTTTTAAACCTGCGAAGCAAAGCAATGCATATAGATTCTTAAGCAATATTGTTAAGGTCCTAACCCACACATAGGTAGATCAATGTATTTGAATGTAATAAAGGTCAATATTAATAAGGCCTTTCAATAAAATAGAATAAGGTGGATGTAAGAATACCTAATAGAATCTTCAACTTCTAGAAGGATATTCCTCTAGATGCTTCTGTTAATAGACATATTTAGTATAAATAAGGGTCGAGGGTATGAAAACCCGAGCTTGGAGATTATTGTAACAGAGCGTTGCTCGATTGGAGGTTTCCCCCTCGAAGAGGCCTGTGAACATTGCTTTCTGAATCAAAGTGCTATTTCTATTGCTATTGTTATATCATTTCTTTGTATTGTGAAGATTATGTTGGATATTTTACTGTTATTCTGCCATTTCTAACATTTTATTTTTGTTCTGCATATTTTATATATACGGTATCTTGCAAGTGGTATCAAAGCACTTTCCTTGGCAGAAATTGTGGATATTTTTTTTCAGGGTAGAGACGTATTCTGGCGTCATTAAACCACAGAGATCTGTCATTACGCGTATAAACCCGCGGTTGAGGGATTCATACACGCAGGAAATACAAGTGGTTCTTAAGCGCACATCTGTTGGCCACCCTTGTAACCCCTGTTGGTACCCCTTTGAGTGGTAGCACATCAGACAACACCTGTGTACAAATCAGCCTTGATTTAATGAAGCCCTCTTTAGATAAACCTATCGGCCGCCGGACTTCTATAGTGTCACCGAGAATAGCACTCGGGAAGATACTCTCTAGTACCTGAGTAGTCGGGTAGTACATCTAAGGGTATGGTCTATCCTCCTTAGTTAGTGCCCTGAGATATTGGGTCAAGTACTACTGTTAGACCCCGCACATATATCAGAGAGCTATAGCACAAGGCAAACCCTTGTCTGTAGAACCCTTGAATACCTAACCCTTGGGGAGCATAAACAAATTAAACCGGTGACATCTATTGTCGTGCATCTGTGTTTGGGTTGCTAAGTAAGTAAATACACATTTCTCTCTGTTTCAGAATTTGGGGATTTCAGCACTGCGGCAATTTTCAAGCCACAGTATAACCCCTCAGCTGTAAAAAAAAAAAAAAAAACATAAGTCTGGAAATTTTTTCACTATTATTTGAGACTTATTTCATTAGATTCATCTCTTCTCCCTTATCACATTCCTCCATATCATTTTTCTGCAAAAATTTCAGACCCCGCCCACTCCCTTTTCAGTTCACCCATCCTCATGGCCCATACTCGTAGCCAATAACTAGAGTCTCACTTCAACACCTTGCAATCTGGTTTCCTCGAGACCCAACAAGAAGTGCAACAACTCGGTGCTACTATTTCCTCCCATGATGCATCCATGAATGCCTCCGTAAATGTAGCCGCGCAGTCTGCAATGGCGGAAGTCAAACATGAACTGACCACCTAGCTTGAATCTGTCTTTGCATCACTCTACACCAAACTAAAGATCCCTACTGATGACTCTTTTCCTGATGCACATAAAAAGACTAAAGGTGAAACTTCTTCCCATTCCTTTCAACCCCATCACTTTCAACGGGATATACACCTTCCATGGGTGGATGTAACCAAATTTGATGGCTCGGACCCCACTGGTTGGGTCACCCAAATGGAACATTATTTCTCTCTCTACAACATTACAGATGACTTGGCCAAACTCTGGTATGGTGTTCTCCATCTAGATCAAGAACGCTGACAATGGTGGAAATGGAGAAAAGCTTCCCGTCAAGGGTATATTGCTTGGACCCAATTTGTGGTGGAGCTTTATGAATACTTTGACACTGACACCAACCATTTGGGCCGTTTGAAAAAATTGAAGCAATCAGGCACAGTCGAAGACTTCATAGCTGCATTTGAGCGACTGGTTTTCTGAACAGAAGGCATGACTAATGCTTTCTTTCGAGAGTGTTTTATCAGTGACCTCAGGGAGGAGATTCGGGCCCATGTCCTCATGGATCGACCTATGACTTGGGTGGAGGCTACTAAAAAAGATAAAGAAGCACAACAAATTGTTTCTTCTCAAAACCGTAAGCCTTCCTTTATCCCTCACCCTAAACCAGTGAACCCCACTACTCCCTCTGCCCCATTAAAGATCCAAAAATTGACCAGGGATGAAATGGCCGAATGGAAACTCAAAGGCCTCTGTTATAATTGTGATGACAAATACTTCCCAGGCCACAAATGTAAGGAACAAAAGATTTTTATGGCCATCTATGAGGATGTTCTGGAAGAGGATGATGACACTCCCTTTGTGCCCGAGTCACTAGAAATCACTGACATAAACCCTCCCTCTGACCCTCCCGAAGTGGAACCAATCATTTCCCTCAATGCTCTCACTGGCTTCTCGGCCCCCCAAACCCTCAAGTTAATTGGTTACATAAAGTGTCGAAAGGTCATCATTCTGGTTGATAGTGGCAGCACCCACAATTTTATTCATCGTCGCATTGCCCAAGAAACCCATTGCTACATCCATGTTGTCAACAATTTCCAAATCATGATTGCCAATGGTAGTTCTATGAAATGTAGTGGGCACTATGAAAATGTGCATCTCCAGATCGGTGACTACCACCTAAAATCCCATATGTTTGCTATTGAGATGGGTGGTTGTGATATTGTGTTGGGTGAAGACTGGCTAAGAAATTTGGGTCCCATTCTAATGGATTTTCAGAACTTAACCATGCAATTCGACTAGGGAGGCCACAAATATAAATTCCAAGGCATCACTACTGGTTCACCTGAGATCATCAGTTCTCATCGCATGGAAAAACTACTCAAAAAAGGTCATTCTGGTGTCATTGCTCAACTCCATGCCGTACAAGCCACAGAGACACCCCCAGTACCCCAAGAACTCCAAGCCCTCCTTTCTAAACATCAAATGGTATTTTCCACACCCCAAGGACTCCCTCCTTCTCGTGGTGTTCATCATCATTCCATTCCCCTTGTCCCAGGAAGGCTTCCCCCCAATATTCGTCCATATCGCACCCCTTTGCACAAAAAAATGAAATTGAAATAATGGTCCAGGAACTCCTTACTGTTGACGTCATCCATCCTAATACGAGCCCTTACTCATCTCCAATCATCATGGTACTAAATAAAGAATGTTCTTGGATAATGTGTCCTGACTTCCGTGCTCTCAACAAACTGACCATCAAAGAAAAATTTCCCATTCCTGTCATTGATGACCTCCTGGATGAATTGAGTGGCGGCCAATTCTTTACCAAACTTGATCTTCGCTCGTGCTATCACCAGATATGTATGAAAGAGGCTGACATTCCCAATACCACCTTTCACACTCATGAGGGCCACTATGAGTTTTTGGTCATGCCCTTTGTGTTGTGTAACGCCCCCTCCACCTTCCAGAGCCTCATGAACCATGTCTTCCGCCCTTTTCTTCGTCATTTTGTCTTAGTTTTCTTTGATGATATCCTCATCTATAGAAAAAATTGGATAGACCATCTTACTCATGTGGATCAAGTTCTCCGCCTACTCTCTCAGCACCAACTTTTCCTGAAACAGTCCAAATGTGCTTTTGGTGCCTCAGAAGTAGAATATTTGGGTCATCTGGTGGGAAAGGATGGCGTCAGGGTGGACCTGAAAAAGATTGAAGCTATGCAAGATTGGTCGCACCCAAAGACTCTCAAAATCCTGCGTGGATTTTTGGGCCTCAAAGGGTATTATCGCAAGTTCGTTAATAACTACGGAAAGATTGCAACACCTCTCACGACTCTCCTAAAAAAGAACTCTTTCACTTGGACTCCAGCAGCTGCTCAAGCTTTTCAAACCTTGAAGACGGCCATGTGCACCACTCCGGTTTTGGCCCTTCCTGACTTCACAAATACCTTTCTGTTGGAATGCGATGCCTCAGGGAAAGGAATCGACGTTGTCCTTATGCAAGAGGGTTGCCCTTTGGCCTTCACTAGCAAGCAACTGTCTTAAAGGAATCTGGGCAAACCCATTTATGAAAAAGAAATGTTGGCAATTCTGCATGCCATTGAATTATGGCATCCTTATCTCTTGGGGCAATGATTACAAATTAATACCGACCATCAAAGCCTCAAGTACTTTCTGGAACAACGCATTTCCTCCCAGGAGAAACAAAAATGGCTCACTAAGCTCTTTGGATATGATTATGATATCATTTACAAGAAGGGAAAAGACAATGTCGTGGCGGATGCACTGTCCCAGAAATATGAAGACGAAGGATCCCTTTTTTCTCTTTCCTTCATTGTAACTGATTGGCTCCAAGCTGTGCACCAGGAATGGCTTCAAGACCCCAAAAGTTCACATCTGATCCAGCAACTGCAGAAAAAGGCTCAGGCTCCCCCAGGGTACTCCTGGCTCTAGGATGAGCTTCAATACAAAGGTCGCTTGTATTTAAGTAAACAATCCAAGCTTAAATCCACGGTAATTTTTGAACTTCATGCTACACCCACAGCGGCGCACTCAGGGTTCACCAAAACATATGACCAAGTCAAACGTTCTTTTTTCTGGGATGGTATGAAATAGGACATCCGTAAGTTTGTGGCTAAATCTGAGGTGTGTCAATGCAACAAGGGAGAAACAGTCAAATATCCAGGCACCCTCCAACCTCTTTCGATTCCCCCTGTTATTTGGAAGGATATCTCTATGGACTTTATTACAGGCTTACCCAAATCGGGGAATAAACCAGTCATAATGGTGGTGGTGGATCGCCTTTCCAAGTTTTCTCATTTTTGCGCTCTTCACCACCCATTTACTGCATCCACGGTGGCTCAAATTTTCATGGATCATGTCTTCAAGCTTCATGGCATGCCAAACTCTATTGTTTCTGATCAAGACCCAACTTTCACAAGCAATTTTTGGCAAGAACTGTTTAAGCTACAAGGCACACAATTGCATCTCAACTCATCTTATCATCCCCAGACAGATGGTCAAACAGAGGTTGTCAACAAGTGTTTGGAAACATATCTGAGGTGCTTTGACTCTGAAAAACAACACCAGTGGGCTCAATGGTTACCCCTCACCGAATGGTGGTACAACACTTCATACCATACAGCCACTCGCATGACTCCTTTTGAAGCAGTATATGGACAAAAGCCACCTTCAGTTCTCTCATACTTACCAGGTACCTCGAAGGTCCAGGTGGTTGAACAAACACTTACAGTCTGAGAGGATATCCTTCGTACCCTTAAAGAGAACTTGGTCATGGCCCAGAATAGAATGAAGCAGCAAGCAGATCAAGGTCGCTCCGAACGTCAATTTGTAGAAGGGGATCAGGTGTTTCTACGACTACAACCATATAAGAAAACTTCCCTCAAGGCCGAGTAGTGTCACAAGCTAGCACCCAAATTTTATGGCCCTTACATAGTTCTAAAGCGTGTGGGACAAGTCGCATATCAGTTAGCTCTGCCCAGTCAGTCGAAGCTACATCCTATTTTTCATGTTTCATGCTTGAAGAAGGTGATTGGAACCAGGTGCCAAATTCAAACCAACCTTCTAGAGTTAGCTGAAGAAGGATCCATTTGGCTACAACCAGAAGTAGTTTTGGACCAGTGTGAGCATCGCCTACATCAGAGAACCATCAAGGAAGTGCTAGTACAGTGGAAAGATATGACTCCAGCAGATGCCACTTGGGAACCAGCTACCATTCTGCAACAGTTTCCACATCTCAAGCCTTGAGGACAAGGTTGTTTTTAAGGGGGCGGACATGTTAAGTTCCTAACCTGCACATAGGTATATCAATGTATTCGGATGTAATAAAGGTCAATATTAATAAGGCCTTTCAATCAAATAGAATAAGGCGGATGTAAGAAGACCCAATAGAAGCTTTCGCTTCTAGAAGGATCTTCCTCTAGATGCTTCTCTTAATAGACATATTTAGTATAAATAAGGGTCGAGGGTATGAAAACCCGAGCTTGGAGATTATTGTAATAGAGCACTACTCGATTGGAGGTTTCCCCCTCGAAGAGGCCTGTGAACATTGCTTTCTGAATCAAAGTGCTATTTCTATTACTATTGTTATATCATTTATGTGTATTGTGAAGATTATGCTAGATATTTTACTATTATTCTGCCATTTCTAGCATTTTATTTATGTTCTGCATATTTTATATATCTGGTATCTTGCAAATATAGAAATTAATCAATGGCTCATACACAGAGTACACAGAGATTTTATACCGGAAACCCTCAACCGGGAAAACCTTTCTTATTTTCATTAAATAGAATTTCACCATTCGCCATACAATATATACAATGCTTTTAGGTATTCCGTAGATACCAAAACCCTAATCCCTTAATCCGGGATTAATTTACAAATTCGTTAAAAATAGCAAAATCCGCTAAAAATAGCAAAAAACCGCCAGATGCAGTTGTCGTATCTGACGCACCCACACACACACACATGCAAAGAATATAACACATACCCAACACTTATGACTCCACCATCTAATTATCCACTAGAAGTTGAACCAGTCATTTCATTGAATGCACTCACTGGCTTCTCTGCTCCCCAAACCCTCAAGATAATTAGCTACATTAAAAATCGGAAGGTCATCATCCTAATTGACAATGGTAGCAGTCATAATTTCATTTATCGACACATTACTCAAGAAACCCATTGATATATCCATGTAGTCAACATTTTTTGGATCATGATTGCTAATGGAGGTTCCATGAAATGTGGGGGACATTGTGAAAATGTGCATCTCCAAATTGGCTAGTACAACCTGAAATCTTGTATGTTTTATAATGACATGGGTGGTTGTGACATTGTGTTAGGTGTAGAATGGTTATGCACTCTCGTTCCCATCGTCATGGATTTTAAGAAATTGACCATGAAATTTCAACAAGGAGGCCAACAGTATAAGTTTCAAGGCATCACAGCAGGCTCCCCTAAGATCATCAGTTCCCATTGAATGGAAAAACTCCTCAAAAAAGTTCATTCGAGCATTATTTCCCAATTCAATGTCATTCAAGCATTTGAGACACCATCTATGCATCCTAAAATCCAATATATACTTTCCAAACACCAAAATATTTTTTCCACTCCCCATGGCCTTCCCCTTCTTGCAGTGTTCATGATCCTTCCATTCCTCTGATTATGGGAAATCTTCTTCCCAATGTCTTCCCACATTATCATCCCTTTGCCCAAAAGAATAAAATTGAGAAAATTGTTCAAGAATTTCTCGACACAGGTGTCATCCACCATAGTACCAACCCTTATTCTTGTCCTGTGGTCATGGTCCTCAAGAAAGAAGGCATGTGGTGCATGTGTCTCAACTTTCATGCTCTCAACAAACTCACCATCAAAGACAAGTTTCCCATTTATGTCATTGATGATCTATTGGATGAATTGAGTCATGCTCAATACTTTACTAAACTTGTGCTTCCTTCTGGTTACCACTAGATACGTATGAAAGAGGCTGACATTCTCAAGAATACCTTTCAAACTCATGAAGTCCACTATGAGTTCTTGGCCATGCCCTTTGACCTGTGCAATTCCCCCTCCACTTTCCAAAGTCTCATGAATCATGTATTCCATCCTTTTCTCCATCATTTTGTCTTAGTTTTCTTTGATGATATTCTCATCTATAGTAAAACATGGACAACCCATCTTTCCCATGTGGATCAAGTTATTTATCTCCTTTCTCAACACCAACTTTTCCTCAAACAATATAAATGTGTCGTTGGCACCTAAGAAGTGGAGTATTTATGCCATATTATTGGTAAGGATGGTGTAAGGGTGGATCCTAAGAAAATTGAAGTTATACAGGATTGGCCTCACCCAAAAACTCTCAAGAGATTGTGTGGTTTTCTGGGTTTAATGGAATATTATCACCAATTTGTTAAGAAATATGGAAACATTGTATCACCTCTCACTTCTCTCCTTAAAAAGAATGCTTTCAATTGGATTCCTACAGTTGATCAATATTTCCATGCTTTGAAAGAGGCTATGTGAAAAACTCATGTCCTAACCCTTCCCAACCTCAAAAAGACTTTTGTCCTGAAATCTGATGCATCTGGGAAAGGAATTGGTGCAGTTCTCATGCAAAAAGGACAACTGGTAGCCTTCACCAACAAACAACTTTTGGAGCACCATTTGGGCCAATCAATCTATGAAAAGGAAATGTTGTATATTCTTCATGTTGTGGATCTCTAGCATCCTTATCTATTGGGCCAACGCTTCCAAATTAAAACCAATCATTAGAGCCTCAAGCATTTTATGGAACAACAAATTTCCTCCCCAAAGAAACAAAAATGGGTGACCAAGCTATTTGGATATGATTATGAGATCATTTACAAGAAGAGAAAAGAAAATGTGGTTGTTGACGCTCTTTCCCAGAAGAATGAAGACGAAGGATCCCTTTTTTCTCTCTCCTTCATTATACCAAATTGGCTCCAAGATGTTCACCAAGAGTGGTTGCAAGAACCCAAAATTTCTGGCCTTATCCAATAGTTGCAAGAAAATTCTCCAGTTTCTCCCGGTACTCTTGGCACAATAATGATATTTTATACAAAGTTCGTTTGTATCTAAGAAAACAGTTGCAACTCATATCTACGGTGATTTTGGAGCTTCATGCTTCCCCCACAACTGGGAATTATGAGTTCACCAAAACCTATGAAAGGGTCAAACGTTCTTTTTTCTGGGATGGTATGAAACAGGACGTTCACACCTTTGTGGGTGAATGCGATGTTTGTCAATGGAATAAGGGAGAAACAGTTAAGACCCCAGGAACACTACAACCACTCTTGAGTATGTCGACTATTTGGAAGGATATTTCTATGGAATTCATTGTTGGCTTACCTAAATCAGTCATCATGGTGGTAGTTGATTGTCTTTCCAAATATCCTCATTTCTATGCTCTCCAACACCCATTCGCAACATCCATAATGGCTCAAATTTTCATGGATAACAACTTCAAGCTTCATGGCATGCCTCATTCTATTATCTTTGATCGAGATCCCACTTTTATCTTCAATTTTTGGCAAGATTTGTTCCATCTTCAGGGCACCCAATTGCATCTCAACACCACCTATCATCCCCAGACTAATGGTAAAACGAAAGTTTTCGACAAGTGTTTGGAAACATATTTGAGGTGTTTTGCATCTGAACGAAAGAATTAGTTTGCTCGGTGGTTACCCCTCGATGAATAGTGGTACAACACATCTTACCATACAACTACTCGCATGACTCATTTTGAAGCAGTATATGGACAAAATCCACCATCAGTTCTCTCCTACATTCCAGGTGTATCGAAGGTTCAGGAAGTTGAAAACAATCTTGCAGTTTACGAGGCCATTCTCCGCACCCTCAAAACAAATTTGGCCATGGATCAGAATCGCATGAAGCAACAAGTAGATCAATTTTGTTCTGAACGATAATTTGTTGAAGGGGACTAGGTGTTTATTTGTCTACAATCCTATAAGCATACTTCATTCAAAACTGACCACTGTCAGAAACTTGCTCCCAAAATTTATGGTTCTTATACAATTCTCAAGCAAGTGGGGCAAGTGGCTTACCAGTTAACTTTGCCTAATCATTCTAAGATCCATCCTATTTTTCATGTCTCATGCTTAAAGAAGGTGATTGTTACTAAGTGCCAAACTCAAACCAGACTCCTTGAGTTGGATGAAGAAGGTTCCATTTGGTTGCATCCACAAGCAGTCTTGGACCAACACGAGTGTTGTCTCCGTCAGCGCACCATCAAGTAAGTGTTAGTACAGTGGAAATATACAACTCTAAAAGATGCCACTTGGGAACCAACTACCATTTTGCAACAATTTCCTCATCTCAATCCTCGAGGAGAAGGCTCTTTTTCCAAGGGGAGGGCATGTTAGGGACCTAACCTCCCTAACCCCTAACGTATATAGAACAATAACGTGTTTTTTGACTTCATAGAGTAAGTCATGTCTACTTTGATTTGGTCAACCTTTGACTTTGACCAAGAACACAAACTTGGCATCTTAGCTTGCTGAGAGTACCAGGAGGTGTGTTGGGTTAGGGTGCACTAAGCTATCCATAAATTAGTTCAATATCTTCACTTAAGGTGCCTCAACAAGAGGGTTAGGGTTTCGTTGTTGCAACAAAAACTGACTGCAACTGCAACTGTAACTGAGCAAATCCTCCTAATCTATCTTCCAATGGTTAGACTGTATAAATATAGTGTGGGCCCATAACCTATTAGAAATAATAGATGTGCTCATTTAACCATAGACAATATAGAAATATTGTCACCCAACCATAGGCTAAAGCTACCCTTGAGCACCTTAACCTTAACAGAGAATGATTCTGGAAGAAAACCCTAGGCCTAATAGCCAATAAATATAGTGCACCTCTCTCCAGATAAATCATAGACGGAATAAATTCCAATCCATAACCAATATAAATTCCAATCCTAAACTAAGAATACAGATTACAGTAGTTGCAGCAGCAGCTACTCTCTAGACTTGCACACTTACCCAGTTTTTGCAGTGCACACTTGTACATTTCTGCAGTTGCGATCTGTGTGTACCAAATGAGATCTAGCTTCCTACATTTATACTATTTTTCCTAAGCTTTATGGGTTGACTTCTCATTATGGAATCTAAACACTTAATATTAAATATTTCCTTGAGCCAACTTGTCTTATAGGGTTATTTTCAATGCTTTAGGGTCTCTTCTTGCTTCTCGAAATATTCTATTCTCATCAGGGTTACACATGGAGGTAAATGCCTCCCGTAACTACCATAATATCAACATTTTCGTCCCTTTCTCAAAATATTCCTCAATAACCTCCTTTACTTGATCTATGATATTTTCTAATTCATCGTCTATTAGTGCTTGAATGGCCATTTCCCTCACATATTTCATCTTCTTGTGTTGTTAGACCACATTCCCCTTGTTCATGTCTTTCCTCTTCTCTCTCGGCCATGGTATAGTCTTATGTGTGTCACCTGTGCCATCTCCTTGGTTTCCCTATCCTTCTTCTTCTTAATCATCTCCTACTTCTTCTACTTCTGGGTGTTGTGTCTCTAGCTGATTTGTTTCTATTGTTGGTATCTTCCACTCAGCCTAATATTTCATTATGTGTCCAATTTATTCTTCATCCACCCTATATCTCATGGTCAACCATTCTTGAGTTGGGTCCCTCTTCTCTTGAATGTACATATGATGGTGTCCTACCTTAAAATGAAAAACTTTATTGTATGCTTCTACCACATGCGGTAATATGCATGGTGTATATTGAATGCATTGTCGAATTACTTCCTTATAGATATAAAAAGAAATGTTTTTATTTAGTTGTCCCTACTTGTGCATAATATGCCACAAGTTAGCGTATCTTGCTCCCAAACATGATTTGTTCGTAGATGACAAAAAATTGTGTGTCTTCTAGCTTCCTCCAAGCCACTATTGTTATCGATATTAACAACCATGCATAGTGGAATTTTGTTCCCTTATTTTGTGCCTCCCTACAATCCATCAAAAACATTTTAACATCAATGTCGCCCAGTTCATTTGTACACATTTTGTGCACTTCTTTGTTGTTTCTATCGCACCTGCCAAAACTTGATCCTTACGACACTTTCTCAACAATTTGCAATCCAAGACTTGCATCGCAACCCTAATGCACTCGTCATTGATACTTTCTACATCGATCCCGTGTGCTCCTATATATGTATCAAACTTCTCTTTCATCCTCTACAAAAAGTATTTCTCGTTTGACTTATCTGTAAAAAGTGGTGATGGGTCCTCCCCTGCCATTGGTGACCCTATTATCTGCGTAATCAACTCTATATCTATGGACACATATTTTTCTATACATAGGTAACCTCCATGGATGCATCTCAACACAATTGTTGATATCGACACTCCTACCAAAGTGCGATATCTCTAACAAGTTCATAATCCCTGATTTCTCCAACCATATTGCCCAAGCTTGTGGCTAAACCATTATAAATGATGTCTTTAGGAAAATTATTGTCTTCATATATTTCTTCATCGCTAACTCCATGAACTTCTTCTCATCTGATAGGTCGTGATCTACAAACTATATATTTTCCACTATGCCTAACATATCTTCTTCAAAGATTACACCTAGTGGAATTTCTGGTTCCACGAGCTCATAATTTGCTTCCTTTTGTAACCTGATCAGCTTCACTGCCAACTTTCGAGGCGGTATATACTCCTTCATAAAGTTGGTTGAACTCATCTCTAACTCGAATGCTCCTAGGTTTTCTTTTTGTATAGGTTCTACCGATGGATTAGTGCATTGTTTCTTCATTCTAGGTGTTTATGTCACTACTACATTGGGTGGTGATATAGCTCTCTACAACACACTTCCCTAGAAAAATAATGCCTCCGCTCCATGTGTGTTCACTATGCTCTTCTGCTCTCTCTTCTCTCAAATGACAATAACTTTTTTTTCATCGACCCCTCAACTTCTTTTATAACTTGTTGCCAAATGTTACTTTCCCTTTTTGTGCCCCAAATCTGTAGTCTAATACAAATTGTACTCACATTCAATTATTTCCATACTCTACAATAAATTAATATTATTATGTGGATCATGGTCTAGATATTTCCAATCTATCACGATATCATTGCCACTTTCCTTTTATGACTACACGTCTCCACTACTTCATCGTTATGATCACTCTTTAATGTTTGTCCCATCATGTGCACTTTTTAATGTGTTTCTCTCCCTCTGCACAAATATCTGTCATACTTCAATCCTCCTTTCATCACACAATTCCTTCCTCTTTCTACATCTCTATGACATTTTCTGGCTTTATGTCATTACTCATTTAACCTTATGGATAACTTCAACCTTCAAATTATTTTATTGTTTTTCTTCTTTTCTTTTTCTTTCTACAATACACTTTAATACAAGTACTATGGTACACATACTGCATGCTCAGAATAGTGCGTGGAAGTATGGTTTTGCCTATACAGTTTCATCCAATTATCACTAACCAGTACGTCCACAAGTTTTCCATTAAATTTATCCAACTGAACAACACCTGCATCTATCACAAAACTTATCACATATGGACCTAAAGAATGAATCTGAAACTTCCCAGGGTGCTGCAAAAAATTGTTTTCATAAATAAAAACTAAGCCTCATGTCTGGAACGTATTCTATTTAATGTGTCTTTCATTCCATGCTTTCTCATGCACTTTCTGAAATTGTTGATGGAAATCTGCGACAAATCAATCCTCTTCTAGCTCTATTAGATCTAAGAGTCTCTTCTCCACTGCACTAGAATATCTAAGTTTTGTTAGTGCACCAATGTGCAAGCTTGGTACAACGAATTCCATAGGCATAACAGCTTCTTGGCCATACACTAGTCTAAATGGGGTATTTCATGTCAACTTCTTACTTGTAGTCCTATACGCCCATAGCACTATTGGAATCCCCAAGTCCCAGTCGTATTGACTTACATTACACACCTTCACCGGTGCATGTTCTAGTATCTTAATGAATGCTTCCATTGTTCCATTTTCCTGAGGATGATATGGTGTGCTCCTCTGATGATGAATTTGGAACTCCTCTGACAAAGCTATAATCATCTTATTTAGAAAATGAGTTCCATGATCACTCATAAGAATTCTCGGGTATCCAAATCTTGTCACCACATTTTCAAACAAAAACTGCACAACTTTCTTCATGCTACATACTCTAATTGGTTTCGCTTTAGCCCATCTGGTCAATTAATCTATTGTAGTAATGATGTATCTGGCTCCTGACCTCTTTGTTGATGGATCAATCAGTCCAAAAAAATCAACGACCAATTTATCAAAATCTTGTAATGTCACTTGTGGTACTAATGGCATCTCATCTCTCCTGAAATGTTTCCCAATTCTTTGGAAAACATCACAAGTATTACAAAATTCCTTCGCATCCTTATGAAGGGTAGGCCACCACAATCCTTTGCGCAAAATATTCTAAGTTGTTTCTTTTCCTGTGTAGTGACCTCCTTCAATCCCTTCATCTGCCTCTAATAATATCATATGTCTTTCATGTTCATACTATTTGCACCTAACTTGTTTATATTTCCAGTTATAAGTTGAGTTTGTTGCCTTCACTACTAACTAATTCTTTTGTGAAAATGTAAACTCATGTGGGGTTACTCTTGTATTCAAGAACTAAACTATGTCTACAAAATAGTCATCAACCATTTGTATTGTAAATAAGTTCATGTCTTGTAAGTTTTCATCCAAATTTCCTACATTTTCTCCTGATAGTAGGTGTGATAAGTGGTCAGGTCCTTAATTAAATTTCCATGGTTTCACAATTACCTCAAAGTCATATTCCTGAAACAATAATATCCATCTGCATATTCCCCTCCCCAACACCAGCTTATTGACCAAATATCTTGGCACTAAATTCTTTGTGTACATATTAAAGTGTGAACCCAACAAATAATGTCTAAACTTCTGAAATGCATACACCATTTCTAATCCTTCATGTTTTGTAGTAGTATAGTTATGTTTTGTAGTTGACAACTTCCTTCTTGCAAATGTAATGGGATGATCTATATCTCCTTCTCCCCACTGAGATAACACTATGCATAAAGATACAGATGACACATACACATGAACATGAAACTCCTTCTTCCAATATGGAAATATCAAAATCAGCGCAGTAACCAATTTATGCTTCAAAGTATCTAAACCTTTTTGACATTCCTCATTCCAATGAAAAATTTTCTCCTTCTTTAGCAATTTTTCCATCGGAGTTGTAATCTATGCATATCCTCTGATGAAATTCCTGTAGTGTCCTGTATGACCCAACATTTTTCATAACTATCACACTAAAGTCGGTGGTGGTAAATCAACAATCACATCAATATTCACGAGATCTACCAACAGTCCTTTCTTACACACTACATGACCCAGTAAGATACCAAACGACACACAGAAAGTGCTCTTCTTTAGATTAAAATATATCTGAAACTTCCTATAACTATCCAACATCAAGTGCAAAGTCTCAATATGATATTTCAACAAGCTAAACAATGTCTAGTCATCTAAGTATACTTCTAATAACTTATGAATGAACTCTTTAAATGATACTACAACCACTCTAGAGAATATTGTTGGTGCATTCTTCAATCCAAAAGGCATCACTCTGTACTGGTAACATCCCCATTTTGTCGCAAATGTAGTCTTATATCTATCTTCATGCACAATATTGATCTGATGATACCTTGAAAATCCATCAGTGAATGAATAAGCTTCCTACTCTCATACATTCTCCAATACTTCATTTGTAAATGGTGTATGAAATGGATCATGTAAGAAAGCATCATTTAATTTCCTTAGATCTGCACAAATTTTGATCCCTCCTATCTTCTTATCCTGAACCACCATTGGACTGATCCACTCTGATTATGTGACAGATTCAATAATTACAGCTTCCAACATCTTGTCTATCTCCTCTTTAACCTTTTGCTTGTACACTGGGTTCAATCTGTATAGCCTCTACTTTACTAGCTTATCAGTTGGATTCAAGGGGATATTCATCTCTCCTAAGTCCCCAACAATCCCTTTCATCTTTGAAAAATTAGTCAGAAACAGATCCTTATATTCACTCAATAAACAAGCTATCTTCTCCACACTTTCATCATTCCAATAGTATCCTATGTTCACAAGTTTGGGCTTATCTTCTATAGAAATATTTACTTTGAGGGTTCTCAATGGATTTGCATATATGGACGATTCATGTTGTGGTACTTCTACTATGTGCTCTCCTTCCATTTTTTGTATTTTCACATTTCTTGGATCTTCATCCTCCTCTTGGTATTCTTCAACAACATTTTAACAGTGCAAAACTTCTTCAACTATCGTAGTAGATCTATGCGCGCTACATATAGGTACTAGTTCTATAGAGTCTTCTCATGAAAACATATTTCTCTTGATGACCTATAGAGTTGAGTTAATCTAAGGAGAATCATCTTCAAAACTAAAACTTGCCTTAAATTTACGATTCAATTCTTCCTAATCTGCAGTTTCTCTGTGCACTTCGAGTTCCAAGTACCAATTCTTTGGGATTATGTCTAGGGCATGTACAAGCAAGTGTGTCAATTATTTCTTAGTTATGTTATCCCATGTCGCAATACACTATGTAGCATGCTCTATCGGATAGTTCAATACTATATACTTTTGCATAGTATCTTCATTCATTGTCCTAAACCTAACCTGTAATAGCCTTCTACACTATTGCCAATCTCTTATTCCATCCTTATGTGCATCCCACCATCTTGTTGGGGTTGCTTTCAATGTGATGTCTAAAGATAATAATCTATGTTGATCTGATATTTGTAATACAAATTCTCTTATAAGAGAAGCTACATTGGTTATTCTATCATACCTTGGAGGATCACATACCTCAGTTCCAATCCATCGCAATGCACAAGTAATCCGAGCACATTTCCTTGTAGACACTTCATGAAATCTCTATTGCCAATTCTCCAAAGCTTCTTTTGAATCTAATGTGCATGGCCAAATACTTCTCCAACTAAGTACACCATCGGCTATAGGATTCACATAATTTTCCATCTTCACGGTCATATTATACAAGTTGTTGAGCTATTTTCCCTTCATTAGTTCTACATATCTTCTTCCTTAACTAGAATTCAATGGTGCAGTAAAATTCAAGTATTATACTTCAAACATCATATATCTCTTCTTAAAATCAATGATAGTCTAGTTGTCAAAGGCCCAATCAATTCCAAGTAGTGTTTGGTAAGGGGTGTTACCATATACTATCTCGATCACTTCAAAATCAGCCAAGTTTTGCACTCCATTAGTATTAACACTTACCCCTATAAACCTTCCAATTGGAAAAATATTATGTTGATTTGATAATCTCAATTGAGTTGGAAACCAGATCAACTTTAGCTTACCCATCATTTCCTAGTTCTACTTCGAAATGACATTCACATCAGAACCTAGATCCAAAATAATATTTTATGTGTCATAGTTTCCTATATACGCATTGAGTCAAAACTCCCTATTCATTCTCTTCTTTCAGTGCACCTAGTTAAATTATCTATGTGTGACATGTATCTCTTTCTCTTGGGCGTGACGGTTGATCATTCCATGCAGCATACTCAAAGAAGAATCATTCTTCCTTATCTCTAAATAACCTTTTCGAAAACTATTCAAAGTGCTTACATTATCAAATTTCCTTTTTGAATGGTCATAGACTAGTTTCATATCATACAGTTGTGGCCTATCATACAAAGGTGGTGTGTTCAAAGTCAATGCTATCCATTATGTTCCTATCCACTTCCTTCCTTGCTTTCGTATACGTCTATTTCTCCTTTCTAGGGTCAAACAATGTGATCCGGATTTATGAGCGGAACGAAATGAAACCACGTATTTCTAATATTAAGACAAAGAAATGATGAAAAATAACATAGATACAGTAAAACTTGACATTTATTGAATAAAAAATATGCTAAAAACTGTAAAATGTAGACGAAAAACAATCTTGCTAGAATGGTGGCAGCTCATCTCTAAGAAGAGATGTGATGGCTACGCTCATTTGCAAGAAGATGAGTACAATAAGGCTCTAAAGGCCTTTTTACAATAAACATGAATGTCAAAATCTTACAAATCCAAAAACCTAACCCTAGGAGATGAAGCGCCAAAATTCATGTGGGCCCCCCATTGGGGTAAGTTATTACATCAACTTCCTAGGGTCGTAACTTTTGCATGCGATATTTGTTTAGTGTGCACGATAGCTCGTTGGAAAGGTATTGATGATTATATTCATTTAGTGGGCTCAATCATAGCCTACAAAATGGCCCTGGAAGTTTGGGACCCGAAAAACTGTTAAAAATATTAAGTTTCCAAAGAATGTTTTTGATCCAGTTGGAAAAGGTGGGTGGCCACTGATATCCTCCTGGATCAATCATCCCCCCTTAGGAATCAATGACCTCCATTGCATTGATTTCCCCCATTAGATGAGGAAATTGTTGTTGAATTTGGCCCCGGGTGAGCCACTTGCCTTGGTGCAGGAGCTGCCCTACTTTGACAACTTGATAAATTTGGATCCTCTGCTAGTGAGTTCCCTTAACCTATGTGTCCACGATATGATCATTGGATGTTTGTTCCATGACGTCAGGGTTGAGCTCTGTTGGTTTCAATTGTTCTACTATCTCCAAGGTGTCCAATAATGGTGGAAAATAAGGTTGAAGGGGGTCCACATTGAACACTGGGTGCAAGCCAAGGAAGGTGGGAAGGTTGAGCTCAAAATAATTGTCACCCACATCCTTGGTGATGGTGTAAGGTCCATAGCAGAGTGGATGAAGATTCCAATGAGGCTCTACAAAGTGTTCTTTCTACAAGTGTAACCAAAAAATTTCTCCCACTTGAAACAGGTATGGCACCCAGTGTTGATCATGGTGTTGCTTGTACTTGGAATTGGACTTATATAAAATATCCTGAACCTATTGGAAGATGTGTTGGATTCACTCAATGAACCAGGTGGATTTTTCAACTTTAGTTGCAACATGCGACGAGTCTGTCTGGGTGGTCACAAGGGGTAGTGCAACATCCGTGGGACCCAATGGTTGAAATCTGTTAAGGTCCTAACCCGCACATAGGTAGATCAATGTATTCGGATGTAATAAAGGTCAATATTAATAAGGCCTTTCAATAAAATAGAATAAGGTGGATGTAAGAAGTCTGGAAAAAATTTCACCATTATTTGAGACCTATTCCATTAGACTCATCTCTTCCCCCTTGCCACATTCATCCATATCATTTTTCGGCAAAAATTTCTGACCCCGCTCGCTTCCATTTTTTCACCATTATTTGAGACCTATTCCATTAGACTCATCTCTTCCCCCTTGTCACATTCATCCATATCATTTTTCTGCAAATATTTCTAACCCCGCCCGCTCCCTTTCCAGTTCACCCATCATCATGGCACATACCCGTAGCCAAGAACTAGATTCTCCCTTCAACACCTTGGAATCTGGTTTCCTTAAGACCCAACAAGAAGTGCAACAACTCAGTGCTACTATTGCCTCCCGTGATGCCTCCATAAATGCATCCATCAATGTAGTCGTGCAGTCTGAAATGGTGGAAGTCAAACACGAACTTGAATCTGTCTTTGCATCACTCTGCACCAAACTCAAAATCCCTCTCGATGACTCTTTTCATGATTTACATAAAAAGACTGAAGGAGAAACTTCTTCCCATTCCCTTCAACCCCATCACTTTCAAAGGGACATACGCCTTCCGTGGGTGGATGGAACCAAATTTGATGGCTCAGACCCCACTGGTTGGGTCACACAAATGGAACATTATTTCTCTCTCTACAACATTATAGATGACTTGGCCAAACTCTAGTATGGTGTTCTACATCTGGATCAAGAACGTTGGGAATGGTGGCAATGGAGAAAAACTTCCCGTCAAGGATATATTGCTTGGACCCAATTTGTTGTTGAGCTTTATGAATGCTTTGACATTGACACCAACCATTTGGGTCGTTTGACAAAATTGAAGCAATCAGGCACAGTCGAAGACTTCATAGCTGCATTTGAGCGTCTGGCTTTTCGAACATAGGGCATGACTGATGCTTTCTTTCGAGAGTGTTTTATCAGTGGCCTCAAGGAGGAGATTAGGGCCCATGTCCTCATGGCTCGACCTACGACTTGGGTGGAGGATACCAAAAAAGCTAAAGAAGAACAACAAATTGTTTCCTCTCAAAACCATAAGCCTTCCTTTATCCCGCACCCTATACCAGTAAACCCCACTTCTCCCTTCGCCCCATTAAAAATCCAAAAATTGACCAGGGCTGAAATGGATGAACGCCAACTCAAAGGCCTCTGTTATAATTGTGATGAAAAATATTTCCTAGGCCACAAATGTAAGGAACAAAAGCTCTTTATGGCCATATCTGAGGATATTCAAGAAGAAGATGATGACACTCCCCCTATGCCCGAGTCACCAAAAATCTCTGACATAATCCCTCCCTCCGACCCTCCCAAAGTGGAACCGGTTATTTCCCTCAATGCTCTCACCATATTCTCTACCCCCCAAACCCTCAAGTTAATCAGTTACATCAAGCAAAGAAAGGTCATCATTCCGGCTGATAGTGGCAGCACCCACAATTTTATTCATCGCCGCATTACCCAAGAAACCCATTGCTACATCCATGTTGTCAACAATTTCCAAATCATGATTGCCAATGGTGGTTCTATGAAATGTGGCGGGTGCTGTGAAAATGTGTGTCTCCAAATAGGCGACTACCACCTCAAATCCCATATGTTTGCG
>ML796576.1:194279-225428 GCA_009831015.1 Picea engelmannii
AACGCTTCCAAATTAAGACATACCATCAAAGCCTCAAGTACTTTCTGGAACAACGCATTTCCTCCCAGGAACAACAAAAATGGGTGACTAAGCTCTTTGGATATGACTATGAGATCATTTACAAGAAGGGAAAAGACAATGTCATGGTGGATGCACTGTCCCGAAAATATGAAGATGAAGGATCTTTTTTTTCTCTTTTCTTCATTGTACCTGATTGGCTCCAAGTTGTGCGCCAGGAATGGCTTCAAGGTCCCAAAAGTTCGCATATGATCCAGCAACTGCAAAAAAAGGCTCTGGCTCCCCTAGGATACTCCTGGCTCCAGGATGAGCTTCGATATAAAGGTCTCTTGTATTTAAGTAAACAATCCAAGCTCAAATCCACGGTGCTTTCTGAGCTTCATGCTACACCCACAGCCGGGCACTCAGGTTTCACCAAAACATATGACCAAGTCAAACTCTCTTTTTTCTGGGAGGGTATGAAACAGGACATCCGTAAGTTTGTCGCTAAAAGTGAGGTGTGTCAACGCAACAAGGGAGAAACAGTCAAATCCCCAGGCACCCTCCAACCGCTTCCGATTCCCCCTACTATTTGGAAGGATATCTCTATGGAATTTATTACAGGCCTACCCAAATCGGGGAATAAATCAGTCATAATGGTGGTGGTGGATCACCTCTCCAAGTATGCTCATTTCTACACTCTTTCCCACTCATTTATTGCATCCACGGTGGCTCAAATTTTCATGGACCAGGTCTTCAATATACATGGCATGCCACACTCTATTGTTTCTGATCGAGACCCAACTTTCACTAGAAATTTTTGGCAAGAATTGTTTAATCTACAAGGCACACAATTGCATCTCAACTCAGCTTATCATCCCCAAACAAATGGTCAAACGGAAGTTGTCAACAAGTGTTTGGAAACATATATGAGGTTCTTTGCCTCTGAAAAACAACACCAGTGGGTTCAATGGTTACCCCTCACCGAATGGTGGTACAACACTACATACCATACAGCCACTCGCATGACTCCCTTTGAAGTAGTATATGGACAGAAGCCACCTCCAGTTCTCTCATACTTACCGGGTACCTCGAAGGTCCAGGCGGTTGACCAAACACTTACCATTCGAGAGGACATCCTTCGTACTCTTAAAGAGAACTTGGTCATGGCACAGAATAGAATGAGGCAGCAAGCAGATCAAGGTCGCTCTGAACGTCAATTTGCAGAAGGGGATCAGGTGTTTCTGAGACTGCAACCATATAAGCAAACTTCCCTCAAGGCCGAGCATTATCAGAAGCTAGCACCCAAATTATATGGCCCTTACACAGTTCTCAAGCATGTGGGACAAGTCGCATATCAGTTGGCTCTACCCAGTCAGTCGAAGCTACATCCTATTTTTCATGTTTCATGCTTGAAGAAGGTGATTGGAACTAGGTGCCAAATTCAAACCAACCTTCCAGAGTTAGCTGAAGAAGGCTCCATTTGGCTACAGCCAGAAGCAGTTTTGGACCAGCGTGAGCATCGCCTGCATCAGAGAACCATCAAGGAAGTGCTAGTACAGTGGAAAGAAATGACTCCAGCAGATGCCACTTGGGAACCAGCTACCATTCTGCAGTAGTTTCCACATCTCAAGCCTTGAGGACAAGGTTGTTTTTAAGGGGGCGGACATGTTAAGGTCCTAACCTGCACATAGGTAGATCAATGTCTTCGGATGTAATAAAGGTCAATATTAATAAGGACTTTCAATAAAATAGAATAAGGTGGATGTAAGAAGACCTAATAGAAGCTTCCTCTTCTAGAAGGATCTTCCTCTAGATGCTTCTCTTAATAGACATATTTATTATAAATAAGAGGCGAGGGTATGAGAACCCTAGCTTGGAGATTATTGTAACAGAGCGTTGCTCGACTAGAGCTTGCCCCCTCAAAGAGGCCTGTGAACATTGCTATCTGAATCAAAGTGTTATTTCTGTTGCTATTTCGTATATCATTTCTGTGTATTGTGAAGATTATGCTGGATATTTTATTGTCATTCTGTCATTTCTAGCATTTCATTTATGTTCTGCATATTTTATATATATGGTATCTTGCAAAATCCCAACCCCACTTGAAAAGGGTTGTGGTCAGTTGAGATATGTATGACTCTATTGTAGTTGTGTTGAATATAGGGAAGACTCTTTTCCAAGGTGTGGGGGTGCTTGGAATTGTAAATGTACAGGATGTGCAACATCATCCGATTGACGACCTTGGTTTGGCCATCTGTCTAAGGGTGGAAGGCAGTGAACCTGGTGAGCTTAGTGTCCATCAGTGACCTGAGGCTCAACCATAATGTGTTGAGGAACATGTTATCTCAATCTGAGATAATGGTTTTTGGGATCCCAAAGTTTACCCACACATGTTCAAAGAATATCTTGACAATGGCCTTCACTATGATGCTCTTCTTACATGCGGCTAGAATCTCCATCTTGGAAAAGCGATCAACAACCAAAAATACACAGTGATTTCCTAGCTTGGTGGACAGAAGGCTCGACATGTATCCCATTGAGATGGATTCCCGAGGTTTGTTAGGAGTAGGAAGAGGAGTGTAAATGTCTTGTTTCTTAGTGGTCAGTTTGGAAATAGCACAGGCAATGTAGGACCAGATATACTTTCTGACATCATGTCGAATTTTCGGCCAATAGAAATGTCATTGCAGCATTTCCACTGTCTTTTCCACACCAAAGTGTCATGCCACCTGATTGTAGTGTGCTTCCCAAATTATCTTCGCTCACTCACTTGATGGAATGAAGAGATGGCCAAGATGGTACAATAGCTCATCCTAAATATGGAAATTAGTGATAGCTATGTTTGCACCCAACATCTGGTAGTTATTGATGATGTCAGATTTGTCTCATAAGGGTGGGGCCATCCAAAGGTCTCATGACCGCAAGAGTTGAGAACTGTGGTGAGTGTCATAAATGGAGGTCGGATAAGGAATTCAGTGACTCAGTTGGTACTTCATGTTTTATACTTGTTGTTGAGGTGGAACTGTTGCAAATATGTGGACCACTTATGATGGTGGTCATTCTACAATTTTCCTTTTGTCTGCATGAAATGCAATGGATTATGATCAGTGTAGATGATTGTCTACTTTTCAAGAATGCAATGCCTCCACTAGTGGCAGGCTTGCACAATGGATTACATTTTTTTTTCGTAAGTAGGGTACTTATGAATGACATCTAATAGTGTCTCACTATGATAGGCCATGGGGTGGCCATGTTGAGTGAGGATTGCACCCACAACATAGTCTGAAGAATCTATCTCGATCTCAAAGGAATGTTGCAAGTCAGGTAATGAAAGCACTAGGGCTGAGCACAAGTGCTTCTTCATATCATCGAACGCTTTTTGTTGGGACAGGCCCCACACAAATTTTTCCTTACCACCACCCCTGGTTATTTAATTGAGGTTCCATGCAATATGGGAGAATACCAACATGAACCTGCTATAGAAATTACCAAGGCCTAAGAAGATATGAAGCTAAGTGAGCGTGGTTGGGGCTAGCCAATCACAAACGATTTGGATCTTGGCTAGATCAACATGCACACCATGCACATCAATATTTTAGCCTAGGTAATGGACCCTGTCCATGTTTAAGGAGCATTTTTCCAAGTTGGCATATAGCTTGTGCTGATGCAAAGTGTGCAAAACCTATTTAATATGATGCAAGTGTTATGCCCAAGTCTTGTTGTAGATGAGGATGTCATCAATATACACCACCACAAAATAATTAGATAAATTCTGCAAGATATCATCCATCATCCTCATGAAATTTGTTGGGGCATTTGTCAAACCAAAAGGCATGACCAGCCATTCAAAAATACCTTCTTTAGACTTGAAGGAAATTTTCCATACATCTATATGTTCTATTGGGACCTAATGGTAGTCATACTTCAAACCAATCTTACTGAAGTATTTGGCCCCCTTGAGCTGATCAAAGAGATTATCAATTCAGGGAATCAGGTATTGGTTCTTGACTATGATTTTATTTAGGGCCCAGTAATCAATGTAGAGTCGTCAGGTCCCATATTTATTTTACACCAACATGATTGGACTTCCACAAGGTGATGATTTGGGTCAAATGTGCCCCTTGTGGAGAATTTCTTAAATTTGACACTTGATTTCCTCATTTTCTAGTAGAGACTGACAATAGACTGGCCCATTGGATAGCGGTGCATTAGGGGTCAGATCCATGAGATGCTTGACCTGACAATGCGGAGGTACCCTAGTAGGTGATGAAAATATGTCTTTGTATTCTTCCACGACCTTATCCACTTTCTTCGGTTGCGTGGAGAGGTCGGTCGTGGAGGCCATGGATGTGGTTGCAACCTTTTTCACTTTGAGATAAAATCACGAATAATATAAACTTCTTGGTCTGAGAAATGACCTTCCTACATTGCTTGGAAGAGATCAAGGAAATAGCACTAGGTGGGACTACCTCAGGTATCCTGTACAATTTCTTGTTCAAAGTAATAATAACATTGCGAGGCCTAGACTCATATACAACATGACATTTCCATAAATAAGTTTGGCCCAAAATAACATCACAAACTTCAAGGGGAGCAACATCACACAATAACTCATCTTTGAATGGCTTGATGTCATACAGCAGGAGACACTGTCAGCTGACATGAAGATCACTTCCTTGACAGAGCCATATGATGGTGTAGGGTTTCGAGTGCGGTGTTGTCGACAGGGCTAGTTGCTTGATGATATTTTATAATATGAGGTTCTTCTGGCTACCACTATCAATGATGAAGTGTATCAGAGTGCCTTTTACCCACATCTGTGAATGAAAGAGGTGTTCACCTTCCTCTGACTCATCAAGTTCACCGGTATGGATATTGGTGGTAGGAACGGTGGCACTGGGTTCCTCATCAATGATATGTATTCCCTTTTCTAGTTCTGACTCAGAGTCAGAACCTGCATCTGATTCATAGGATTTTACCTCATCCACCAATGACTACTTTGAGCGATAATCAACAATGTTATGCCAAGGGATCTTATGGAATTCGCACCACTTCCTAATATATTTGTCATCTTCCCATTGTCCTTCTTTTCTTGCGGCTTGGACTAGTTGTCTTGAGGTTTCCCATATTTTCTCTGTCCTTCATTTTGTAGGTTGGGGTTTCCCTTTCCCTGCTTCTGATGTGAGGGGTTCAGAGACCCAAACTTTTGCGCCTTTTGTTTAAGATTATGCTCAATTTTGACAACATATCGATAGGTCGTGCCCAAGGATGATATGTCCAAAAACTCCATTTCTATATGGATGTATCTATGCATACCACCACGGTACTTGAGCACTAGATGTCTCTCAGAATATTTGATACCCAACTTGGTACACAAGGTATGAAAGACATTGGTGAACTCTGGCACTGTTTGGTTTCTTTCCTATCGTAGTGTGGTCCATCTTGTATACAAGTCATCATAACTTCCAACAGGGGTAGTATTGTTCCTTAATAACATCCCTGAAGAAACCCCATGTTGGTGAAACTGCAAATAATGTGGATCCCTCTATTTCATTTTTCTCACATAAAGTCTCCCACCAATCTTTGACATGGGGGATGGCCTTGAAGAGTGAAAATGTAATCTTTTCTCTATTGGAAATGTTGTGGACAGAAAAATACCCTTCTAGAAGGTTTAACCATTTATCTACATCATCCGCATCTACTTGACCTTATAATATAGGAATATCAAAATTTATCTGTACCTTGAAGGGGGGGACGCCTCCTCTTGAGGTGGATGCATCTCTTATCGGCAACCGTCGAAGGATATGTGGAAATATGTCCATCATCTCATTCCTTTGTCACTCGAGGGCTTCCTTGAGCAATATTTTGAAAGGATAGCATGTCCCTTCATCTTATTTTCTACCTCCATGGAAGGTTTCTTAGGCATATGAGAGCAGCAATCCTCAAGAGAAACAAGCTCAAGACCCAACTCTCTATACCTTGACTGCGTCGGGGCATGCATTAAAAAAACGACAATGAGCAGACTGTTACGATACCACTGATCCAGATTTATGAGAGGAATGAAATGAAACCATGGATTTATAATATTAACATATAGACACAGTGAAAAATAACAGATATACAATAAAACTTGACTTCTCTTGAATAAGAAATATGTTGAAAACTGTAAAATGTAGACTGAAAACAAGCTTGCTAGAATGGTGGCATCTTATCTCTGAGAAGAGATGTGAAGTCTATGCTCATTCGCAAGAAGATGAGTACAATGAGGCTCTAAAGGAATTTTTACAATAAACATGAATTCCAAAACCCTAGACATCCAAAAATCTAACCCTAGGAGATGAAGTGCCAAAAGTCATGTGGGCCCCGTTGGGGTAAGTTAGTACATCAACTTCCCAGGGTCATAACTTTTGCATACGATCTCCATTTAGGGCGCAAAGTAGATTGTTGGAAAGGTATTGATGAGGATATTCATTTAGGGGGATCAATCAGAGTCTTCGACTATCTTTAAGGTACCCAATCATGAAAAACGCCATTTATTCCCTCAAAATGGCTGCGAAAGTTTGGGACCCAAAAAACTACTAAAAATAGTAACTTTCCAAAGAACTATTTTGAGCCAGTTGGAAAGGGTGGGTGGCCATCGAGATCATCTTGGATCACAATGGAAGAGGTTTTGTTGTTTTCTTAACCCACTAGTGGATCATATTTCTTTGATTCGTCACATCAGCTTCTATTCTCATTCCTCTGCACATAACTGCTACTATATTGGGTTTTTCATTGCATGCCTATGTTTCTATCTTATGTACATTCATATTCCTCTTTTATTTCCACTTTGAGATCAGTTGTGGGAAATCCTATGTTGTATAGTCTAGTTGTCTACAATATGTACATGTCATGTAGGGATTTGGACAGTCTCACAAAACAATTCTCAACTAATTATAGTTATAACATATAATTGGTCCTCTTCCTATGTTGAATCCTCCTCTTCCGCGACCTATGAACCCTCCTCGTCCTACTTGATTATATCCTCTTGGAGTATATACTGTGGATATCCTCCTTTGGATTCTTCTCCCTAGACTCTTTATGCATCTGTAGTGCACTCTCTCATAATATCAAATGCATGGCATTCCTTTTCCTCATGTCCTACTAACTTATAGAGGTTACAAAACAAGTTTCTTGCAATACTCTGATATTTCTACATCAATGGGAAAGAAGTATGGTGGTGACCCATCGTTTCGAAAATATTGCACCGTACCCCTAGTGGATTTGGAGCTCCTGTATTCAAATACTCTTGGAAATTTAGAACTTCATTATTATGATGATCGTATGTTCTACATGTGACACACCAGACTTCCACACATTTTTATTTTCCTTTCGCAATTTCCTACATTTGAATAGTCAGCGTTGCTAACTATGACTAAACTTGAGCCATCCCTGCGTCATTTTCTCCTACTGGGGATGCTTCTAATTTCATATCAATTTCTAAGCTTACAACTCCAACAAAATATTTTGTTGCGTCAAAGGGTAGCGTATATGCAACAGCAATACTACAATAAACCACTCCCTATGTTGTTCATTTAGAATTTGGAATTTCAATTGATCCTTTAGTATATTGAATCTTTGATCATAGTCCCACACTGATTCATTCATTGTCTACTTTATCTCCTTCATCTTTGTAATGCACGGTGACTCAAACTTAGGTTTCTAGAACTCTTTCAATAGAGATTTTATTACATCTTCAAATGTTCTAGTCCATCCTACAGATGTAGTAGTGTTGGCATAGGGGCATACCCAGGGTTCAACACTTCAACAACACACCAAAAAAACCCTAACTACCATCCCTTTCGGAAACACCTGCGAAGTATCACCTGAGGTAGAGGTAGGGGGGTTATAGGACTCAGGTGTCTATAACCAATTTGGGACACAGATCTATGATTATAACACTTTTCAAAGTACTTTAATAACACTTAGAATATGATATGCATTAGATCATTAGCTTTATTAACATCATAGAACAAACCCTAAGATAGATCAGCACAGTAGTAATAAAGATTAAGCACTTCAACCACTTAGCACACAGCACAAAGTTAGATCTAACATTCATTCATCCTTAACACATGTGAAGCACTAAGCATCATTAGATCTATCTAACAAACATAATAAGAAAAGTACTGACCATATTCATAGCATAAACAACACAACACAAAACCAATCAAAGACATAAGATATACATGGTTCACCCCAGTGTGGGGCTACGTCCACCAACTGCTTCGTCTTATTTATTATTCTTCTAAATCTCTTACATTCATATGCTCCTGTGCACTAAGCCACGGAGCCAATCTTCACATAGGACAAGAGATCTGCGCACTAAGCGCCAGATCCTCCTTCCCAAAACTAGGTCACAACACAAAGCCAACTTCTCTAATGAGCACAGAGCCCTACGTACACAATATGTTGCACTAAGAAACCCAAAACTACTTGCACTTAGCCTTTCAAGCTATCCACTCCTTTCTACATTACATTCTTACTTATTTATACTATTACATTTCCTTACAAAAAGGCCTAAACATGGGTAAACCCATGGGTCGAAATCCCATAACCCATTACAAAACCCTAATGAACCCCTTACTAGGTCCATGAGTCCAAAAATAAAGTGATTCCTTGATCTCGGCTCCTCCATGGTGCTCCATCTTCGATCCTCATGTCGAATTCAAAAATTTGGTCCAAACCTCACCAAGGTTTCCTCAAAACTTAGTTAAGGGCCAACAGGCCCCCAACACTCAACTGTGACTCGTCCCTAGTCACTCAGGCTTGGGAAATGTCACTTCAAAGGCCTTGAGCTTCACTCGAGCTGCTTCGACTTTATGCTTCGCCTGAGCCTCCTTCTCAGCGAGATCCTAGATTTTATGTGTTGTAACATGCCCTTCTAGTCACTGTCCACTGTCACAACCTCTTGGTCCAGTTGTGAGCCTTGTCCTTCAATTTCTTCAAACATCTTGCAGGCTTCATCCTGCATAGGTTGCATCCTCTACAGTGAGTAGCATCATCTGTGCCTGCATAGTGAAGGTCTGCTATTGCACCTCCTGTAACTGTGCCTTTAGTTTCTTCAGCTCTGGATCTTCTGCAAGGTGTTCATAAGTCTGCAAACTTCTATCCCTCAATTATTTTCACTCTGAGGCGAGGGCCCTTATCCTTATTATTGTGTTCTTAGTGACTTCCTCCCTCTGTTCGCACACTTCTTGAGGGGTGCTTGGTACTTCTTGGATCTCCAACTCCGTTATCCTTGCTTGAAGTTGTTGGATGGTCTCAACGAGCTTCAACACTTGAACCTTGACTAAATCATGTTCCTCCTGTGCCAAGCCTGGCACAGAGCAAATATTTGTATTCACTGTTTCTTTGACCATAGTCTTCTCTATGAGAAGTTGGTCCTTTTCTCTTTGTATATTCACTTTTTCCTCCTCGAGCACCGCCCGAAACTAATTTTTCTCATTTTCATAGGTGGTTACGCAATACCGTGCAACTCGTAGTTTCTCTAAGACTTCCTCTTTCTGTTCCTTCAAGGCTTCTGTAGCCTTCTCCTTTTCTTCTTGGACTTTCTAAAGTTGAGCCTCTGTCACATCTACAAGTCTTCTTAATTGGGCAGGCTCATTCCATCAATTCTACAACCTGTAACAAAGAAGGCGCGGTAGATACTGCATGGATCAATTGAATAGCTTGATGTATTTCCTTCAATGCCTTCTCGACCCTTTCATACAGCTCTTCCTTCTTCACTCCACATCTCTGCAAGAGATCTTTGGATACATCCTCCATCGCTCCGTGGACCAAGTTGATGTCATCCTCCGTGAGCGTGGCCTCTAGTTGGGGCTTACTGGCATGGGTCTTCTTTCTTGCCGAAGTTTTCAGTGGAGAAACCATCCTCTTATGTAGTGTTTCAGTAGGGGGATCTTTTTTGTGTAGATTCACCTTCTCCTTGATTTTCTCCTTCATCCCTTCCTCCTTATCCATTTGCATCATCTCCTCCTCCTAGTGAGCCAGATCCATTTCCTTCAGAGGCGTTGTCTTCCTCATTAGTCTCTATATTCTGGACCTCCTCCTTTTTCTTCTTCTTCTTCGCACTGGATTGTCTAGCATGCTCGACCCGGGTGACCAAGGGGCTTCCTACGAAGTCGGGGTCAAAGAGTTTTGCATCATTGACCGGTACAAGGAACTCCTCTGGCCACTCCTTCATGATCTTCTCCATGTCGTCGTCTGTTATCTTGTAATATGATGACAACTCTTCCTTTCTCTCATCTTTATGCGTAGTAATATAGATAAAATGTTGATCTGTGTGGAACTTCGCAAAAGGTCGGTGTTGATGCAAGGTGCACAATGTCATGCGCATAAATGATTCAATGGAAACCTTCAGTTGTTGATAATAGGCATGGAACATAACGTTCGACTACCATTGCTTCGACATTTCGTTGGCGTACCACTAGCAGCCAACGACTTCGATGGTTCAATCTCCGGAAAGGTGGCTCCTTCAGGCATTTTCCAAGCGACAAATGCAATCAATACGAGCAGTCAACTAAAGTGGAACTCATATGCCTGATCTTGAGCTTCATGATAGTCTTTCTCGAGCTCATTGATGAGGTAACTCACCCAATTCATCTCCATTCCCTCCACACATTTTTCTGTGAGGTCCACCACGACCCCGATGACGTGTGTGGGGCGATTCTTTCTTACAATATTTCCAACTATGAGTTGGAAAGTGAGGCACACTACACCATCTTGCATAGAGGATACCTTGTAGCCTCACTTTCCCTTTTGGACTTCGCCATAAGCCTCCTTGATGCACTAGGCCAAGGAGCGATCTGAGGTCTTCCCTGGGTAAAACTGTTGAAGTTCAGGTCCCTGCATGCTCAATCCTATAATTAGGTGGATCAGCGTTGGATCCACAGTAATCTATCGGTCATGCCACAGGTATCCGCCAAGGTAGCACGACAAGAGGAGTTAAACGTAAGCGTTAACCTCCTAGTGCCAGCCAAAATGGGGAATATTCATCACATTTAGTATAGTGGACTATGTCAGCTCCTTAATCCATGGCTGGAAGACCAGGTGAGGCTTCTTCCCAGTGGTCTTCATCAAGTATCTGTGGGGTGCGACCATCGCATAGTTCTTTCTATCTCCAAGGTTGAAGTTAGTGTTCTTCAGTAGTGGGATCTATCCCAACTGACTCCCAACTATGTGAATTCCTTTTGGGTTTTATGCGGTGATCAAAGTGTACTTGAAGTCCTATGGGATGTTGTCATGGTTAACCATTCTAGGCAAGGGCGGGATATAATCTGGTAATATCAACAGGATCTGCTTCTCATTAGCTAGATCATCGTGATGCTTACTTTGTTTCTCAGTCGCGGGGTTGACACGACTCGAACGATGTCCAGTCGAAGGGGAAGCCTAGGGTCCCCTGGTAGATGATTCCTATACTCCTTCAGACATAGATTTATCAACCATAAAATTCTTAAGAACCTCCTCGATGGACTTCTCTAACTCATTGTGTTCGCTTGACATTCTCACTATTAAGTAGACAGGTCGGGGTAAGCGAATGGATAAGTGGGGTAGAAAAACATACAATGACGTCTATTTTATGATAACACAATACAATCAATTCGCTTCTTGTCTCAGATAATCACGGGTAGCAAAAAGTGGTCCTGGCGCAGCGTCCAACGGGTTAAATAAGCAAGCATTGTAACATATTATTCCAATGGGTAGGCATACTTTCATTAATGTGAATCTGTCCATTATGGCATGGTCTCAATGTCCCAAATGCAGTCCATCCTCCCATAAATGTGTTTCCTAGTCATTCTGGAGAATCGTTCTAACGGTCAGGGTCCCTCCAATGGTCATATAACTTTGCCAAGATGAAGTCCCATTCTGCGTGGTTCTGTTGTTCCGGCAAGGTTCAAATCCTGCAAACCTACCTCCTACGAAGTCTTCCATTTGTTCTATGTAACTTCCTGTAGTTTTTCCAACTTGGATTTCTTCTTACTAAGCTTCCTTGCCTTCTTTCCTGTAATATGAGTCTCTCTAATTGTTTCTGGAATTCTCTTTCCATTCTTATTCTTATCTTCTTCTAGCGTAGTGATTTCTCATTCCTGATGTGCTCTTAAAAGGTTCGAAGTTAATACCTCTTCTCTTATTAATTCGAGGGTGGGTATTCTTCTTTCTTTCATGGATATGTCCTTCAAACCTTCTTGCGTTCTTTCAACTTCGACAACTAATTCTCTTGTGTTATGTTGCTTCGACTTAACTTCTCGTTCTTCTATCAGTCGATCTATTTTTCTAGCTATGAAATCCCTTAGTTCTTTCTTTTTATTTTTTGTAGCTACTTATTCTGCTTTCCTTTTGATCCAATCCTTCTCAGTCCAATATTTCCTAACAAAAGTGGGAACGGATCATTGTTCTCAAAAAAATTAATGACTTCAAATTCCTCTTCAGTCGATGTTCCATGGCTGATAACAGGTACATTAGTAACTCTTCCACATAGGGTTATCATCTTTCCCTTGAACAAGCCTATCCTTCCCAATGAAGGAATCACAGTAGGCTTTCCCAAAATTTCCCAAGTGTATTTTATCATAATATTCACTTGTGTTTCCTTATCCAAGACACAGTCTATGTCAAAGTCTCATATTCTTGCATTTATGCATTTTTTTACCTTCAATATCTCTAGTAAATTGATATCTTTGTGATCATTCATCGTTTCTTTCAACTGTAATAACAAAGTCTGAGCTTTCTTCGATTCTTTCTCTTTGGGATTCTCTAAAATGCTCTTAGTCTCTTGAATTTCTTCATAGTTTTCTTGTCTCATGTTCATTTGTTCAACTTTATAAATCATCTTTGGACAATCCTCAACCTCATGACCAACAAATTTACAACAAAGACAAATAGGACCTGTACCAGGGCATTCCTTAGCAATATGTCCCAGTCGTCTGCAGTTATAACATAATGTTAAGCCTCTCTTTCTTTTAAGCGTTCCCCAACCTCTTCTATACTGTGCACTAGGATCATAGTGTTGGACCTGCAATCTGCAAAAATTCTTTCTAGGTTCCTGCATCCATTTATTAGTCCAAAAACTCTTTCTATGCATAGGAATAACATATCTTTCTTTATTTCTATCAAATTTATTTAGATCAACTCTTTCTTCCAAGTGTGCCCTAGCTTTCAGAATAGGAAAAAATCTATTTAACATACCTGAATTCATGCTTTCAAAACAAAAACTTTCTCTTATATTTCTCTTATCAAAACACAAAGCTTTACCTCTTTTAAGATCTTACCTCTTTTCTTCAGATTGGATTTCTCTCTTAGCACAAAGCTTCGCAAGTCAAGTAGAATATTGTGCACTATAGTAGCAGATCTATGCACAGAGCTTCTATTTTCTTTACTTCAGTAACCAACAATCACAGTTTCAGGTCCCAACAACAAAACCATTTTTTGGCACAGGGGCAAACTCGGGGTTCAATACTTCAACAATGCACCAACAAAACCCTAACTATCGACCCTTTCGGCAACACATGCGAAGCAGGCGAAGTCTCACTCGAGGTAGAGGCAGGGGGGGTTATAGGACTCAGGTGTCTGTAACCAAGCTGGGACACATATCTATGATTATAACACTTCGCAAAGTACTTTAATAGCACTTAGAAGATGATATGCATTAGGTCATTAGCTTTATTAACATCGCATAACAAACCCTAATATAGATCGACGCAGTAAAAATAAATATTGATCACTTCAAACACTTAGCACACAACACAGAGTTAGATCTAACATTCATTCATCCTTAACACATGTGAAACACTAAGCATCATCAGATCTATCTAACAAACATAATAAGAAAAGTACTAAGCATGTTCATAGCATAAACAACACAACACAAAGCCAATCAAAGACACAAGATATACGTGGTTCACACCAGTGTGGGGCTATGTCCACCAACTGCTTCATCTTATTTATTATTCTTCTAAATATCTTACATTCATATTCTCCTATGCACTAAGCCACAGATCCAAGCTTTGCAGAGGATAGGAGATCTGCGCACTGAGCGCCAGATCCTCCTTCCCAAAACTAGGTCATAGCACAAAGCCAACTTCTCTAATAATCACAGAGCCTTACATACACAATCTGTTGCACTAAGCAACCCAAAACTACTTGCACTTAGCCTTGCAAGCTATCCACTCCTTTCTACATTACATTCTTACTTATTTATACTTTTACATTTTCTTAAAAAAAGGTCTAAACCCATGGGTCGACATTCCATAACCCATTACAAAACCTTAATCAACCCCTTGTTGGGTCCACAAGTCTGTAAAACAAGTGAGATCTGTGATCTTGGTTCTGCCATGGTGCTCCATCTTCGATCCTAGCATCGAATTCCAAAAGGTGGTCCAAAACTGACCAAGGTTTCCTCAAAACTTGGTCGAGGGCCAACAAGTAGTATGATATTTCGTGTACCATAGTAATATGTGATCTATGAATGTTGTTTCCAACTACGCAATCTTCACATCATCATCTTGGACATTCTTCATAGTCCATGTTGTCTCACAAATGAAAAAATGTTTTTCTAGATCCTTTATCCCCTCTCCATAGAAGACAAGCATTCTTAAAGTAGGATCTACCCCTACCATCGTGTTCTACATAGTATTATTTCCTAATAACATTAACTGATTCTGACTCGATGTAATACTTCAACTACTCTAACTACTTTTACTACTATCTTTACTTTCTTCACTAACTATAATTGACAAAGATTTTGGTCTTACCTCAGTTCTTGGTGACGCACATGAGGTCGTGGGTTCGACGCAAAGTATGATATGAATGGGATATTCTTCTACTGGAATAGGCTTACGGATATTTTCTTTTGTGCATAGAATTCCTTCGATCTGTAGTATTACACTAGTGTCTCTTTCCTTGATCTCACTATGATTCTCCTCTCTCTTAGCCATGGTCCTCTTCTGATTCAGTCTAAATCTCTTACCACTATGAAATACTCCAATATCTTCATTAATCACACACTATTCTTCTCTCAGTATCCTCAACTCATATTTTCCTCATTACTTCTCTTCATCCCTCTTTATGCTCAGACCATCCCCTGGTCAGCCCCCAATCCCCCTATGTGTGTGAAGATGCTTAGCTGCTAGGGAAATCAGATTTCATCTGCATAACTCCCTTGTCACACAATAACATCTTAATCTAAGTAGATAATTACTTCAAGTATCTTCCACATGGTCCCTTAAATAATTATCTTTCAGCGTCACTATACGATTGAGTACAATCTATCGCAAATTCAATAACATAACCTCCCAATACACTTTCCGGCCAATAATCAACTACACGTGATACTCGATTTCTTATAGTATTGACTTGTCAAATTAATTTAGGAGACCAATTTCTCATAACAACATTGTGAAATCTTTCATTCTATTCAACTAATCTTTGGATCGACTCTACTAAAATATTTGAAAAATCAACAAAGAAAATTTCATGCAAATCGATAAACACGTACCTTTGTAGCCATTTCTCTGCGTTGATCCATGGATTCTTATTCTGATCTAAAAAAAACTCAATGTCATTCATGTCCAACCATTTTCCAATATCCTCCTTAGTAGGTCTTCACATTCCCCTCATTAGTAGATCTCGTTCATGGCAATGAAACCATTTGTTGTTGCACAGTGGGTAGGCCCAGGTTTTAACATTAATTCACCAACAAAACCCTAAATATATCGGCCCTTTTGGCATCACCCACAAGAAGGTGAAGTCTCACCCGAGGTACTTAGGGGGACTGTAGGAATCAGGCTTTCACATTCATCAAGGGAATGGAGGCTGTTCTAACATTCATTATGACTTAACATTTATTCAACACGTAATATACCATGTGCACGAAATCATGATAACATAATAATGTATGATAGATTCATCTTACTTAATCATTCAACATGTGCACGGAATAATTAGATACATATTCATATGGACCCATAAGCATCTATGTGTGCAATAAACAGAGTAAACCAACACATCCTGATAGAAAACACATTAAAACACAAGAATTTAATGTGGTTCACCCCAGCTAGGATATGTCCACAACAGTTGTCTTCTTATATTATTGTCGAGTAAACTATATGATATCTACTTCGACATTAAATTGTCAACCTAGGGCTCGTAAGCTTTAAGGTGCCAACACTGTATGTGTAGGTCTAGATCTCTAATGTAGCCTAGCCTAGACTAATCTAATCTAATGCCAATAAACTCAAATACTTATTCAAAGCAATATATTCTTAAAATACGTATTCAAAGACTCACAATTATATTTATCCTACGAGGAATAAACCCTACCTTTACACTAATCTCACTAACTAAAAATGAATAGCATCATGATAACATTTAAATTAAAAATGAACAACATCATGATCTTCTAATTAACAAAGTATACAATCATTGTACAAAAGAGATTAAAAATCAACTATTATCCTATCACTCTAATGCTGGAAAATACTATGTACAGAATTGATAATTCATGCAAGCCTATAAACTCATAACTAGTAAAAATCATAACTCAAAATCATAATTGGGACATAATTAAAAATCATAATTCAAAATCAATTTTGATCCTAGCATTCTAGTGCTGAAAAAGAATTAACAAATTATGCGAACCTACATAAAGTATTTGAAGATTACAACTTAATAAATGAACATTGTCTAAATTGCTACTCTGTAGAGTAATTTACAGCTATATGAAATAGAGAGTAAAAAACATGATAGCATAACTAAATAGCCTCTAAACGAGTGAACTACAACCTGCAAGTAAAGTGTTAAGAATCTAAATTTAAACGAGTAAACATGGATTCTGTCTAAATTGCTATTCTGCAAGTGATTTACAATTTATGAAAAAGAGACATGATGGCATAATTAAACAGTTTACAAGCAAATAACTACAACCTGCAATCAAGATGTTAGAAATCAAAATATAAACAAGTAAACATGGGCATCCACAAGTGCTCTATAATGCACACACAATTTAGGAAGCAAGCTGAAATTTAGATAAGATACACATGGATGTGAATTAAACAAGCAATCTGAAATTTAAAAAAGATATACACAGTGAATGGAATTTAAACAAGCCATTTCAAAATTGAGGAGATCTGAAAGGAAATTATACAGATGCAAATATATTTACTGATATAAAAAACTACCGAGACCAGTGGTGGGGCCCCTAGAAGGTCTTGGCATTGCTTCAAGGTAAAAACGCAGTCACAACATTGATATTAATAACCAAAACAGAGTTTTACAAGAAAATTGAAATAATGGTTGTGTGTATGTATATGAATCTGTTTTTCTTCGTGGCATAGACAACAAGTATTTATAGAGTTTTTACAGAGATGAGAGGTCGACCTCTGATCCTCTCATAATAGTATATGCATAAAAAAATTAGGTACATCATTAAATATCTAATTATGTTGAGGAATCTTCATTAAATGCTTGAAACAAAGTGAGTAAATAGGCCACAGATCTAGGGCATCTTCAATGGCTGGAAGAAAATTTTGGTAGGACACTGAGTAAGAGGGATCCCAAGGGAGAAAAACCCATGTGCTCAAATTTTATAACAGTTCCTCGAGATATGCGGATCGCCAACTCCTTTGTGCTCTGAGTGTCGAATGGAGTGTCGGATGGAGTATTGAAGTATTGAAGGGCTAGATCGAGAACCACGAAGGGCTCTCAATATGTTTACAATTTTAGGAAATGGATCTGTTAGGACCTAATTGGGCATATTAAGCACAAAACCCATGTGTCGTATTTTTATGATTCAACTTCCTCTTCTCATAAATTAAGCTCTGAGTTTGCTTCCTAGAACAATGTCGGATGAAGGTCTGGATGGAAGGTCAAATCACATTTTTGACCCATTGCAAGCAAACAATAAACATTAGATTAGTGTAACCATTCAACTGAAGATGAATTAATCATAAAACCATTGCAAAACAATGATTACACATACCTTGTGTGATTCCATGGCAAATCAATGTATAAAGCTTGATAATACCTTTAAAATGGCTAAATGAGATCATAGCATATGTAATATTGCATGCAAAAAGGATTTGATCATTGCAATAAAATAGTCAAAACACGAACCCAACATTACCCCCACGCCTAAGGATTTGCAGGTCCCTCTGCAAACAAAAATGAATCACCTGACGTAACTAAAATTGTGAAGGAGGGGGTGGATTGGCTTTAGAAGATTCTCCCTCTTGTCCTAGGGATTTTGTCTTGGGCCTTTTATGATGTTTTGTAGATGCCTATCCACAGTTTTTCGTTCTTCCAATTGTTGAAGAAACTGAGCATTTCCTCATTGCAATTTCTCAATAATTGGGGTATGATCAGATGACTCAAGAGAGAAAGGCTTATGCTCTTTAATAGATGAAGAAGGTATATCAACATTAGAAGACGATGTAGGCATCAATGAGGAAGGAGTAACATTGTTTTTGTGAGGAAGACTTGGTTTGATAAGTTCAAATTTGATCAAGTTTCCTTTGTTATCGATCTGCAACTGTTACAGGGATCATTTGAGTGTAAGCAGTCTTCCCTTGCAAAACATATATTAAGAAAAACTATAAAGTATAATGCACAGTAGGAATATTAATTATACACGTAAATTATGTCAGCAGGATAAAGTTTAGCATTTCAATAAAAACAATTGTTGATATAATAGCCCAGAATATCCTAAAAACAATATAACTTAAATTTTACAGAGATTCTACTTCCTCTTCTCATGGATTATAATATAGATGGGCAATGTTTATCATTTGTCAGCTTATGAAACCCCTCCCCCACTCCTAATTATTGTGAGACCTCACAATAAAAAATATAGGAAACCAGTCAATTCTCTCAATAGCCTAAGATTTACAACTTGCTAAGTGTAGAGATAAATTTCACACATTAATCTGACGAGACGGTTAAAATAGGGCCCCACTTGTAGGACAAAACATCCTACATATACTTAAGAAGAGGTAGGCGAGAGAGTATTAGGATAGTCTTAAAGCTAGTTCCCAATGGCAGATTTATGGAGTTCATTGACCTTTGCTTAACCATGCATACTTCTCTTCAGCTTTGTCTACAAGTAATGTCGTACATCAGGACAAGTTTAAGATTTAGGAATTTTATTTAGTGTTTGTCAGATCATCACCCTCGCTAGGTATAATGCCCCACTACTAGCAAGATTGTTTAGTACTCCAATGGGTTTACCTAGTCACACCACAAGTCGGTACCCGGTACCAACATACCTATTCAGTATCCCGACAGGTTAGCCTCTTACACCCCTTTTACAACAAAGACTGGTCCACCATCTTTTAAGATTTTTATATAAATATTGCATTTTGCAAGAAGATGGGGAGACATCTCTGAAAAAATTATTTAAGTTTGGGATGGTTTTTATGTTAGAGGATGACTCTTCTTTGTGTATTCCTTATAGATTGTCCTGATGTAAGGGGTACTTAATTGGACATATCCTATCTAAAGATATGGTATAATCAAGCATTTTTTGTGTGTAGTGGATGGTACCATTGGTAAAGAACAAAAAGGTATCTTCAGGTTCGACTCACTTTCTTCTTCCTTTTTGAAGTTATAGTGGTGTTTCCATGGCTAACCGCTAATCATACCTTCTTGCTACTCTTTCAAAAAGATACTTACTCACCTACTCAGGGTTCTTGGGGAAATTGTACGAGTAACCTCTAGGTTTGATAGTCAAGGTGTCACTTCCTTATATCCTCTAGTCATGGAGGTTAAGAGAAAATGCCATTAAAGATTCCTTGAGAAAAAGGAAGATAGAAATCTTGCAAAAATATGGCTAATTCACAGCAAGCAATAATAAAATTCATTATTCGATTAATGCTTAAGCAGACAACAAGGTTCAAATATAGCAATATATTTTTCAAAGGAAAATACTTCCCTTTTTGTCTCCTTGAAATTGTCCACTTGTGGTGAAATAAATACCAGTAGAGATCTCTAAAATTGTTTGTCAAAAACCACACTCTAAAATATCAAAAACTGATGAGATCAATGAGATCAAGTCACATGAACATGTATCTCATAGTTATTTTATTAAAAAGAAAATGAAAAATGAGTTTGCATTAGACTTTAAGCTAAACTAACAACATGCAAATTTTAATTATTATCCTACCCTACCTAAAAAGAAAGGAAAATCTTTATTCAAGTGTAAGAACTTTTCCAATGTAACCATGTGCGAAGTAAGATAAGATACATACCCATATCCACATATGAAAAATTTACCACAGTGATTACCTGGATATGAATAACCAACCAATCTACTTGTTTTGGAATCAGAAGGTGTTGAAGAAGAGAATAGTATTGTGGCATGATGATCTCTTGAAACCAAATTTTAATCTAATCTTGGTGTTCATCAACAGTAATTTCTATGATCTCCTTCATCATGCTATGAGGATCCTCTTCTTATGGATTATTTATTTCTAAAGTACATGAAGGATCTATTGATATTGATGTTGATAATTGTAACACCCTGTTTTCCCCAGCTTGTAAATATAACTGGACTGGCCAAGAACTATGGCAAACTCATAAATGTGAATATGTGATGTAAATGGACCTTAAGGAAGAGGTCAATGAATGTGAATAACATTTTGAATTATTGCAGGACTGTTGAGAGGGGATGTGCAGAAAAGAGACCACGATGGTGGTGGAAGGCACCTAAAAAGGTGGCGTTAACTTCCACCGAGAATTAATACCGTATTTGGACTCCACTGGCCCGAAGAACCAAAAGCAGCTCGTTGGCCCTGAATTTAATGCCTTGCAGGCTGGTAGGTTGATGGGTTAATGAGGGATGGGGAGGTGAACCACCTATCCGTAGAGCCGTCAGGCGTGATCAACGCGAGGGTAATCGCGCCACACGCAACCTCGCAAGAGGATAAGGCGTGGGGAAGAAGCGATTCGAGGGGGCAGACGTGAGGGGAACTCTAGCATTACGCAGAGTGAGTGATAGCAGAGAGGAAGGATTGCAAACTTCGCTCCTGGTCACTGGTAGACAGAGAGACGCAGTCTCACAGCATCGTGGTCTTAGCTCAGGGGTGGATAATGGTAAATCCATTGGGAGTCGTTACGCCTATGGTTGGGTGGAAATGAGCACCCCTCTCAGCAGTCTCACTCACTCCTAGTGTTATTTCTAATATGTGTTTTACATATTGCATATTGAAATTCATATGTTGACATATATGCTCATAAACTGTGAAATTGTGAACCACTGCAATAAAGAATGTTTGTGCAGTGTTTTGATACGAAAGGGTAGATATATGCTTATAACAAAAAATGAATGAATTGGCTTATGATTGATAAATGAATTTAATTACGCATAAGTTGAACCAAGTCAGACTTCCGGCCTGTTCCCAGGAAGTTATTTCCCCTTATCCGTCTCTAGGGATGCCCCGGAATAAATCTCTTCACAGAGATTCCCTCCTTGGGAAGGTCTACCAAGAACCTAGAAAATGGACTTGAATGGGCAAGTATTAATAACCCTATACGAGGAGGAATGACCCTCTTAAAATAACGAAGTAGCAGGGTATGGATAAGTAACGAATAGACAGATGAGATCCTGTCGGAAGACCCATGTTCATTCACGACCGTCAGATTGACGAAAGTAACAAGGGTGTTACATACCTTGCCCCTTTTTCTCTCTATCTTCGTGAATAGCGATGAAATCGAGGATCGTAGACCCCCCCCCCAAGGTCCATGAGAACATTTGGACCGTTGATCTCTCCACATCCACGAAGTAGTGGAAGAATGTGCGAGGTGGGACAGATCTGAGCCATTAGATCATAGCTAGAAAAGCTCGACAGTCGTTGGGTCTGTTAAGAGATGTATGAGGGTTAAACCTTTGTGAACAGTAGAGGTAAAATCCCGACGATAAGGTTGACACATCGTGATATCGGTACTCGGGATATCAGAGTTTTCGAGGTCGAGAACGTCGAGGCATTTCAAGTCCCGAAACAGCGAAATGATCTGGACCATCCGTTTGTGCAGACACATGGCGGAAATCGAGAGCCCATCGGTATATCGGCTACCGGGGTTTTGAGTTGACCGAGAATTTCTGTCATTGGGATATCAAAAACTCTGAAATCATGAGATTGGATCAAGGTCATCCATCAGTCGAGACACGTGGCGGAGATCCAGACCATTGGGGAAGTCCCGATAGAAAAGTCAATAGGTGCATTGGGGTTTGGCATTTTGTGAGTCTTGAGGACAAGACTTCCGAAGCATCAGAAGTCACGAAATCGCGAGGAGCGATCTAAACCGTCCATTCACTTGGGACACGTGTCAAAGATCTGAAGGGAGTCAGAGTTCGGCATTTCGTGAGTCCTAGGGATGAGGCATCCAGGACATCAAAAGTCGCAAAATCCCGAGAGTTAACTAGGACCGTCTATCAGAGGAGGACGCGCGGCATCAATCGGAGCCATCGGGGAAAGTCCCGACAGGAAGTCGTCTATCAGCATTTGGGTCATCGGGATATCAGGAATCTCGATGACAAGGTGTTTATGAAATTCGAAATCACGAAGTCCAAAACCCCGATAAGGAGGAAAGTGTCATTGCAGGCTAGCTGTCAGCATAGCGGAGAATCGGGATTCGAGAGATCGGCAATCCCGTGGGCAAATGCATTTCAACATTTGAAACCTCGAAGCCCCGATAGGTGGTATGACTGCGGTCATATAGAGGGAGGTCATGTGGACCAAAAGGTCTAGCCCAGGGGACTAGCGGAAGCTGATGTCATATCAAGATATCGGAGATTCCGAGGACAAAATGTTTATGCATTTCGACATTGCGATGTTCGAAACCCCGATGGGAGACAAAGATACGGTCTTGTGAGATAGTGGTCATGTGGGCTAGGAGTCTAGCCTGGAGGGCTAACGGGAGTTGGAGCACCTTGGGATTTTGAAGCCCAAAACCCCAAAGGAAGGATAAGGTTGCGGTCTTATGAATTAGTGGTCACATGGACCAGAGTTTAGCCAGGAGGAGCTAAGGCCGAAAGGAGCGCATCGGCAAGTCAGAGTTTGAGGATTCAAGAGGACAGGAACTCTGGACATCGGGAAAGATGAAACCCCAAAACCCAAAATTGAATCAGGGAAATGTCACAGACGCATGAAGAAGAGGTCATGACAGGGAATTAAGGATCTATGGATCGGGTTTGGCATTTCGCTGCTGCGAGCTTCGGGGATTCTCATTGTTGAGAAATCAACGAAAAAGTTTGATTTTAGGTAGTGGGTATGTTACAAAGTGGTATCAGAGCATGGTTACAACACTCGGCCTGGTTGGGCTCATGAACGAGTTATGCATAAGCTTCGTTCGAAGCACTCCTATGAGGAGTAACCCCCTAACTTAACTCTCTTGTCAAGGATTAAAAACTTGAAAGATGAGAACCCGACTGTGTATGCATGTGAAAGAGTTATAAATTATGCGCAAATTATAAAAATGTATTTAAATCTTGACTAATATCCAGCGTTTTCCTTTTTCACTCTAGCAGATGATTAGCCATGGGAATTTACCGACGCAGAGAATGGTGACTCACCAAGAGATGGGAGAAGGCTCCCACAATAGAGGTGAAGAGTTTGACGAAAGAAGAGCAATAGGAACCCCTCTAGACCTAGCTGAGACTGTGAGGAGTCTCATGGTTGAGTTGCAAAGATGCAAGGCCGACAATGAAAGGATGATGAAAGAATAAGAAAAGCAAACCGAAATTAATGCAATTTTACTGCAGAGCTTATCCGACCTACAACGACAAATGTAGCATGAACCTGAGATGTAGAATCATGGTCGTATCAGTGGCCATACTAAGAGAAGCACGTCAAGAAAGGTCCACCCTAGAGGTAAAGGACTAGTGCCAGACGATTCCACTGAGAAGGAAGCTGGCAATCCAGAAGGCTCTTCCAGCAGCAGGACTAGTTCCTATTCTCAAAGAAAACAAAAGAAGCAAAAGAATTCCAAGAGTCATAAATTTGAGGAATTCAAAAAGGCCAAACCTCCCTCCTTCGACAGTGAGATAAAGAAAGGAGAGGAAGCCAAGGCCTGGCTACTTGGACTGAAGAAATATTTCAGAGTCCATGATTTTTCAGAGAATTTGAAGGCCCGAGTGGCCACTTTCAATCTGAACAGAAAGGCTTCCATCTAGTGGGAATACCTTAAGAATATGAAAGGGGTCCGCGAGGAGGACCTGTCTTGGAAACAGTTTGAGAAGTACTTCCGGAAGAAGTATTTGTCGGAAAGATATTTCAACGAGAAGGCTAAAGAGTTTTATGAACTCAAACTAGTACAACTTACTATGGAGGAATATGTCAACAAATTCCTCGACTTATTGAGATATGTACCCTACATCAAAGAAGAGAAGGCGAAGGCACAACGCTTCATCAGTGGGCTAACCAAGGAATACCGAAACCGAATCGAATTTGACGAGACAAATACCTTAGAAGACACTATATGAAAGGCAACATATTGTCATGAACAATATGGACATCGGGCAGAGTCTCGTGGAGACTGGAAACAGAAGAGTGGTTTGAGATTTCAGAAAAAGGGGAGAAAATCCTCAGGATTTAAAACCTACAAAAAGAACCCCAGAATGAACTTCCCAACCCGGAGTGTACTCCAGCGGAACTTTCCCTCGGTGGATGGAAATAAAACTTCTAGACCTATACTAGTAAAGACTAATAACCCAAAGAAAGAACCTCTGAAATGTTGGGGTTGCGGAGAAGAGCATCTCCTGAGAGACTGTCCACACCGACAATAGAACAGTCGAAAAATTTATAACATGCAGGAAGCTACCACAGTCAATGATGTGGAAAGGAGTGTGCCGCAGATTTATGCAGCCTTGGATAATAACCAAGCTGACCACCAAGCTTCAGTGGTGGAAATAGAAGGTATGATTTTCAACCATCTGGTGTCTGTTTTGATTGACCCTGGTTCAAATTTGAGTTATATAGCCCCTAGATTTGTTGATAAGTGTAAACTACAGCCACAGAAGAAAACTAAACCATGGTTGGTACAGTTAGCCACTGGCACCAAAAGAAAGGTAGTAGAGGTCATACCAGCCTGCCAATTAATGTTGGGTGAATTCCCCACCCAAGCAACCCTTGATGTATTACCCCTGGGATCATACGAGCTGTTGATTGGTATGGACTAGTTGGCCACCCATAAAGCCAAATTGGATTGTTACCATAAAACCTTAGACTGTGTGAGAAAAGAAGGAAAAAGGATAACCCTCCAAGGGATCTGAAAACTGGTCTCGGTGAGACAAATATCAGCCCTGCAAATGAGAAAGTATTGCCGAAAGGGATGTCCCCTATATGCAATACAGGTGCTAAAAACAATCGAAGGTGTTAAACCCAGCCCTGATGATCACCCTATCCTGAGAGAATACAAAGATGTGTTTCTGAAAGAGGTATCGGGTCTACCTCCGAGAAGAGACATTGAATTCTCGATAGAACTCGCACCAAGAGCGGTGCTGGTGTCCAGGACACCCTACCGGATGAGCACAGCTAAATTAGTTGAACTCAAATTGCAATTGAAAGAAATGATGGATAAGGGTTATATTCGACCCAGCGTGTCCCCATGGGGAGCACCAGTCCTGTTTGTGAAAAAGAAGGATGGAACCCTTAGATTGTGTATAGATTATAGGAAACTTAATAAAGTAACCATAAAGAACAAGTACCCCTTGCCCAGGATCGATGATCTATTCGACCAGTTGGGAGGCGCGTCTATTTTCTCAAAGATTGACTTGAGGTCGGGATACCATCAAATCCGAATTAAGGGTGAAGACATCCATAAAAACTCTTTCCAGACATGGTATGGTCACTATGAGTTTGTGGTAGTTCCATTCAGGTTAACCAATTCCCCTGTCACTTTCATGTTCTTAATGAACAATATACTCAGTAAATTTCTAGATAAATTTGTACTAGTTTTTATTGATGCCATTTTAATATACTCTAAGAATAGAGAAGAACATGAAGAACATCTTAGAATTGTGCTACAAGTGCTAAGAGAGCATCAACTCTATGCCAAATTCAGTGAATGTGACTTCTTTCAGAAGCAAATACACTACTTGGGACATGTTCTGTCCAAGGAAGGGGTTGCAGTAGATCCTGACAAGATCAGGTCTATCATGGAATGGCCTACCCCAAAGGATGTCTTAGACATCAGATCCTTTATGGGATTGGCAAGATACTATAGGAGATTTATAAAATATTTCTCCAAGATTGGTTGTCCAATCACTGCCCTCTAGAAGAAGGGGACAAAATTCTTGTGGACACAACAATGTGAAGAAAGATTCCAAACCCTGAAACATCTACTGACCCATGCACCAATGTTGAAAATCGCTAACCCAGAAGCTGACTTCCTTGTGTGCACAGATGCCTGTAAAGAAGGGCTCGGAGGAGTCTTTATGCAGGAAGGAAAGGTGATCTGCTATGAATCCCAAAAATTGAATGAACATGAGGTAAACTATGTGACTCATGATCTAGAACTAGCTGCCATAGTGCATGCCTTAAAAATGTGGAGGCATTACCTCTTGGGAAGAAAATTTGTGCTTATGACAGATCACTGTGGATTACGGTATTTGTTCGACCAACCAAAGATCAATGCTATACAAGCTAGATGGATGGCCCTCCTTAGCGAATTTGATTTTGAAATCAAACACATCAAAGGGAAGGAAAATAGGGTGGTCAATGCCCTCAGCAGAAGCATGAAAACAATTCATCTGGCAGCGGTGAGTACTTTCAAGATAGATGTCAAGAACAAAGTCAGAAAGGCACAAGAAACAGATCCCTTCATTCAAACTGTGACCCTATACCTACAAAAAGAACCCCCTGAAGTAAAGTATGAAGGCTACCAGATGAACGAAGGAGGTTTGCTCACCTACAAAGATAGAATGTACATTCCAAATCGTGACAACTTGAAGAGGTTCATCATGGATGAACTACATAAAAGACATTACACTGGTCACCCAAGATACCAAAAAATGATCACTACCACCCGGAAACAATTTTATTGGCCTGGATTGAAGAAGGACATAGCCAAATATTTTTCCCAATGCATAGAATGCCAACAGGTTAAAGCGGAACATCGACACCCCGCCAGACTACTACACCCTTTACCCATCCCAGAATGGAAATGGGAAACCATCTCCATGGATTTTATCACTGGATTGCCAACTTCAACCAAATAGAATGACGCCATTATGGTAGTGGTGGATAAACTGAGAAAGTATGCTCATTTCATCCCCATCAAATCAACCTGCAAGGCAATAGATATCGCCCAGATATTCATGAAAGAGTTATTCCGACTGCACAGTATGCCGAGGGAGATAATATCTAACAAAGACACAAAATTTACTTCCAATTTTTGGAAATCATTGATGGTGGGTTTAGAGACTAAATTGTTGTTTAGCACTACCTATCACCCTCAAACCGACGGACAAATAGAAAGAGTAAATCAAATATTAGAAGATATGTTAAGGATGCATGTAATGTATCAACCCAGGAAATGGGAAGACTACCTGCCATTGGTAGAATTTGCCTACAACAACAGCTACCAAGCATCCTTAAAGATGAGTCCCTTCGAGGTCCTCTATGGTAGGCCGTGTAATACTCCAGTTAGCTAGAGTAACCCTGTAAACAGGATTTCTACTAGACCCGATATGTTGAAAGAAATGGAATAGCAAGTGACTCAGATAAAACAAAATCTGAAGGTCGCTCAGAACCAACAGAAAAGTTATGTTGTTCAAAAGAGAACTCCAAGAGAGTTCAAAATGGGAGACCATGTATATCTCAGAATTAAGCCAAGAAGGAGTTCCCTGAAAATGGGAGCTTGTGCCAAGTTGGCACCCCGGTATTGTGGACCCTTTGAGGTTCTAGATAGAGTGGGACCTGTGGCCTATCGGCTAGCACTTCCTCCCACAGTAAAAGTACATAATGTTTTCCATGTTTCATTATTGAAGAAATATGTACATGATGCTAATCATATAATTGACTGGTCTGTGATCCAGGTGGAACCGGAGGGAGAGTTTCTACCAGAACCCCAATGCATACTGGACAGAAAGGAAACCCCGCTCTGGAATAGAACCATTGCACAGGTCAAGGTGCAATGGAAACATTTTGGCCCAGATGAGGCTACATGGGAAATGGAGGATGCCATGAGACAGGCATATCTGATTTTGTTTAATTTTGTACATGCAATTCATATTAATAGATAAGAACATCAAGGACGATGTTCCTTTTAAGGGGGAGGGAATTGTAACACCCTGTTTTCCCCATCTTGTAAATATAACTGGACTGGCCAAGAACTATGGAAAACTCATAAATGTGAATATGTGATGTAAATGGACCTTGAGGAAGAGGTCAATGAATGTGAATAACATTTTGAATTTATTGCAGGACTGCTGAGAGGGGATGTGCCGAAAAGAGACCACGATGACAGTGGAAGGCACCTGAAAAGGTGGCGTTAACTTCCACCAAGAATTAATACCGTATTTGGACTCCACTGGCCGGGAGAACCAAAAGCGGCTTGCTGACCCTGAATTTAATGCCTTGCAGGATGGAAGGTTGATGGCTTAATGTGGGATGGGGAGGTGAACTGCCTATTCATAGAACCATCAGGCCTGATCAGTGCGAGGGTAATCGTACCACACGTAACCTCGCAAGAGGATAAGGCGTGGGGAAGAAGCGATTCGAGGGGGTAGACGCAAGGGGAACTCTGGCATTACGCAGAGTGAGTGATAGCAGAGAGGAAGGATTGCAACCTTCGCTCTTGGTCACTGGCAGACAGAGAGACGCAGTCTCACAGCATCGTGGTCTCATCTCAGGGATGGCTAGTGGTAAATCCATTGGGAGTCACTATGCCTACGGTTGGGTGGAAACGAGCACCCCTCTCAGCAGTCGCACTCACTCCTGGTGTTATTTCTGATAAGTGTTTTACATATTGCATCTTGAAATTCATATGTTGACATATATGCTCATAAACTTTGAAATTTTGAACGACTGTAGTAAAGAATGTCTGTGTAGTGTTTTGATAAGAAAGGGTAGATATATGCTTATAAAAAAAAATGAATGAATTGGCTTATGATTGATAAATGAATTTAATTACGCATAAGTTGAACCAAGTCATACTTCCAGCCCGTTCCTGGGAAGTTATTTCCCTTTATCCGTCTCCAAGGATGCCCCAGAATAGATCTCTTCACAGAGATTCCCTCCTTGGGAAGGTCTACCAAGAACCTGGAAAAACGACTTGAATGGGTAAGTCTTAATAACCCTGTATGTGGAGGAATGACCCTCTTAAAATTCCGAAGTAGCAGCGTAGGGATAAGTAACGAATCGACGGATGAGATCCTGTCGAAAGACCCATGGTCATTCACGACCGTCAGATTGATGAAAGTAACAAGGGCGTTACATACGTTGCCCCTTTTTCTCTCTATCTTCATGAANCCCCAAGGTCCATGAGAACATTTGGACTGTTGATCTCTCCACATCCACGAAGTAGTGGAAGAATGCGCGAGGTGGGACAGATCTGAGCCGTTATATCGTAGCTAGAAAAACCTGACAGCCATTGGGTCTGTTAAGAGATGTATGAGGGTTAAACCTTTGTGAACAGTAGAGGTAAAATCCCGACGAGAAGGTTGACACATTGGGATATCAGTACTCGGGATATCAGAGTTCTCGAGGTCGAGAACATCGGGGCATTTCAAGTCCCGAAACAGGGAAATGGTCTGGACCGTCCGTTTGTGCAGACACGTGGCATAAATTGAGAGCCTATCGGTATATCGGCTACCAGGGTTTTAAGTTGACCGAGAATTTCTGTCATTGGGGTATCAAAAACTCTGAAATCATGAGATTAGATCAAGGTCGTCCATCAGTCGGGACACGTGGTGGAGATCCAGACCATCAGGGAAGTCCCAATAGAAAATTCAATAGGTGCATCGAGGTTCGGCATTTCGCGAGACTTGAGGACAAGACTTCCAGAGCATCAGAAGTCGTGAAATCGCGAGGAGCGATCTGAACCGTCCATTCACTTGGGACGCATGTCAGAGATCAGAAGGGAGTCAGAGTTTGGCATTTCGCGAGTCCTAGGGATGAGGCGTCCAAGACATCAGAAGTCACTAAATCCCGAGAGTTAACCAGGACCGTCCATCAGAGGAGGATGTGCGACAGCAATTGGAGCCATCGGGGAAAGGTCTGACAGGAAGTCGTCTATCCTCATTTGGGTCATCGGGATATTGGGAATCTCGGTGACAAGGTGTTTATGCAATTTGGAATCACGAAGTCCAAAACCCCGATAAGGAGGAAAGTGCCATTGCGGGCCAGCTATCAGCATAGCGGAGAATCGGGATTCGACGGATCGGCAATCCCGTGGGCAAATGCATTTCAGCATTTGAAACCCCGAAGCCTCGATAGGTGGTATGACTTCGGTCATATAGAGGGAGGTTGTGTGGACCAAAAGGTCTAGCCCAGGGGACTAGTGGAAGCTGACGTCATATCAGGATATCGAGTGTTGGTTGTGGAGCCTAATTATCTTCCTGATGCAGAGGTCCTTTGCTTTCAGCCGTGTCTATACCCCATGAAGTATTTACACCCCAGAAGTATGTACACTCTTCCACGCGGGGGACTGCAGAGGGGGGGTACCCCCTCTGCGGGGTCCGGGGGGTCCATCTCCCTGGCTGGGGGGTCTAGGGGCAAGCGAGCCCCCAGCAGGGGTTCGGGGGTGAAGCCCCCGAAGCAAAAAATGCCTTATAAAAGTATATTGTAATTTCATTGTAAATCTGGACCGTTCATTATAAGGTCGCAGATCTAACGGTAGAGATTATGTTAGGGTTTTTTGCCCTAAAAAGAAACCCTCTTTTATGAGGGAAATGTATTGCGGCTATGTACGAGGGTGAATATTGTATTCTGAGAGAGGAGACTGTGAGAGAAAGAAGAGGAAGTTACAGCGGGTTTTGTATCCCTTCATTTGCTGGATAATAATAAAGGAAGGACCTGGCAATTTCTCTGGTGGACGTAGCCCACACTGGGTGAACCACGTAAATCTGTGTCTCTCTTGTATTGTGTGTCTTCTGTGTTTTTGTTTCTGCATTTGTTT
>ML796576.1:237383-254617 GCA_009831015.1 Picea engelmannii
AACAATGTTTTATTTCAACTATACAAGTTGCACCTAACCTCACACATTAAGGGGCAATTGTTATCACATAAATTTCACACATTTGTGACACTTAAGTGGTTATCTAGAAAATCATCACCAATTGACTAATGTAGCATACTCATGCTACCTCATGGCTACTAAAAACACCCTAGAGATTAAAGTAAAAAAAACAAAGTGACTTTTTTATGCAATCTCAAAACTAGGCTTCATTTCTAAATGCATGAATCATGCAGGCAATCCGTCAATACCTTCATGACCCCTCTAAAGTGTGATTCTGTGACCTCCATGTCAAATTAATGGCCAATAGGCCTAGCTTAGGTGGCTCTAGGGTGGTGTACCACAGAGATTCATTCTATCATCTCATAAATTATGAGTACTTTGGCCTCTCAAAGTTATTTATCAAGCATTGTGGATCCCATTTGAATGAGGAGCATTCACATTGGAGATTCAAGTTAGCCTATAAATCAAAGCCATGGGGTAGCATTCAAAAAAGAACAAGAATTGCAAGGTTATGCTAGAGGAATGAGCTTGCAGATAAAAAAATCTCACTCTCTCATCTCTATCATCAATTGACCTCATTCTTTCTTGTGTTCTTTCCTCAAGGAACCAATATTTCTTCATTCATCATAGTTAGAGAGAACTTCCAAGAAGGAAAAGGACCCATCCCAAGGAGAGTGTTGGATTCCACTTGTTTACACTCCATATTATCAAGTGATGCTACACATTTCAAGCTTTCCATTGGGCTAATATATGAGTATTAATTTTTCCCTCCATTTTTTTGTATTTAAATGGCATGCTCGTGGTTAAATTTGTAATATAATTACATGCATGTTGTCTTCTTGTTTAATTTTTGTTATAATTCTCTCGTGCTTGTCCCACAACTAATCATTGACTAATATTTAACTTATAGCCTAGATAAATGAGGGGTTTTTTCTCACCCATGCAACAAAATGCCTAATACATGCAAGGTAGTAGAAGAGAGTGCCATGGTTTCTTGATGGTTGGATGAGAAGCCTACAGTTCTTTATAGTGAGTAGGTTGGTTGAGCCATGAGACAAAATGTGTTGGATTGAGTGAGCTAAAAGCTTGTATCTTGTCTCCTTCACCTTGCTAGCCTCATAGACCCAACTTGGGGGTGTCATTTCTCTGGATTCCTATGGTTGGGTAGAAAATTGATTGTATGTAACTAGTTCCTTAGACAATCTTTAGATAAAGACAAATGTTTTGTCTTTGTATATAAATATACAATTGAACTATGTTTCTGTTATAGAAATATGTGTAGTTTGCATGTTGCATGTATGAATTTTATCTCCTTAATTTTGAACATGATATTTTGAATCCCTTGAAATTTATTAATCCACGCTTGTTAAATTCCATCACATTTTATTAGTTGTACTCATGAATTCGTTCAAATTTGTGTAGGTTGTTACTTGCCCAAAATTGAAGTGGATTCCCTTTCTATGGTTAAAATCTATGGAAGGGGACATGGCATCTGAAACTATAACTAATGGTCTCATTAGATACCATTTGACTAACTATGATTAAGGGAGATCTTTTTTTCACATTCTTCTAGTAGAAGAAATCCCATGATATTGTAGTGCATCTTATTCAAATTGAACATGAAGAAGCGAAAATAAAGCTTGGAAACAAAACTATCTTCAAACATAGTTCTTTAGCATTGCTCTACTTTACTAGTTCCTTGCACTTCAATTGATACTTTTTAGCCTAACATGATTTATAGAGAAAATGTTCAACATGCTTTATAGAGAAAATGTTCAGGGCTAGATATTGTTGATTTTGATTTACAAGCTTGGGTAGAATCCCCATGTGACCCTTTTTTGAGAATGTATTTTGATTGTATTGAATGTTAAATGTGTTATGTTAGTTTGTAACATGCTTTGGTGAAAATGTAAAATGATGTACACTATTATAGAATATTAGGGAAAACATTGGCTTAGGGGTGAACTTGTGGAACCAAGTACCTATTATATAATATCAGGGAAGACATTAGCTTAGGGGTGAACTTATGAACCCAAGTAGTGTGATTTGAGGAAATCAATAGTTATTTCTATTCAATTGGCCTAATTTTAAGGTAATGGAGTGAGATATTTGTGTATATTTATCTATATCAAACTAATGGAAATATATTTATTAGTTGTTTGGGAGCGAATCATGTATATTATATGATATGTTATTGTTTATCTTTTTGTTAAGAACACTAACTCAAAGTAGAATAGTTATGATTGGGTTAATTATTATGCTCCTTTCCTTTAGCTCACATCATATTGTTTATGATTGCTTAAAAGGATAGTCCATTATCTAATGTCGGTTATGTTTGTGTCACAACAATCCCCTTTAATGGTTCATTTCATTCGACTTTGCAATTTTTTTAACTCTTATCAATTGTGATATCATACAATCACTACCTCAAAATTAACTCACCTAATAAAAGACCATAACATTAATGTGAGAACTATTTAGTTAAACTAAGTCATTGTCAATAGAATCTTATCAATTTAAGTCTATGCATTTCCCAACATTAATCAATTGTTATTTATCCTTAATAATGAAATATTATTTGATATAATTTTAAGACCTTTACACCTAATTATAATAATCAATCCATAATTATTACATTCTTTTACACCTTAAAAACCTAATCTTTATAAATTTCAAGTGATGTATATTAAAAAAATCACTAATGAAAATTAAGTACTAGAATACAAGTATTTTTTCCATATATACATGGCCAAATTCATTCCAACTTAATATTTTTATATTCCTCGATAAATATTATTTTATAATATATAATTTTATATAAAACGTTGTTATTATCAGTAATAACCTTCACAAATTTAACTTGGGCGAGAATTTACATTACAAACTTATGTTAACTTACTCATGGTGAAATTATAAAAGTCACATAATATCATATCTACTTATACTTATGGTTATTCGACCATCTAAACCTTGGAATATAATTTAACTTAGGTGTGCTAGAGGATTCTTTAGATGACATGTTATAACTTGAATCTTTTCATATTTATTAACTTAGCTCTCAAAACCCCAATATCTAATTCATTTAGATTCCTTTACATGTTCACTTACATATCTTAGTCCTCTGTGTAACTCTTCTTATATTTTAAAACCTAGTTGATTGAGTATTTAATAGATTAATTTAGATTCCCAAACACATTCACTCACATATCTTAATCTCCTATGTAACTTTTTAATGTTTTAAAACCTAATTGAGGGAGTATCACTGGACAAACACAAGGATCCAAAGGCATTAAAATTGACCTCGACAACCTAGAATCCTCTAGAAGATTTCCACCTAAAATTTTATTAATCTTTTTTCACCTAAAATTTATTAATAATCTTTCCTGATTTTTTTAATTTATTAATAATCTTTTTCATAATGAAAAATGTGAGTGGAAGCTTTAAAAAATGATGAAATAGAGAATCCTCTAGAAGATTTCGACCACCTAAAATCTATTAATAATCTTTCCACGATGCCAATGAAAATGCGAGTAGGATCCTTCCAAAAAAAAATGATGATGATCTATGCCTAAGTAATCAAATTGTACCTTGTGACAACTATTTTGTTTTATGATCCGTATAATGGGGCCATCCTCATTTTATGGTAATCAAAATGAATAAATGCTCTAAATAGTCACGTTCTGTGCCATGCTCGTGTTTCTTACGCGTCCATGTATTAATTTTTATATAAAATAAATATATAGAATATAGAATTAAAAATTATTAAAATGAACAGAAAATCAAGTTTTATTAATAAATAAAAGACAAAATATAGTGATTCTTACGCGTCGATGTATTAATTTTTATATAAAATAAATATATATAGAATATAGAATTAAAAATTATTAAAATGAACACAAAATCAAGTTTTATTAATAAATAAAAGACAAAATATAGTGATTTTTGAGGTGGCCAACTTGGTCCTTTTTTTTTCCAGGAAAATCTTTACGGACTTTCATTCAAAGGTCGGTTGGCGGGTTACCGCTTTAACGAAGTACAAATGACCTAGAAAACCTTATTACTTAAATATTTAATATCATAACAAAACTTTATGCTAACTATGATATCATAATTAAATGAACATAAATTTTCCACGTGTGAAGATATTTGTCCCTCATCATTCACCTAAGATACTTCGATTTACATTGACTTTATGGTCAGAACTCCATTATATTGGAGGGGTTTAATTATTTCTTGCACATGGTTACTTCTTATCCATGTTTGTGAGTTTTGTTTTAAAAAATCTAATATTTTAATTTGTAAATGATACAAGATAGTAAAATTAATGATGTTTCCATATTTGTTTAAAAACGTCAGTCATTCACCAAATCTTTATCTTATCACTCTCCAAATAAAAAAAAAATAAGTGAATATTATAGATATGTGTTCTTGATATTTTGAAGTTTTTGTTTTTTTAATTTATAATTATAAAAATAAGAAATTTTATGTTATCATTTCAAAATTATTTTTGGAATGTAAGTTTTTAGTTGATGTGATCATTTTTTCTTTACTTAAGTGTTCAATCTAAATATGCTAGAAATTGGTGGTTTTCAAATCTTTTAAAATGAAAAGAAGGGGGGAGATATTGTTAAATTTTAATAGGGTAAAAAGTTGGTGGTTTTCAAATCTTTCCAAATAACTAGAAGGGGGGAGACATTGGCCTATAATCTGGCAAGAATCATTTTGGATTGATGGAATTGCACATATCAGATGTTAACATTGCAAAATCCATTAAAGATATTCAAGAGCGTTGAATCCATATCTACATTAAAAACAACAATTTTATCAATTCAAAATTACAATTTTGATAAAGATTGTAAGTATTAAAAAAAGTCAAAATTTTAGAATGTTTAACATCCTTCTTTTTAGTGATATTGGCATTATGTTTTATGGACCTTCTTTAACCACACTGATTCAAAGTGTTACTAGTACAATCACATATCTCTATGTTGAGATTTTGTCTCACATTAATATGTATGGACACACATAAATGTATGCATATGTAATACACATGTATGCATTTTTAGAGACTTTAAAAGGAATATGGGCACATTTAATTAAGTGAGTGTGTTACATTCAGTTAAGTAAGTGTCTTGTCAATAACTATTGGTATGTGTCTTGTCAATAACTATTGGTACGATGTCAATTTGTCATAAATATCTGTAAGGAGTCATAAGGTAAGTATTAATGAGATGAGAATAAGATATGGTACACAATCTATCATAAAATAAAGGTAGTTGAAGCCTTGTAAAATATAAAATCTTGTTTTCTTAGTGTGATAATAATATTTTATGTTGCATATTTTCTCATGGTATCAAAGCCATGTTTGTTATGATCTTCTCAAGTAAATGAATCTAATTATGGGGAATCCACAATCTAATAATGATAGTTGTAGAGAATTGTCTTGGTGAAGTGGATTGATGGTTATTGTTGTTGTTCACCCAAACATATTGGTTATATGTGATGGTGCTTGTAGGTAAGAATGTTGTTGAACTCATTTTTAGTATTATAGGTAGTTTTTGACATGACTGCACCAAACAACTTAAAATGATATTAGTGGAGGAGGTGGGTGTGTGCACATCCAACAATAGAAAAAAGAAGATCATTAAAGCACATTAAAAATGGTTGTTAGAGGAGAATATTGATTCCTAGACATGATTTTAAGTAGGGTGGTACTTTTAAGTAGGGCGTTAGAGGAGGATAGGTGCTTGAGATCTCCAAATCTCACAAGATTCTTCTCATAAATGTTTTCTTGTATGGGAGGCTTTCGAAATACAACTCCAATTTCAACTCATAATTGCATTACTTGGAGTGAGTGTATTGTCAACAACTATTGGTTTGCTATCAATTTGTAATAAACATGGGTAAGGAGTTATAGTCTAAAGGACTAGTGTCAAATTAGATGAGAGTGAGATGTGGTACACAAACTATTATAAAGGCATATACAACCCTATACAATGTAATTGTGTTGTCTTTATATGTTTTGATGAATATTTTATGTTATCAATATTTTCACACACAAACCAAACATATCATAAGTACTTGTATCCATGCCCACATCATTGGTAATTATTCCAATTTTCTTCAAAAAATTTCATGTAGATGGAGATGTAGCAACACCAAGTTATGATGGAGTTAGATTGGAGCTCCTTATATTAAGTGAGAATGAAACTCATAAATTTTTACCTAGAGATATAGCTCCCTACCTAGAATACCAAAATAAGGTCATTGACAAAATGCTCACCATCATTAATACTTATTCTAATTTTCCTATATTTTCATGTATATGGAGATGTAGCAACACCAAGTTATAATGGAGTTAGATTGGAGCTCCTTATGATTTAACTATATTAAATGAGAATGAAACTCATAAATTTTTATGTAGAGATATAACTCCCGACCTAGAATACCAAAATAAGTTCATTGGCAAGATACTAACCATCATTAATACTTATTCTAATTTTCTTATAGAAATATGTAACTATGCCAAAACATAAAGTGAAAATGGCATTCATACATTTTCATTTATAAATATAGATCTTTAACCAAAACACTAACTCTAAACATTTAGCAAGACAAACTCTAAACATACCACAAAACATCTACATGTATAATTTTCCTTAACCCATTAAACATTTGGTAAGACAAACTCTAAACATACCACAAAACATTTACATGTCCAATTTTCCTTTTCCTTAACCCATTTAAACGAGAAACAAACCACATAAATAAAAGAAGACCATGCCCAAAAATTTAATCTTCAATCATTATCACAACAACTACTCCAAATCACCACTAACTTTTGAATAACCTTTCTACCCTCCTATCACCACCAAGTTATAATGGAGTTAGATAGGAGCTCCTTGTGATTTAGTTACATTAATTGATAATGAAACTCATAATTTTTTACCTGGAGATATAGCTCCCTACTTAGAATACCAAAATAAGGTCATTGGAAAAATGTTCATGATCATTAATACTTATTCTAATTTTCTTATATTTTCATGTAGATGGAGATGTAGCAACACCAAATTATAATAGAGTTAGATTAGAGCTCCTTACAATTTAGCTATAATAAATGAGAATGGAATTAATTTTTTTTTACCTAGAGATATAACTCCCTACCTAGAATACCAAAATAAGGTCATTCTCAAGATGCTCACCATCATTAATATTTATTCTAAGTTTTCTTATATTTTCATGTAGATGTAGATGTAGCAAAACGAAGTTATAATGGAGTTAGATTGGATCTCCTTATGATTTAGCTATATTAAGTGAGAATGGAACTCATAACTTTTGACCTAGAGCTATAGCTCCCTACATAGAATACTAAAATAAGGTCATTGGCAAGATGCTCACCATCATTAATACTTACTCTAATTTTCTTATAAAAATATGTAACTATGCCAAAACATAAAGTGAAAATGGCATTCATATATTTTCATTTATACATATAGATCTTTAACCAAAAAACTAACTCTAAACATTTAGCAAGAAAAACTCTAAACATACCACAAGATATCTACATGTCTAATTTTCCTTAACCCATTAAAACTTTAGCAAGACAAACTCTAAACATACCACAAAACATTTACATGTCCAATTTTCCTTTTCCTTAACCAGTTTAAACGAGAAACAAACCACATACAAAAGAAGACCATGCCCAAAAATTTAAACTTCAATCATTATCCCAACAACTAATCCAAATCACCAATAACTTTTGAATAACCTTTCTACCCTCCTATCACAACCAAGTTATAATGGAGTTAGATTGGATATCCTTATGATTTAGTTATATTAAGTGAGAATTAAAATCATAACTTTTTACCTAGAGATGTAACTCCCTACTTAGAATACCAAAATAAGGTCATTGGAAAAATGTTCACCATCATTAATACTTATTCTAATTTTCTTGTATTTTCATATAGATGGAGATGTAGCAACACCAAGTTATAATAGAGATAGATTCGAATTCCTTATGATTTAGATATATTAAATGAGAACGGAACTCGAAATTTTTTACCTAGATATATAACTCCCTACCTAGAATACCAAAATAAGGTCATGCTCAAGATGCTCACCATCATTAATACTTATTCTAATTTTCTTATATTTTCATGTATATGGAGATGAAGCAACACCGAGTTATAATGGAGTTAGATTGAAGCTCCTTATGCTTTAGCTATATTAAGTGAAAATGGAACTCATAAATTTTGACCTAGAGATATAGCTCCCTACATAGAATACCAAGATAAGGTTAAGGTCATTGGCAAGATGATCACCGTCATTAATACTTATTCTAATTTTCTTATAGAAATATGTAACTATGCCAAAACATAAAGTGAAAATGGCATTCATACATTTTCATTTATAAATATAGATCTTTAACCAAAACAATAACTCTAAACATTTAGCAAGACAAACTCTAAACATACCACAAAACCTCTACATGTCTAATTTTTCTTAACCCATTAAAAATTTAGCAAGACAAACTCTAAACATACCACAAATCATTTACATGTCCAATTTTCCTTTTCCTTAACCCATTTAAATAAAAGAAAATCATGCCCAAAAATTTAAACTTCAATCATTATCACAACAACTTTTCCAAATCACCACTAACTTTTGAATAACCTTTCTACCCTCCTATCACCACCAAATTATAATGGAGTTAGATAGGAGCTCCTTATGATTTAGTTACATTAAGTGAGAATGAAACTCATAACTTTTTACCTAGAGATATAGCTCCCTACTTAGAATACCAAAATAAGGTCATTGACAAAATGTTCACCATCATTAATACTTATTCTAATTTTCTTATATTTTCATGTAGATGGAGATGTAGCAACACCAAGTTATAATAGAGTTAAATTGGAGCTCCTTGTGATTTAGCTATATTAAATGAGAATAGAACTCAAATTTTTTTACCTAGAGATATAACTCACTACCTAGGATACCAAAATAAGGTCATTCTCAATATGCTCACCATCATTAATACTTATTCTAATTTTCTTATGTTTTCGTGTAGATGGAGATGTAGAAACACCAAGTTATAATAGATTTAGATTGGAGCTCCTTATGATTTAGCTATATTAAGTGAGAATGAAACTCATAACTTTTGACCTAGAGATATAGCTCCCTACATAGAATACCAAGATAAGGTCATTGGCAAGATGCTCACCATCATTAATACTTATTCTAATTTTCTTATAGAAATATATAACTATGCCAAAACATAAAGTGAAAATGGCATTCATACATTTTCATTTATAAATATAGATCTTTAACCAAAATACTAACTCTAAACATTTAGCAAGAGAAACTCTAAACTTACCACAAAACATCTACATGTCTAATTTTTTTTAACCCATTAAACATTTAGCAAGACAAACTCTAAACATACCACAAAACATTTACATGTCCAATTTTCCTTTTCCTTAACCCATTTAAATGAGAAACAAACCACATACAAAAGAAGACCATGCCCAAAAATTTAAACTTCAATCATTATCACAACAACTTCTCCAAATCACCATTAACTTTTGAATAACCTTTCTACCCTCCTATCGCCATTAATATGCTCACCAAGATGCTCACCATTATTATACTTATTCTAATTTTCTTATATTTTCATGTAGATGGAGATGTAGCAACACCAAGTTATAATGGAGTTAGTTTGGTTCTCCTTGTGATTTAGCTATATTAAGTGAGAATAGAACTCATAACTTTCGACCTAGAGATATAGCTCCCTATATAGAATACCAAAATAAGGTCATTGGCAAGATACTCACCATCATTAATACTTACTCTAATTTTCTCATAGAAATATGTAACTATGCCAAAACATAAAGTGAAAATGGAAATCATACATTTTCATTTATAAATATAAATCTTTAACCAAAACACTAACTCTAAACATTTAGCAAGACAAACTCTAAACATACCACAAAACATCTATATGTCTAATTTTTCTTAACCATTAAACATTTAGCAAGACAAACTCTAAACATACCACAAAACATTTACATGTCTAATTTCATTTTCCTTAACCCATTTAAACCAGAAACAAACCACATACAGAAAAAGACCATGCCCAAAAATTTAAACTTCAATCATTATCCCAACAACTACTCCAAATCACCACTAACTTTTGACTAACCCTTCCACCCTCCTATCACCATTAATATGCTCACCAAGATGCTCACCATCATTATACTTATTCTAATTTTGTTATATTTTCATGTAGATGGAGATGTAGCAACACCAAGTTATAATGGAGTTGGATTGGAGATCCTTATGATTTAGCTATATTAAGTGAGAATGAAACTCATAAATTTTGACCTAGAGATATAGCTCTCTGCATAGAATACCAAAATAAGGTCATTGACAAGATTCTCACCATCATTAATACTTACTCTAATTTTCTTATAGAAATGTGTAACTATGCCAAACATGAAGTGAAAATGAGATTCATATATTTTCGTTTACAAATATAGATCTTTAACCAAAACACTAACTCTAAACATTTAACAAAACAAACTCTAAACATACCATTAAACATCTACATGTCCAATTTTCCTCAATCCATTTAAACGATAACTATGCTAATTCTAATTTTCTTATAGAAATATGTAACTATGCTAAAACATAAAGTGAAAATGAGATTCATACATTTTCATTTGTAAATATAGATCCTTAACCAAAACACAAACCCTAAACATTCATCAAGACAAACTCTAAACATATCACAAAACATCTAGTCCACATAAAATAAAAATAAAAAAAGAGCATATTAAAAAATTTAAACTTCAATCATTATCACAACAACTACTCCAAATCACTACTAACTTTTGAATAACATTTCTACCCTCCTATCACCATTAATACTCTTTCTAACTTTCTATCACAATTCATTTCAGTTAACAGGTCTCAACAACAACCATCTTCTCGTCCTTCTAGATATTAAAATTTTACTATGCAGAAGACATAAAAATTATCACAACAACTACTCCAAATTGCTACTAACTTTCGAATAACCTTTCTACCCTCCTATCACCATTAATACTCGTTCTAACTTTCTATCACGATTCATTTCAATTAACAACTCCAAAACAGCAATCATCTTCTCACCCTTCTAGGTATTAAAATTTTACTATATAGAAGACATAAAAATTATCAGAACAACTACTCCAAATCACCATTAACTTTTGAATAACCTTTCTACCCTCCTATCACCATGAATACTCTTTCTAACTTTCTATCACAATTCATTTATTCATTTCAGTTAACACACATCCAGAACAACCATCATCTTCTCGTCCTTCTAGGTATTAAAATTTTACATAAAATATGCAGTAGAAAGTCAACAACCAGACTCGAGGATAACGCGTTTCCTTTGCATTTGTGATAGGTTTTAATAACCTTGTTAAGTTTCTATCAATATTCATTTCAATTAACACCTCCAGAACAATATTCATTTCAATTAACACCTCCAGAACAGCAATCAGCTCTCGTCCTTTTAAGAGAATAAATAAACATTATAGGCTGGAGGATGCCGCGTCTGATTTGCATTTGTGGTAGGGTTTAATAACCTTTCTGACTTTCTATCAATATTCATTTCAATTTAACACCTGCAGAGCAGCAATCACCTTCTCGTCCTTTCCGATATTAACAATCTGCTCTGCTAAAAAACCATAAATATACATCACAAAGTCAACAACCAGGCTCGAAGATGCCGCGTCTCCTCCTTTGCTTTTGTTGCAATCCACCAAAATGAAAATGAGTGTTTGTATCAGAGTCAAAGGGATCGTCAAAACCATTATAAAATATTAAAACGCTGTACCAGTTTCATACTGGCGAGTATCCGCATTGACATTTTGGTTCAAGCACAGCCAATTAGAAGGACGGTTGAGGTCCATGATTGCACTAAAGCTCTTGCTAATTAGACCAGAGTATATAATATTCAGATCCACTATTGTTACGTCATAACTGCTTACATTTTAATTCTGTTGACTTCTATATCCATCGATGCCTAATCTCTGTATTATTTTTAGTTAATTAAAGGAATGAGCTAATTTTGGAGCAATTTTTTCTTTCTAGGTATTTTTTCCGGTAGGTTTTTAGTTGGTTTGTTTTTAAATTTTTGATAAATTTAGAATTTTGATTGATTTTCTGAGTATCTGGATTGATTTAAAATAAGACATAACACTTATAATAAAATTCTAAAAATACATAAAACATTGATCTATACAAAACTCAGATTATTCCTGAAAATTTGACTGAATTCAGGCCAATTTTTTTTTTTTTTTTTAATGAAAAGTGCAACTCGAAAGGGAAGTTAATTAAATAACAGAAGCCTCTGAAAGCATACGCTCGTTAAACTAGTAAAGAAATCTTCCTCTCTCTACTCCAGAATTGTCGTTATCCCAGAGGAACTTGCGCAGTAACAGTACAGATATGCATGTTCAGTGTCCTATACTTCTACTGACAAACCCAAGAGATTTTTCTGAGGCAACGCGTTTTGACTTTTATTTTTTCTGAACAAAGTTCTATGAGAAGGTGGTTGCTTCAGAATAAGGGCCAAGTCCACTACCCTCGTGGAAAACGACAAGGACTTCAATCTCAAGGACGATCCCTGTTCACATGCTATGAACTCACAAGTGGGCTTTGGTAGGCGAGAAGCTTTCTGAATATGTCGGTTGCTCGGGCGGCCCCTCCCACCGCTTACGCGGTGTGTTACGCAGAGCCCGCAAAAAGAGACTGCCAATACAAACACATGGCTTTACGTTACTCGGATTCCACAGCGCCAATCCAAATGCCTTTCCTCAGTTGTTGTTGACAGGCCGGTCAGAGCAGGGCAGGCAGGCAGGCCGGCCGGCCAGTCTACTCTGCCCTCTGCCACAACGGGGGATTCCGTCTGAATGAAACCGTGCTTCCTTTTCTGACGTATTCCGGCCGCTCACTCCTGCAGCAGCAGAGTACTATGTGGCGAGGTCGTTGGGGGATCTTTTGACTATTGGCGTTTGACTCTGGACCTTCTAGATCGCTGACTTTTGACCACAACCATCGTTTTCGTCATTATTGTTATTGTTGTTTTAACGTGGATTCTGGTTTTACTTGGAGGCAGGATTAGGTAGAGACGATAGCAATAGACAAGCGGATTTTATTTTATTTGACCTGGAATCCAAAATGATATTTTTTTGGGTGAGGTTCTCGAATTGAACTATATAAATAGTCGGTTGGTAGAAACTCTATAAAAGGCAATATGCCACTTTGGGTCCCCTGCCATCTTCTTAAGATCTTCTTAATCCCACCAACTTCTTAACTAAAATGTTTTCATGTATTGGATATTGTATTGTTTGAGACCCTTCAAATATTTTTCAAAACCAAGAAGATTGAGTTGGAGAGTTTGGATATTATTGATGACTTGTAGAAAAATTATTTGGGATAAGTATGGTATCTCTAGATAAATGAAGATTGATTATTTTGGTAAATTGTTGAGAAATAATCATACTTTGGTCAATTTCAATATACATAAGAACATACATAGGAGTAAACTATATTACTGGTGTTTTGATCTCTTTCTTTACATATTCAAAGGCTTCTCTATCTAAATGATAAAGATTGATTTTTTTGGTAAACACTTGAGAAATAATCATACTTTGTTCAATTCCAACAACATACAGAAGGAGTAAATTATATTGGTGGTGTTTTGACTTTTTTCTCTACATATCCAAAGGTTTCTCTATCTAAAATTGTTAGCAAAAGTAAATCAACTTCTTTTAAAAACACTCTTCTTCATTCAAAGAAATCCCTACATAGCATTAATTTTGTTACCAATTGAATCCCTTCTAATTCTTTTGTGTGTTATGAGAAGGCCTTATTCTGTACTTTATCATGGATAAGGCAATATTAGCTTCAAATGTGAATCTTGATCTTGTGGGTTAAGAAGAAAAATGACTACAAGTGAATCCCTTCTAATTCTTTTGTGTGTTATGAGAAGGCCTTATGCTGTACTTTATCATGGATAAGGTAATATTAGCTTCAAATGTGAATCTTGATCTTGTGGGTTAAGAAGAAAAATGACTATTACCTTAAACATAGAATGATATGTAGGTTTAATTGCTTATGACCATCATTGCAAATCCCTAGAATTGTATTACCTTAAACATAGGATGATATGTAGGTTTAATTGCTCATGACCATCATTACAAATCCCTAAAATTGTATAACCTTAAACATAGGATTATATGTAGGTTTAATTGCTTATGACCATCATTGCAAATCCCTAGAATTGTATTGTTGATACATGGGGTTCTTTTTTGGAGATTTTAAGAAGAAAAATGGCTATTACCTTAAACATAGGATGATATGTAGGTTTAATTGCTTATGACCATCATTCCAAATCCCTAGAATTTTATTGTTGATACATGGGGTTCTTTTTTGGAGATTTTAAGAAGAAGAATGACTATTACCTTAAACATAGGATGATATGTAGGTTTAATTTCTTATGACCATCATTGCAAATCCCACAAATCCCTAGAATTGTATTACCTTAAACGTATGATGATATGTAGGTTTAATTGCTTATGACCATCATTGCAAATCCCTAGAATTGTATTGTTGATACATGGGGTTCTTTTTTGGATATTTTAGTGATGATCCCCTTGAATGCTAAGGGTTTTGTTATTTTCAATTTTTCTCAAAGAAAAACATAAMGTAGGTTACTAATACAGGTTTTTGGTTTATGGAAAAAATTGGATTGGATTTATTGAGCCTGAGCATCTTAGTTTCAACCCACTTATAAATCAATAACAAAGTTTTGACTTGGTTMAGAATGATCAAATTTCCTTTTGAATATTGGAATGAGAAATATTGTTATGATTGTTGGGAAAATTTATTACTCTGKACCTAAAAACCACATAACATAGGTTACTAATAAGGGCCCTTAAGTTTATGGAAAAAGTTGGCCTAAATTTAATGACCCTTGGCATCTTAATTTCAACCCACTTATAAAATCATTAACAAACTTTTGACTTGTTTAAGAATGATCAATTTTCCTTTTGAATATTGGAATGAGAAATATTGTTCTGAGTATTAGTAATACTTTGGGAACTTTTATTACTTTGGACCTAAAAACCAAAACAAGGACTACATCCTCCACTACTTGAATTTGCACTTATAAAAATTAAATAAATATCTAATGTTGCTACATAGAGTATTTTGTTGCCAATGTTGTTTTGTATTCTCAAGTTTTAATAATTATAATGTCATCTTATTTGATGTTGTAACTATTGATGTTGTAATCACGAAGTGCAAATCACATCGCCATGTTCTCCAACCATGCCTTGGTGGTTAAGTCATCTGTGGCACCCATGAACTCGGGAAACATAAATTTTTCAAGTTCCTTGTATACATTGTTGCTAACCACTAGAGGGCGTTCTGAACCCTTATCCTAATCAAGACGACTAATCAAATCCTTTAACATCCTCTGAAAGGATCTCATCATACCTACCACATCTCCCACAACAACCTGCTCCTCCTTAGTAGTCTTCTCATCTCCTTGAGGGTTATATCCCTCTGGTGTGGATACTCTCGGAGGAGACATAATTTTTCCTCCCACACCACAACACCTACTCATCCTGCGTCCTCTAACCATGATTATCGGCATGGACAATTCCAAAATTTATTAGTGATATATCTATAATCATTTTATTTAACATAGTAGAAGGCGTAACGGTCCAATGTCACAGGGTTGAACCCGCTCTGATACCATATGTAACAACCCCTCTGTTACGACATCAAATAAGTGAGTACAATAAAGGTATTTTTTTTTTTAAACATTAGTTAAAATAACATCAATAGTTAGAACAAGTGACATTATACTAGTCCATGAACCATGTATACATTAAGTTCTCCCATCAAAATTCCAAAACTTTATTGAGCAACTCACATTCAACATCCAAGTTATTTTGTTTATAAAAGTGATCATGGTTGCATACTTGTAATCAATTTACAAATAGTCATCTCTCTTTTAACTATTTTTCATAACTTTCCAGATATAGCATTAATTTAATATCTCCCTTGACTATGATACCAAAGCTTTAATCATTGCACATTTCACATCTATTTGCAACTATAAAACATAGTAGTTTTTCATTACTCTTTTAACATCTCTCCATCCAATTAATGAATTCACTTTTAAAAAATTAGTTTTATGTAAACTTTCCTTTTAAACATTGTAATTTTAATGTTATTATGTTAGAGTCTCCAACCAATTAATGAATTCACTTTAACAATTTAGTTTTATGTAAACTTTTCTTTTAAGCATTGCAATTTTAATGTTATTGTGTTATTATTGTGTTAGAGAATCAAAGTTATGTAGATATTTCATTTTTTTTTATTGAGATAAATTTTTTTATTGATAAATTTATATTAATAGGAAAAATTATTAATATATAAATTTTTTAAATGTAAATTTAATAAACATTTTAAAAAATAAATTTATTATTCATATAAATAATAAATAATAAATTAAATTTAAATATTTACATCAAAATTTTGTTCTTTACTTAATATTAATAATTAATAATTATTATTCATTTTTCTCATTTTTATATAAATAAAAGATAAAAATAAAAATAAAAATAAAAATAAAAGTATTATATTTATAAAAACCATCCACCTACTAACATAATACATATCTCCTAAATCAAAATATACAGTATATTGAGCTTTTCTCATTTCTTTATATAAATATAAAATCTTTGTAATATATAACATTAAAAAAAGATACATATATTCATTACTTTATACTCTAAACAATTCAAAAGTAATGAAAATTCAAGATCTGTCTTGTTTGTCTTAACCCATGTTACATAAATATTATTACTATGCCCTTTTGTATTACTTCATACTATATATTTTTGTTTTAAACATATTTTTTTATTTAGAAAAAAAAAAAATTAAAAAATATTATTTTTATTAAAAAGTTTTATTGTAGTAATAATCTAAATTTAGATTATAAAAACAAACATATGTTTTATTTAGATAAAAAAATATTATTTTTGTTAAAAAAAATTATTACAATAATAATCTAAATTTAAATTATAAAAAACATAAAAAGATAATTAATTAAGTATAATATTTAAAATTTATTATAATATTAAAATAAT
>ML796576.1:265003-289795 GCA_009831015.1 Picea engelmannii
AATATTTCCATTACAGACAGACAGTAGAGCTTTAACATATAAGCATGTGTTGCTGACTGTTAAATCCCTTTGAACAGGGAGGCCAGACTTACTCTCTGTGTAGATAAACGCCTGTTAATTGGTACACCCATGTTCCCTAATTTTGAGCATCAGATATTGCATTGGAAAGTTTTCTAAAAGAGAGTGAATCTGTGATTTCAATTCTTTCAATCCTTGTTATAGCACTGGTAGAATTATCTAAAGATAACGATGGACGCTTGAATTAACTGATTCTACCAGTCGTAATATAATACAACTATTCAGTCTGCTGCTTGTTGCCTCGCCATATCGTTAATTATGTTTAGTTTCAGATCATACCTATTAATTTCAGATCATATAAATTCTTCTGTAATTTCATCCAGGATGGGAATTCAATGCATGGGCTAACCTTTAATGGAGTGATATTTCGAAGCAGTAAAAAAGTTCTTGGAAATATTGCAGCAATTGCAGGAAATATAAGTATACAATGTTCCAATATAAATGCATAGGAAGTAGATGCACAATCAATAAAAGATCCCCATGATTGTTGATTCCAGCTGAGATTGGGAACACTATCTACATCTCTCGAGAGGGAGCATCTAATTGCCGATGGAAAATAAAATTTGTTCTCGAAAACAAAATATTCAACTGCGAATTACATACCTCTACAAGATGATGGTGTTATAAATATTTTTCGATGATCGGGAATCGATTCTCCTCGAGTACAATATTCGATGAATAATCAATCCAATGAATTAATTGGCTAAGAAAGTTTGCGCATTCCCGAGGGAACAATGTCCTCGAGCAGGCCGTGGTCCGTTGGATTGGGCACTGCCGCCGCAGTTTGAGTCTGAGAACGTTGCTGCAGCAATGCTGGATGAGGCGGAGGCACTGCACTAATCATGTGACGCTGTGACGCCTGTAAATCGGTTTCTTGCTCTTGTTGTTGTTGCTGCTGCTGCTGCATGTGGTGGTCGAATGAGGCAGCGGCAGTGGTGCGCGGCGCCATCATTTGCAATGAGAAGCTGAGGGGAGGTTGAGTGAAAGGCGGCAATGAATTTGTAGTGTTCCTCTCTGCTATGTGGGAAGCTTCCCCTCCTGAACTGCGCAGCAATGCGGGGCTTTGATGCGTGTGCTGACCTTCGTAAGTAGTTATGACAATGCTGGGGTCTTCAAACGAACGTTCCACTCTCTTTTTCACAGAGCATTTAGCATTTGTGCATCTATAGTAACTCCTGCAATATAAAATAATAATAAAGACTCCATCAGCTAACGTACTTGTGAGGCCAGGCCATGGCTAGCTTCAGTCAAGAGCAAGCAAGCAAGCAGAGATTCCTTTCTTCGTAGTCACAGACATATCTAGCTTGCACGCATGCAAGCAAAAGATTCGAGGATTCCATTCCCAATTTAAAAACCATTTCATGATTTGATTGAACTGAGCTGAGATGAGCGATTCCAATTTCCCAGTTAGGGTTCGAGATTAACGGGATTCTTGTAGCTTTCTTGATAAGATTAGGGTACACTGTAATTCAACGGTAATTTCAGATTTGATATCGATGAGAGAGCATGGAAAGATTGAATTTTTATCAGAGAAACCAACCTGGGGTAAGGGCTATTCTTCACAGCTTTCTGGCCATACTTTCTCCATCTATATCCATCTTCCAAGTGATCCACATCGCTTTTGGTCATGAAGGCAAATCTGGGCTCGCGGTTTCGTTTCTGACCCTTCTTTCTAGGCTTGTTCCTGATTTCATAAGAAAAAAATCATGTAAATACGTTGAATGATGAGAAAAATCTAATGGGAGAAATCTATTGAGAAAAGCGGAGGTTAGAAAATTTACAGTTTTTTAGACTGTGGTGAAGGCTTGTCCAGGGATTCCTGATCTTCCGGAGCCTGAGGCACCGCTGACCCCCCTTTTGCACCGCTTGTAGACGCCACCGTCCCAAGGCGGCTCGGTTCTTGATCCTCGATTGCTTCTGTAGAAGACGAAGATATGGAAGAGACTGGCGTTGTGGGCACATTAGGGGTATCGCCAATATGACCTGATCCGGCTCCGGCTCCGGCTCGTTCTTCGGCTGTTAATGGACACGAGAAATCGAATGGGGCCGCTCCCTGAGGACCGGATGCGGTTTGACCTAGAGACCTTGAATAATCCACAGCATCCATTTGCAGCCCGGCCTGTAGGCACTCCGTGAAGCTCATATAAGGGGAATCGAACCCGGCATCGATTTCCATGAATTCTGCCAGGCCAGCGCTGATCATGGGCAAGCCCGTTTGCCTATCTGATCCTTCCACGCCACTCCACAATTCTGAAGAGGACCCAAAGAACCCACTATGGCTCGACGACTCAGGTAATAGTACTGTATTCATCATGTTCATATTAGCAGCAGCACTCATGCTCTGAAACAACAGGTCCCGATTATCAGAATACGGAGCAGGGTTAATGTTCCAGCTGCCAGAATCACGCGTCTGCTTGCCAGGCTGATGTTCTACGAAGGGACCGGAAGAGATTTCTCCTGCAAGGTGTTTCCACATGGCATCCTGTCTTTCTTGAACTTGAGTCTTGGGAATAGACTGTTCGCCGGCCATTACCTAGTTTCCAAGCTGCCAAATTCCCACAACACCAGATTCACGATGTATGTATAATGTCTGTATGCAAATCGCTGCCCGCATTCCGAATTGCAGGAAACGGATGGCTGCACCAAAACCCTAATAGAAAACCGATCCGGCAGCCCTTTTCTGGAACTTATGCAAGGTCAAGGATGAGGGGGAACAGGAACAGGAGCAGAACAGGAGCAGGAGCGGCAGCAGGAGCGGGCCGAGGAGATGGAGCAGGCTACGTTAAGGGTTCGAAACTTGGGGAAGCAAACACGGAAGGATCATGTATACACTATTCTGCCTCGATATGTATGCGTCGTTGAACACGGACCTCCACCATTGAGCGATACAAGATTTATTACACAAAGACCGATGGCAGCGCTCGCTGAATATGAAGAATACCATTACCGACTCTCGAAGCAAAAGGAAGGAGCTGATGCAGCGCAGAAGGAGGAGGAGATGCGGCGCTGAGTCCCATCAAAGGGCGGGCAGAAAGTAAATCGGAACGTTCTACGAGTCAAAACAATGGCGGACGTGGCAACTTTAAATGCTAACCAGGCCGCTAATGGGGAGTTGCCCCCCCCTACCCGCCCGCGCCCACCCGGTCCGTCCGACCTCCAACCTCCGCCCACCCTCACAGATTTCTGTTCGTAGGACGCGTGTTTTCCTGCAAAACCGCTGTTCCCGTTGGCTGAATAACCGCGCGTTCAGACAGTCGGTTGACCTTGCCCCGCATCGTGCGCTATAATTGTGTATATTTTATTTCAAACCAGTGTGAACGAGGGCGTAATTTGCAAGAGCTTTCCAGTTAGTGTTCTAGTCGTAAAAGGTAACGAAGCCAAGGATGTTGTTTTTTTCTGTATATTTTATTTCAAGCCAGTGTGAACGAGGGCGGGCGTCCAGTTCGAGCTCTTCTAGTAAAAGGTAACCAATCCAAGGATGTTGTTTTTTTCTGACATGCGGATCGCATGCTGACACGCCATCATCGTCATTGCCATCATCAAACCTCCACATATTCTCCTTCCACTCGGTTTTACTAGATTCCCCCTTTAACACTTTCTTACCAATATTATTATTCCCCCCGTTCTTCACATTGAATTAATTAATTGGGAGCCACTTAGCATCCCAAATACCCACATTTATGTGAAGCTTCTTACTTACCTCCCCCTAAGTAACTTAACTCCCCTAGGCCCTGCTGCCCTACTCTAAGCTGACTAACTCAATTCCCCTCCCCTCCCCTCCCCTCGGGCCCTCATGACCTACCCTAGGATGCTTTCAGCTCAGTAACGACCCCTACACTCTGACATGCTTGTAGGTGATTAACTACCCCACTCTGGTGCCTATGCCATGGCCCGCTAGCCCTGTATCGTTATGGGCTCAGTGAGCGTTATAGTGTAGTAAAACTTTATGTCTCTCGAAACTCTTTTAGTGGGGCAAGGTGATGCAAGCAATCTGCTCTTCCCGATTCATCCACATCGCCCACACATTTCAAAATGGTATATGCACATTTTACTTTTTAAAAACTAGAAGTTTGAGCCCCACGCCAGGGGAAGTACACTCACAATGGATACCTACTTTTGAGCATTGAGAAATGCAATGACATGACACTGAAAGAAAGGCAAACTTTGTCGATGGAATTCCCATCTCAATCTCTTGGTGGGAAGTTCGAATTCCCATATCAATATAGAGAAGCTAAGCTCTTCGTTCTCTCTTGGCTCAGAGTAAGACCATATACATGAAAGGATTAATGACAGATACATTATTTAACACTTTGATTTGATATTTTGGTTAAAGATTTATCACAAATGAAAGAGTTTTCAATTCCATCTCCTAAATTGTTTTTGTTGGATGGTGACAACACCTTATACTTGAATGAAATATAATATTTTGATGGGGTATTTTGGTTAAGTATCCATATTCTAGTAAAAGGTCTTGATTTTCATTTCAGAAAAGGTCTTTCTAAATCATGATAACTCCATATATAGAAAGGGAATATTAAAGAAGCAAGACCCTGCAAAACACCCTAGTTTGTTTTTTTGGTTATAGATCTATATCCACAATGAAAAGGTCTTGAGCCCATCCCAAAGTAGTCTTGCTAAATACAACAATACCATATGCATGAATGAAATATTAATGATGTGTGTTCCTCATTGAACATCCTATTTTGGTATTTTGGTTAAGGATCCATATCCACATATAAAAGGTCTTGAGTTCCATCTCCTAAGTAGTCTTGCTAAATTGTGACAACTTTGTTTATGAGAATGAAAGCAACACCCTAGTTTGATTTTTCGGTTATAGATCTATATCCACAAGTAAAAGGTTTTGGTTATAGATCTATATCCACAAGTAAAAGGTCCCGAGCCCATCCCAAATTAATATTACTAAATTACAACAATACCATATGCATGAATGAAATGATAATGATGTGTGTTCCTCATTGAACATCTTATTTTGGTGTTTTGGTTAAAGAACCATATCCACAAATAAAAGGTCTTGAATTCCATCTCCTAAGTAGTCTTGCTAAATTGTGACAACTTTGCTTATGGGAATGAAAGCTAAATAGCGTGCAAAACACCCTAGTTTGATTTTTTGGTTGTAGATCTATATCCACAAGTAAAAGGTCTTGAGCCCATCCAAAGTAGTCTTGCTAAATTACAAAAATACCATATGCATGAATGAAATATTAATGATGTGTGTTCCTCATTGAACACCCTAGTTTGGTGTTTTGGTTAAGGATCCATATCCACATATAAAAGGTCTTGAGTTCCATCTCCTAAGTAGTCTTGCTAAATTGTGACAACTTTGTCTATGAGAATGAAAGCTAAATGACATGGGTACCTTTCCAAACACTTGAATTTGGTGTTTTGGTTAATTACTCTTTGTACAAGAATGAAAGATTAATGATGTAATGGTTGGTGAAAGTGCAATTTTTTTCATTTCTTAAATTGCATTTTTTAATGCATAAATGAACTCAACACCCTAAAAAACCGTATTACACCCCAATCTTAACAACTAATATATGCAATTCTAACAATTCTTTAAAATTTTAATCAAATTTTCCAAAAAAATAAAAATAAAATAACACATTTAAATTAAACTTTACTTTAAATATTTTCATAAAAATTTAAATATAAAATAATTATAATAAATTCTCATCAATTTTTATAAATAGATTTCACCTTCTCTTCTTCTTCTTCTTAGTACAATCATTTGTACTATTAAATTCAACAAATAACACATCAATTAGTTATCATAAACTTAATTACATACGCTTGTATTGATAATTCCACCTTCTCTTCTTCTTAGTACAATCATTTGTACTATTAAATTCAACAAATAACACATCAATCAGTTATCATAAACTTAATTACATACACTTGTATTGATTGAAAGTTTAGTAATATATAAACACTCTTTAAATAACTTTAATATAGTTAAAAATAATCAAATAATCAAATCTTATTATCCTTCAAACCTATAAAATAATTTAGTATATAAATGCAATAAAAAAACTAAATTGTTTAAAAATATCAATCATAAAAAAGTTTTTAAGTTTTTAATACTTGAATTGATGGAAAGGTTTCTAATCCATGATCACAAATTCAAATGACTAATTTGTATAGAATTATTTAGGAATGATCAAAGGTGAAAAAATGATATCATGTTTCCAGTGGTTCGATATCCATGTCTCTAATACACAACCATAATTGAAATGTATTAAATTATTTACGGTTCGATATTCATGTCTCTAATACACAACCATAATTGAAATGTGTTAAATTATTTTAAAATGGTAAAATGTGCAAATTGATATCATGTATTTACTGCATAAATTCATAAACCAAGTTTGTGGGTTTATGCTTTAGTGGCCCAAAACAATGATGTTAATAATTCAAATTCAAATCTAGAAATTTGAGCTCCAACTAAAGTAGGTACACTAACAATTGAGCTCCAACTAAAGTAGGTACACTAACAATTGATACCCACTTTGGAGCAATGAGAAATACAAGGACATGATGCTTCACAAAGATGGACAAACTTTGTCACGGTGGGCACTTTGATCATGGGATTTAGTGAAATCCCTCATATCTTCTATGTCCTATCATATCTTCTATGTCCTATTTTTAAGGTAATTTTATATTTTTAAGGTAATTTTATCTATTTTAATGATAGGTTATTAATAATATGGTTATTTGGTTACTTTATTAAATGCTTTAGCGTAGTGTTTTTATTAAAGATTTACATCAATGTATTAAAAAAATAGGTTTTATTTTTAAATGATTTTGTAAGATTGTAATAAATTTTGTATATATAAAAGATTAGTGAGTATTTTGTTAAATATTTTGATATGTTGTTTTGATTAAAGATTTATATTCACAATTGAAGTGTTTTGTTAAACAACTCAAGTTTAATGTTTTGGTTAAGGATCAATATATGCATGTCAAAGGGCTTGAGTTCCATCCTCAAGTAATCTTGTTATTTCAGAGAAACTCCATAAACATGAATGAAATATCAATGATTGTTAGCTTTTAGATTTTTTTTGAAAGTATTTACACCTTGGTAGGGGTGCCTTCATGTGATGTGAGGTGCATGGTGAAACCCTAGCCTCTTAGTTGTATCTTAGACCTCTTGGTTAATGATATTCAGATATATTTATGTAAGTGGTTTCTTGACCTTGGGATTGGTGCAGGTGTAACAACCATATTGGCTTTAAAACTAGAGTAAATTTATATTTCATTCCAGTAACAAGATTTAAGAACAAAATCTAAGATATCACACAGTGTATCTATAACTGCTATAACTTGAAATTTCTTGAATTTAATACAAAATAATAATTTCATAATTTACCTCTTGAAGAAGAAGGTCGTCTTGCTAAAATTTCTTGCTGAAAGTTACTTGCTGGATGTGCTTTCCTAAAATTGAATATTTACCTCCTAGCCAACTAGAAACAACCTCTTTGGCTCCCTAGCTCCAGGAATCCTTGCGGTTTCCTGGCCCCTGAGCCCAAAGTTCCTAGCAACAACAGTGCCCCTGCAAAAGTTCCCCAAAGCAATATTTCTTTCTATTTCCTCCTCCTTTTCTTCTAGAATTCCCCCCCAAAGAAAAGAAGGCCCCCTTCCAAGTCCTCTCCCCTCTTCCTTATCCCCCTCTCTCGAATCTCTCTCCCTAATAAAATTCCCCAACTACCTTACCCCCTCATTAATTCCCCAACAACCTTATCCCCTCATTAATTCCCCCACCTACCATAGTATAATAAAATAGTAAAAAGATTCATTGTATTTAATTTAACTTAACAACTATGATCAATAAAATCAATTGGGTTGTTACATACACATGTTGAGGAAAAGATATGAAATGATCTTACTCAAGCATTTTCAGATTTTGCTTGGCTAAAGAAAAATAGACGGGAATGTCACCCTAATTTTATAGCCATCAAAATAGAATCCTAACTCACAAGTATTTATTACAAGTGCTTAGGCTAGTCTTTTTTATAAATAAAAGCTTGCTGGAAAATTCATTTTAATATGATTTTCTGAATATAATAGTTGTTGAAATAAATGTAGAGACATAAGTAAAGACACCAAGATGATAATCAAGACAGATGAGATATAAAGAAATCCTTTATTTCATTCCAATTCACCAAAGAGTCATTCTCTTTACAAAATTTCGTGAAGAAATTTCAAACCAAAGTCAAACTTAGACATCCCCGATGGAACATACAAAAGGACTCTGACAGAAAATAAAAAAAACTAAACTCTAAAAGCTGGATTAGCTTGCCACAGATTGTTGCCCACTCGACTCTGCACAATAGCCTTTGTCAGTCATGAAAACTAATTCACAAACAGACAAGTCTACATAGACTATCAAAGATAGATCAACACCTTTGAAAAATAAGTGTTTGAATGATGTAATTCAACCCTGAATCTTACTGTCTACAATAAGACCTTGCTATCATAAAAAATAATTAGGCTTGTGATAAATTAAGGAATGAATGAAAACTGAATTATCTCAACATAAACTCAAAGAGAAAACCTTAGTATGCTTCTCCTTCTATCCTCCTTTGTTCCTCCTTTTCCTTTATCCTTTAAGCAAATTAGAATAGGTTGATGTAGTTGAACTACCTCATTAGTTAAGTTAACTAAAAACTCAACCAACTTTTTAGTTAGGGGGAAAAGTAATAAATCATAATAAGGGTTTTAAATAAATAATAACTAGTAGGTGGGACCTCTTGTGACTCCCTTTAGCTCTTAACAATCATAGCATAACTAGTTAATTAAGAAAAACACCCTTCCTTGTGACTCCCATCATCACATTAACATTTGACAATTTATCTCATTGGTATTTGAAATTATTTTCAAAAAATATATTACTCGTATATCAAAAGAAAACATGTTGTCTAAAACTTCTAAAGTCAATTGTCATCAATACTACATAAAATAAAAACTCAAAAACCATATTTCCCACTCTGAGATGCAATCTTTCCTTAATTGTTGTTGTCACCCTTCGATTTTTCTGAATTTGCCTTTAGTTGTGTTGAGCCTTTAGGCCTAACTTCGTTGATCACATGAGAACAATCATCCCTCAAATGCATCCGGGGAGACACAGATTTATCAGAGCCATTGGAGGGTGAGGAAGGGACAACAATGGCTTTTCCTTTATGAGGGGCATGGTGGGCCTTGATTTGCAACCTTTTGCTATCATGAGAGGAATGAACTGGTGAGTGGACAGGTGTCGCTTGGACAATCTAGTTAATAGGTGGGGGAGTAGGTAAGGACAAATTGGGCCAACCACGATGTCGGGAGACTTTCAGGTAGACAATCTCTTACCATTCGTCGTTTTCGGGAACCTCGGGTTGCAATGAGACATGAGGGGGCACGAGAATACTAGGGGCTTGTGGAGCTTGGAAGGGAGGCCTTTCAAACCTAGGTTGGACCACTCCTTTCCCAATCCAATTGAAAAATCCAGACATAAACAACTGGGCTAACTCTTGTGAGTTAGCATCAAAGTGTATGGAGAATCTTGGCCTTCTTGGGCCTTTGTTCCAATTACCTCTCCCTCGGTTGCCTCTGCCATGGATACCTCGGTTGAAAAAGTTCATTCCTGCATGCATGATTGATTACAAAATAGTCCCTTTAACAACCATACATGACAACTCCTTAAAAATATGAAATAGATTTTGGCTCAACAACATACCAGACTCATGCAATCCAATCCATACAAATTGTTTAACTGTTGTCGATGAGCAAGGGGTGGACAAGGTTCTGGGATATGCGAGGGGTTTGTATTGTGCGAAAAATGATAAAATGAGAGGGAAAAAGAATCATGGTTACTGCTCAAAGACAACAACAATCAACTGCAATGTAAACCAAAGAATATAAAACTGTATTCCAATCAAAAGAAAATGTCATTTCAAACTGTTTCAATATAGAATTCTTTTAACTGTAATTAAATTTTAAGAACAGGGAGTGAAAAATGGATGTGGGAAGGTGAGGGGGTTATAATTAGTGAAAAATGAAATAATCGTAGGGAAAGAGAGTAGATATTGTTCATAAAATTAATTAAGTAATCCATAAAACATATCAACACAAAAGGTCCAACACCAACCAAATAGTCACTGTGATCAAATGATTAATTACTGTGTATAATTCAATCAATTCTGTGCATTAACTTGCTCACTGTTCATAATCAAATATTTAACACAATTTCATCAAAACAAGACAATATGCATTCCACAACAACCTGTAGAGGATATCTGTTCTTCTCATTTATCCAATTAATATTTCAAAACAATCCCCAAATGAATAAACATACACTTATTTCCACTCTGTTCAATGTCAACTCATCAACCACTTTCCTTCAACAATTAAATTGTAAAAATACCATACTGCCAAAGTACCCATGCTTATCTCTGTTGGGATGTATGATATTCATTAAACAAACATAGTGGACAACCAAACACAACGATCCATATTTTAATTGCAAAGATCCTGATCTGCCATTTAAACACACAGACATCAATTACCATTTCAATTCATATGACGTTGTGGGATACAAAAACCACTTAACAAAACACAAGATTATTTATGTGACTGTCATGTCTAACTACTTGAATCTAAACATCCACAATGCTGGGATATCAATCTAATATAACAAGGCAAAAACAACATGCCTGATCTCATCTCACAAATTGATCGAATTAACAAAACCATATATATATATATTTTTAAATCATGACCCTCTTTGATGGAGCAATCAATATAATATCCATAACATATACAGTGGATGGCCATGCCATATTCCCATTCGACAATTTAAAACACACAGTCACAACAATTATTAACTCAACCTATCATGTTGTAGGAACGCCACACATACCCACGCATCACGCATGAAGCATTGTTGTGCATTAATCAATTGTAAACTAAAGCTGGGTTAACAATTCAACAATGACAATGTAAGAGACAACGACTGTGTGTTCAATCCAATTCTCCAATCAACCAAATTACCATGCTGAGTTTAACAATTTGATTTTCATAATAAGCAATGCAGTGAATACATACCATGGTCAACACCACTGTTAACATAAACAACAGAGATGAGCTAGAAATTGAACACTATTGACAAAACCCAACAACTCATAACAACCAACAGTATACCCGACAAGCCACAACGATTCCCTCTATCAAAAACTAGGCTTGAGAAATCAAGGGTTTTCTCTGTGGACCAACATATGGAGACTGGAGTCGACCCCCAACATCGGGTTAGAACCTTCGAGACCAACGGTGCACACACATGGTATACCACCAATGAATTCGTTAACAGGGTGACAGTTCACGAGATAGGAGAGACTGTGAACAAAGGATCAAAGGCTCCATTTTGGCCTTGTAACAACACTTAGAACACACAGGGTATAACCCTTGTGGATCTCCCAATCACCCAACTAACAACACTGTGATAAAACAGAGTCGAGAAGAAGCAATATAACCCATTGCGCAACCATCAGTAGCATGAAAAAACCCATACACAAGTGAAACAATGTGCAGTGACATAAGGCGTTTCAAACCCAGTAAACCCCATAACAAAAACGATTGGGTATGGTGATAAGAAAGCGTGGAGATGACCAGCCAATCTGGACTGAATAAAAACCCTTAAACCAAGACCAATAAGGATGATAGAGGGCCTTCATGGATTCTAACACTTAGAATGATCAACAACACTGTGACTTCAATCATTATTGCAATGAAAACCAGTCTAATGCTTCATTCCAGAAAAACATCACAATTTACATAGTTGCCAAACTTAAGGAAAGCACAGACCCATACATTCTGAGCCAATATCTATTTCATAAGTAGAGAAAATTCATGGATGGCGAAAAGGCATACTTGTAACCAAAATCACCTTAAAACACGAGTTGGTTGAGCGGTTCTTCCTCTTCTTGAAAGTCAGAGCCTAACCACAACAAATCATAGTTGAACAATATCTCGACTAGGGTGGCGGCTAGTGGAAGGAGTAGGAATGACGTGCAATAAATGCATGTCGCCTCCACCCTTAAGTCATTCAATTCCTTAGTACACACCACCCAACCTCCCATTTACTCATTCAATTAAACCATGCATCAGAATTAGCATCCATCACTTGTCCAACGTGCCACCCATATCACATTTATCCATTGCCAACTTACGACATAACACATATCAACCATGTTTCATATAATTCAACAAATCACATAGCTATTAACTTGTTAGATAGGATTAACAACGATCATTTTAATTTCAATGCATGTAGGGTAGCATATTAGTATAGTATAGTTCCTTCCTTTTGCATTTTGTTATATTGCTTTTATCTCCTTTCAACTACTCTTATATATTATTACTAACATGTCTCTTGTGAAGGTGTCACAGTAATGAACCTAGAACAGATAGAAATGATAACAATGGATAACATAGGCCATCATAACATGAAATTAGAGCCTAGAGAAGTATAAAAAACACATAACATGCCTTATCCATCATTCAATTGTCGTAATTAGAACCAACACATAGTAGGCCTTATCCATCGCCAATAAAACTACGATTTCATCAACCATGTAATTAGTGTTGAACAACAACATACCATGAAATAAGAACTAGATTTGATCTCCCAACCTACAAGGGGGTCCCACCTACTAGTATTATATATCTCATTAGCTTATAATTATTAGTCTTAATCAATACTTTGCTGGAGAAATCCTTGTTGCAATTTTAATCGTCAACAAACTGGCGACTCCACAGGGAAATTTGTTTTCAACAAATTTAGAACTCATAACTCATGGTTTCACAGGTCAAGCAGATATAACCTCGAAGATTATGCAACAGGGGGAAGTGAGCGGATTTAATGGAAAAAATGACTGAGAATTCAGGAATAACTCATGAAAAGTGTTAAGTATGAGGGGCTTTACCACTGTGTGCATAATCGTTCAACCGGGATCGACTCTTAACTTCAAGGAGAAAATTTATGGACTTGCTCTCTTAATTTCTCAAACGGATGAAGAAAATGAAAGTAGAAGCGAAAGATAACCCCAAAAAAATAAATTTAGACAATAGTGGAGCAGATAACAAATTCAAGGGTGCTTTCAGGGGAAACATTGTAACAACTGTGTAAGCTTGATTGTTATTGATTAACAATGATTTGCAGGAGTGTCATTGTGGCAGAACGGATCCAACATCTTATTTTGACCAAGTTAACTAAAAGATGGTAGGAAACAAAATCACGACAGAAGTAAAATTGCAATATTAAAACAACAACAATAAAATGACAGAAACATAAAAGTAGTAGGAAAAAATAATAGTTAAAAACAAGAAGTAGAAGTCACACTACCGTAAAGAAGAAAAGAAAATCATGAAAAATCGAAAGCAAAGATAGACTACTAGTATACAAAAAATCCAAACAACGTTAGAAATTTTCACGTTGGTCCCTCATAATGTTTCAAGTGAGAACTGTTAGTGTTGTAGGAAAACAATTCCTCTTGTGAATCCTTTAGAATGTAAGAGTTAGTATTCAGGACAAAAGAAATTTCGAAAGGACCCAGAGGAACTCTGAGGTAATTATCCGCCCTTCAACATACACAATTAGATCATCAAGATAGATATGGATACTGACCAATTCATCAAGAGTTATGTGTATAGGTCTTTTAAAAGCGATACTTGCATCAGGTAAGCTAGAAAGAAGGCATTTATAAGACATAGTACCCCAATTAGTGATAAGAGTGGTTTTGTGAACATCTGCCCCTTTACCCTTGATTTTACTGTAACCCAAAAACATTTCAAGTAAGGGCCTCATCTATGACCTTACAACCTGTTGCAGAATCATTTCCATATTGAGAGGAGGAAAATTATTTCTCATAATAGCATGACTGAAAGTGAGAAATTAATGCAGTTTCTAATATGATCAGTGGTCTTTGAAACATGCATCCAATTGGAAACCCATTCAGGGTAGACTGGAAAAATAATCCCAACCCTTAAGAAATTTTCCAACTCCTTTTGAAAAGTTGCTTTAAATGCAGAGTTAATAGGTATTTTTCCTTGCCCAGCTGGTTTCATGCCTTCCTTGATGGGAATATCACTCTGTATAAGACCAAGATCAAAACCACGAAGATCCTTATAAGACCAAGCAAAAAACTTTTGAAATCCACCAAGTGGCTTGGCAAACTTCATTTCTTCTTCATCAGAACATTGGGTACTTATTTTGACGTTCTTTGAAGAATCGAGTGCCCCAATATTCCAGGATATGGTTTCACCCATGTTCCTTCTTAACTCCTCTTCTCTCCGCTTCTCTTTATTTCCTACATCACTCGATGAAAACGAACTCTCAAGAGGAGTCAAACCCTTAGGAATCTTGTTGTTTTCCATGGATATAATTTCCTTGGGCTTAAGAGGTTCATATTGAATGAAAGCACAAATGCTCTCATCATTAGGGAGGGCCTGACAAGATTCTACATTGTCAGGGATATGTGGACGATATAGAGTTTGAAAAGAACAATCAGTCCTGTGAGGCAAAGGTTGTTGATTAGGAGAAGCTGCAAAGACAACTAACTGATCAACCCTTGAATTCAACTCCCTCTTAACATGAGTGATGTTGAAAGATAAAAGGTTTGAGATAAGAACCCAAATAGTTTGAATGTATCATTTCATCAGCGTGTTGCTAGGAGAGTATATCTTACGTACCAGGTTCATAACAAGCTCAAAATATCCAAAAAATGAAAGGTGACCACAACCAAGATTATAGGCGTTTTCAATGGCTATTAATAAAGCTTCGAATTCAGTGACATTGTTCATACAAGCAAACTCCAACCTGTAAGAGAAATTATGGATTTTCCCCACAGGGGAAACCAAGATAATTTCAGCCCCATTACCTTCATTAGAGTGAGAACCATCAAATTTCATGTGCCACATATCACCATCTAAATTGATTTGTTCCAAAGGAATATTATCCTCCTCAGCAAAGATGGAATACACCCCTAGGTCCTCTTCGATATAGTTTACATTAGGTTGTGGAACACTCTCTATGTAGGGTGAAATCCTTCCCTCTCTAAGGACTATAATGTTCTTACCATTCCAAGGAACAGATAAATGTGTCTCATCGAGTGAGAGGTATCCACCTGTTAAGGCTTTCCAATCTCTTCCCAAGATAATTGAGTAATTTCTTACCGACATATCGATTACCTAAATACTAAGGGTTGTCCTTATTTCAGGATGTGTGCATAAAGCTAAGGTTACATATTTAATCTCACCTATGGTCATTTGTTGTAGGATATTATAGGAGAGCATGCTTCTGGCATTTTCATTTGTACAACAAAAGCCTACCTCTTTCATAATAATCTTCGACATCACACTTGGGCCTGAACTGCCATTAATGAGGAAACAATGGATGATATTATCCATAATATTTACAGAAATATAAAAAGGGGGAGTTTTTATAGGGTATCTAAAGTTATGCACACCTACTTTATTTATAGACGAATCCTCTTCAGAAATATTGGCTACAACGAAATCTTTTCCTTCCATAAATTGTTTAAGTTGCATCTGTTGTTCAGGGATGAAAACCATGTCTAGAAGGGTTGTGTCTGCTTTGATGTTGGCCAAATGATTCAAGATATTGTACTTGGAAGAGGGGAGAGGGGGAGTAATTCCTTGACTCTCAGGAAATTTAGGAACCTGAAAAGTAGCAGTGGATGAGGATGAGCTTGGGCTAGAAGAATTGCGGGCAGGATCAAATTTTCCCTTGGGAGCATAGGATTTGTTCCTAATATCGATGATCATGACATCTTATGGCTCTGCAAAATCTAGGACAACAATGGTAGTTTCGAGCACTTACCAAAGATCTTATCTCTGACACTCTTCCTTACCTCACATGTGGCTTCCTTGTGGTGTTCCTCGCAGGAGTTACACCAACTTCGAGGCAAGATAGATTTAGGTTGAAAACTATTTTCAATCGGATTTCTAAAGAGGGGTGCAGAAGAGGATGAAGCTCTAGGGGTGAGAGGGGAGATAGTTCCCTTTTGCTCGAATGCTATCATACGATTATTCATGTCTTGTACTAGCTGTCAGAGGGCAGACATGTCTGTCTGTTTAACTGACTCTCCCTGGGGAAGACCTGTTCTTTCAAGCTATTCTTCATACTCTGAACAAGTATGCAGAGCGGAACCGAGATTATCAATGGATTTTTCCTCAAGCCTATGGCGATAGGGGGAAGGTAATGCATTGTAGTAATTCATGAAAGTGGCTTGGTTATAAGGTCGAATGAGTTCAAGGATTTTATTGTATAACTTAGTGAAATGCAAGTTGAAGGACTTGATGGTTTCACCATCCTTATAGGTGACGTTATTATATTCCCGTAACTTCTTAGTTAGGATTTTAGATTTCCCATAAGTCGATCTGAACCAATATATTAACTCCTCCCAAGTAGATATAATTTTAGGAGGAAGGTCAAAGAAATCAGCTGTGACTTTTCCTTCCAAGGAATTGACGAATAAGCACATGCAAGTATCATTGTCAGTGGCCCCTATGTTATGAAAAGCATTATAAAATGCCACCAGATGTTCGTTTGTAGTGATAGTGTTATTTCCTTAAAACCTAGGATGATGTTCTTTGAATTTAGGAAGTGGACGAGTAGCAGGTGCTAGGTTGAGAGGAGAGGAAACATGCCATGGTGTGGTTGTGGCGTCTTCTTCAAAATGAAAAAGCCCATACTTTTTAATAACTTTGGTGGGATTTGTGGTAGATTGGATAGGGATATTGTGGCTATATAAGTTACCAATCACTGACGAAGATAAAGACTGAGAAGAGGAAGCACTTCCAGTGCCACTAGAGCCACCACTAGATGTCATCTTGTGGATGATAGATGAGGGAAAGAAAGACGAACTAGATGAATCAGACAAAGTTCTCCTTAGAGAACCTTGTTGGGAATATAACACAACGTTCCTTCTTCCTATTTCAGCAATAGGATTAATTTCAGATGACACGCCTCTTCTTCTTCTAGAAACATGAGAGTCCAAGGACACAAAAGAAATCCCAAAAATGAAGAAACAAGAAGGTTACTACTCATTTCTAGGTTGTCTACGTCTAGATTCCCAATGTTCTTGGGCACTAATATCTCCTTCAATTGTTTCCCATGAATGATTAAGCTCAGCATGAGTACTGGCAGTGTCTAAAATGGTGTTAAACAGGTTTAAATAAATGTTGGTCTGATCTTGAAGACTAGGCTTCATATTGGGTTGCCTTGTAATAGGTACAATCATTAATAAATAAAACAATCAAAGAATCAATATCAACAAAATAGATGTATCGATGAAAATTGAGTATAAAAATTAACTAGAGAGATATTGAAGATCTCCCCAGTATGGTTGCTAAATAAATGTTGAGGAAAAGGTATGAAATGATCTTACTCAAGCATTTTTAGATTCTGCTTGGCTAAAGCAAAATAGACGAGAATGTCACCCTAATTTTATAGCCATCAAAATAGAATCCTAACTCACAAGTATTGATTACAAGTGCTTAGGCTAGTCTTTTTTATAAATAAAAGCTTGCTGGAAAATTCATTTTAATATGATTTTCTAAATATAATAGTTGATGAAATAAATGTAGAGATAGAAGTAAAGACACCAAGATGATAATCAAGACAGATGAGATATAAAGCAATCCTTTATTTCATTCCAATTCACCAAAGAATCATTCTCTTTACAAAATTTCGTGCAAAAATTTCGGACATCCTCGATGGAACATACAAAATGACCTTTGATAGAAAATAAAAAAAACTGAACTCTAAAAGTTGGATTAGCTTGCCACAGATTTCTCCCCACTCGACTTTACATAATAGCCTTTGTCAGTCATGAAAACTAATTCACAAATAGATAAGTCTACACAGACTATCAAAGATAGATCAACACTTCTGAAAAACAAGTGTCTGAATGATGTAATTCATCCCTGAATCTTGTTGTCTACAATAAGACCTTGTTATCATAAAAAAGAACTAGGCTTGTGATAAATTAAGGAATGAATGAAAACTGAATTATCTCAACATAAAATCAAAGAGAAAACCTTAGTATGCTTCTCCTTCTATCCTCCTTTGTTCCTCCCTTTCCTTTAGCCTTTAAGAAAATTAGAATTGGTTGAAGTAGTTGAACTACCTCATTAGTTAAGTTAACTAAAAACTCAACCAACTTTTTCGTTATGGGGGAAAAATAATAAATCATAATAAGGGTTTTAAATAAATAATAACTAGTAGGTGGGACCCCTTGTGACTCATTTTAGCTCTTAACAATCGTAACATAACTAGTTAATTAAGCAAAACAACCTTCCTTGTGACTCCCATCATCACATTCACATTTGACAATTTATCTCATTGATATTTGAAATTATTTTCAAAAAATATATTACTCATATACCTAAAGAAAAAATGTTGTCCAAAACTTCTGAAGTCAACTGTCATCAATAATACATAAAATAAAAACTCAAAAACCATATTTCCCACTCTGAGATGCAATATTTCCTTGATTGTTGCTGTCACCCTTCATTTTTTCTGAATTTTCCTTTGGCTGCGTTGAGCCTTTAGGCCTAATTTCCCTCATCACATGAGAACAATCATCCCTCAAATGCATATGGGAATACACGGGTTTATTAGAGCCATTGGAGGGCGAGGAAGAGGTAGTAGTGGCTTTTCCTTTATCAGGGGCATGGTGGGCCTCACTTTTCAACCTTTTTCTATCATGAGAGGACTAAACTGGTGAGTGGACAGGTGCATCTTGGACAATCTGGTTAATAGGCGGGGGAACAGGTAAGGAGAAATTGGGCCAACAACACTGTTGGGAGACTGTCGGGTGGACACTCTCTTGCCGTCCGTTGTTTTCGGGAACCTCGAGTTGCAATGAGACATGAGGGGGCACGTGAATACCGGGGGCTTGTGGATCTTGGAAGGGAGGCCTTTCAGGCCTAGGTTGGACCACTCCTTTCCCAATCCAATTGAAAAATCTAGCCTGAAACAACTGGCCTAACTCTTGTGAGTCAGAGTCAAAGTGTATGGAGAATCTTGGCCTTCTTGGGCATCTGTTCCAATTACCTCTCCCTCGGTTTCCTTTGCCATGGATACCTCGGCTGGAAAATCTCATTCCTACATGCATGATTGATTAGCAAATAATCCCTTTAACAACCATACATGACAACTCCTTAAAAATATGAAATAGATTTTGTCTTAGCAACATATCAGACACATGCAATCCAATCCATACAAATTGATTAACTATTGTCTATGAGCAAGGGGTGGACAAGGTTCTGGGATATGCAAGGGGTTTGTATTGTGTGAAAAATGATAAAATGAGAGGGAAAAAGAATCATGGTTACTACTCAAAGACAACAACAATCAACTGCAATGTAAACCAAATAATATAAAACTATGTTCCAATCAAAAGAAAATGCGATTTCAAACTGTTTCAATATAGAATTCTCTTAACTGTAATTAAATTTTAAGAATAGGGAGTGAATAATGGATGTGGGAAGGTGAGGGGGTTGTAATTAGCGAAAAGAGAAATAATGGTAGTGAAAGAGAGTGGATATTGTTCATAAAATTAATTAAGTAATCCATAAAACATTTATATATCAATGCAAAAGGTCCAACACTAACCAAATAGTCACTGTGATCAAATGATCAATTACTGTGTATAATTCAATCAATTATGTGAATTAACTTGCTCACTGTTCATAATCAAATATTTAACACAGTTTCATCAAAACAAGACAGTATGCATTCCACAACAACTTGTAGAGGAGCTCTGCTCTTCTCATTTATCCAATTAATATTTTAAAACAATCCCCAAATGAATAAACAATCACTTATTTCCACTCTGTTCAGTGTAAACTCATCAACCACTTTCCTTCAACAATTAAATTGTAAAAAGACCATACTGCCACAACACCCGTGCTTATCTCTGTTAGGATGTATGATATTCATTAAACAAACATAGTGGAGAGCTAAACACAATGATTCATGTTTTAATTGCAAAAATTCTGATCTTCCATTTAAACACACATACAACAATTACCATTTCAATTCACATGACGCTGTGGGATACACAGACCACTTAACAAAACGTGAGATTATTTCTGTGACTATCATGTCTAACTACTTGAATCTAAACATCCACAATGCTGGACTATCAATCCAATACAATGAGGCAACAACAACATGCCCGATCTCATCTCACAAATTGATCAAATTAACAAAACCATATTTTTATTTAAAAATCGTGACCCTCTTTGATGGCGCAATCAATATAATATCCATAACGTATATAGTGGATGGCCATGCCATATTCCCATTCGACAATTTAAAACACATAGTCACAACAATTATTAACTCAACCTATCATGTTGTAGGAACGCCACACATACCCACACATCACACATGAAGCATCGTTGTGCATTAATCAATTATAAACTAAAGTTGGGTTAACAATTCAACAATTACAATGTAAGAGACAACAACTATGCATGCAATCCAATTCTCCAATCAACCAAATTACCATGCTGAGTTTATCAATTCGATTGTCATAATAAGCAATGCAGTGAATAAATACCACAGTCAACACCACTGTTAACATAAACAACAAAGACAAGCCAAAACTTGAACACTATTGACAATACCCATCAACTCATAACAACCAACAGTATACCCGACAGGCCATCACGGTTCCCTCTATCAAAACTCTAGCTTGAGAAATCAAGGGTTTGCTCTGTGGACCAACATAGGGAGACTGAAGTCGGACCCCAACATCGGGTTAGAACCTCCGATACCAACGATGCAAACACAAGGTATACCACCAATGACTTCGCTGATAGGGTGACAGTTCATGAGATAGGAGAGACTATGAAAAGAGGAGCAAAGGCTCCATTTTGGCCTTGTAACAATACTTAGAACACACAGGGCATAACCATTGTGGGTCTCCCAATCACCCAACTAACAATGCTGTGATAAAACAGATCTGAGAAGAAGCAATATAATCCACTGCGCAACCATCACTAGCATGAACAAACCCATACCCAAGTGAAACAATGCGCAGTGACACAAGGCATTTCAAACCCAAGAAACCCCATAACAACAACGAATGGGTATGGTGATAAGAAAGAGTGGAGACAACCAACCAATATGGACCGAATAAAAACCTTTCAACCAAGACCAATAAGGATGATAGAGGGCCTTCATGGCTTCTAACACTCAGAATGATCAACAACAATGTGACTTCAATCATTATTGCAATGAAAACCACACTAATGATTCATTCCAGAAAAATATCACAATTTACATAGTTGCCAAACTTAAGGAAAGCATAGACCCATACATTCCGAGCCAATATCTATTCCATAGCTAGAACAGGTTCATGGATGGCGAAAAGGCATACCTGTAATGAAACGAACCTAAAAACATGAGTTGGCTGAGTGGTTCTTCCTCTGCTTGAAAGTCAGAGCCTAACCACAGCAAAACATAGTTGAACAATAGCCCGACTAGGGTGGTAGCCAGTGGAAGGAGTAGGAGTAACATGCATGAAATGCACGTCGCCTCCACCCTCAAGTCATTCAATTCCTTAGTACATGCCAACCAACCTCCCATTTACTAATTCAATTAAACCATGCATCAGAATTAACATCCATCACTTGTCCAATGCGCCACCCATATCACATTTATCCATTGCCAACTTTTGCCATAACACATATCAACCATGTTTCATATAATTCAACAAATCACATAGCTATTAACTTGTTAGCTAGGATTAACAACGATCATTTTAATTTAAATGCATGTAGGGTAGCATATTAGTATAGTATAGTTCCTTCCTTTTGCATTTTGTTATATTGCTTTTATCTCCTTTCAACTGCTCTTATATATTATTACTAACATGTCTCTTGTGCAGGTGTCACAGTAATGAACCCAGAACATATAGCAATGATAACAATGGATAACATAGGCCATCGTAACATGAAATTGGAGCCTAAAGCAACAGAAAAAACACATAACATGCTTTATCCATCATTTAATTGTCATAATTAGAACCAACACATAGTAGGCCTTATCCATCACCAATAAAACCAAGATTTCATCAACCATGTAAGTAGTGTTAAGTAGTGTCGAACAACAACATACCATGAAATAAGAACCAAATCTGATCTCCCAACCTACAAGGGGGTCCCACCTACTAGTATTATATATCTCATTAGCTTATAATTATTAGGCTCAAGCAATACTTTGCGAGCGAAATCCTTGTTGCGATTTTAATCGTCAACAACACCCACCCTTCAAGAAACTTCATCCCAAAGTTAGAGTAATTTACAATACAAGGGTGATGATACATGATTCATACATCCATATCAGATAAATAACATCATTAATTTAAAACACTTATGCATACTAGTGTACATGTGCAAGGTATGCATGTGTAGCTAGCACATACAGGACTCACACATGTACTAATGACAATAAATATCACACCTAAAGTAATTATCGTGTGCATCCAATCTGTAAATGTGTTAAACATGCACATAATAGATCTAGCTAAACTATAATACACACATTTGTAGAGAGAAAAGGAGAAAGAAGAAGAAGGAGAGAAAGAATGAAAGAATTATCATTGACCGTTGTGAATAATGAATAATTTACACATGATATACTTTGTATAACTCAATGAGTGTGCAATGGAGGAGAAACAATGTGCCATAGTGGTGGTCTAGAGTGATCTGGACACACACCAGTGGTTACGGGAGTGAGCTTCCATCTAGTCTAGTCTCTCAAGTAGTTATGAGAGTGAATTGCCACCTAGTTGAGTTAACTAGTCAACTAGTCTTCAGTTAACTGATTGAACAAAGAGTAGTGAGGAGTTAACTCAGGGAATAAAGGGTAATGTGCCAGTCTGGTGATGATACCAAGGCAAGGTCTAAGTAGCATGGTGATGATCCCAATGTTGTATGATGATAAAACCAATGCAACATCTAAACTCAACTCAACTAGTCAAACAAGTGTCAACTGAAAGAGAATATTCTCCAGGTGGAATATTCTCCCCTAAAATATAGGAGACTAGATAATGACTAATTATGACTAATAAACAAGGAAAAACCTTAGGAAACAAAAATCCTAGGTGTGTGTGAAGTAACTCCAACACCCCCCCTAAACATCACTATGGTGAAAATAAAGAATGGGTCCCGACAATGAGGCCATGTTAGGTACCCAAATACAAAAGATACACTGAAATAAAGTCAGGAAAGAGGGAAAACCTCATGCGAAAACCCCCCCATCAAGGTACAATGTATCTAAAAAGAATAACTATAGTTGCTAGGCAACTGTGTCCTTCACTCCAAGACGACTTCACAGAGAATGAAACTTCTGCTTAGTGAAGGTCTTAGTGAAGATGTCTGTCGTCTGTTCTACTGAAGGACATAATTGTAAGTCGATGATCCCCTCATGTACTAAGTCCCAGATGTAGTTCATGTGGATCTCGATGTGCTTCATCCATTGCCTCTGAACTAGATCTTTGCATAAATTCAGAGTGCTCTGGTTGTCACACCATATCACAATTGACCAATGAAACTGAATGCCCAACTCAATGAGAAAATGTTGTAGACACATAGCCTGAATGGTTATGTTAACTACCCCTCTATACTCTGCCTCAGCTGAAGATAGAGCAATGGCAGCTTACTTCTTTCTCTACCAACAGATAGGCCCGAAACCAAGACTGAGTGAGTAATCAGATGTGGACTTGCGATCAGTGCTATCGCTAACCCATTTGGAATCAGTAAACCTGATGAGATCTAATGTAGAGTCTATTTCATAATGAATCCCAAAGGTGATGGTTCCCTCAATGTATCGAAGGATATGCTTTGCATCTTCCTAATGTATCTCATGCGACTCCTACATGAACCTGGAAACTACGCCAGCTGCATATGAGAGGTCTAGTATGAAGTGTGTGAGATACAACAAGCTCCTCACTAGCTGTTTGTATTGTTAGAATATAGAAGATGGTGTGCTCGTTTTACCATTGACGATACCCTCGTCACCCAACCACATGCCGAAACCTCCCTCCGAGCACCTTAACCTTAACTGAGAATTCCTCCGGAAACAAACCCTAGGCTAGATAGCCAAACAAAGAGTAGCGCATCAATCCCCAAGGATAGTGCATCACAAAAAGATTGATCAGATGTTCCAAACCCTATCCAAGAGATATCCAAGTCAATACTGAAACTAGCTGCTGCTGCAGCTGCAGCTGCAACCCTCCTCCAAACCTGCGCACCAGACTGCAACTGCAGTGCGCACCAACTGGGAAACTACAGTCTTGAGATGTGACAAATGAGAACTGACACCCTGTATTTATAGTAATCCTACCAGTTTACTGGGGCCGACTTCTCTTTTTGGGTATGTGTCTGTTTAGTATATTATTATTAATTATGGCCGACTTCTTCTCTTAGAGGCTAATAGCCTAATATAAATTTTCTTCTTGAGACGACAAGGCTTCTAGGTTTATTAGCCAACTCATTAGGGTTTCTCTTGCTTCCCGGAGTCTTCTATTCTCGTCAGGTTCACACGTGGGGGTAAATACCTCCCATAGCTACCATAATATTAACACTCCCTCCTAGCTAGAGAGGTATTTACAGGTAATGGAC
>ML796576.1:293832-317127 GCA_009831015.1 Picea engelmannii
ATGGCATTGATGTCAACATCTTTGAACTTCTCCATAGCTGCAACATTCTGCGGTTCCTTCTCTTCTCCTTCTTTAAACTCTGGCTTCACGATCTTTCCTTTCAAAATATCCAACACTTTATTCTTAGCAAGGATGAGGTCAATCCTTGTCTTCCATGCTCTGAAGTTAGAAGCTCCATCTAACTTGTTCTCAGACTTCATAGAGTTCGTCATGGTTTGCTTGACTTGGTCAGACCCTAGATTTGACCAGAAATCCAAACTTCACATCTTGGCCTTCTGAGTGTACCAGGAGATGCGCTGGGCTAGGGTGCACTGATCTATCTAGAGATTAGGTCAATATCATCACTTAAGGTGCCTCAACAAGAGGTTTAGGGTTTCTACAACTGCTTCTGCTAGTAACCCTAGCTGCAGTGCTTTTGGAAGTTGTTCCTGCTAGTAACCCTAGCGACAGTTCCTCAACGAGCTCAATATCTAGTGGCTATGTTTCCTTCCAGTGTTTTAGGCTGACTGAAAGGGTGTGGGCCCATAACCTATTAGAATATAGAATATGGTGTGCTCGTTTTACCATTGACGATACCCTCATCACCCAACCACAGGCCGAAGCCTCCCTCTGAGCACCTTAACCTTGACTGAGAATTCCTCCGGAAGAAAACCCTAGGCTAGATAGCCAAACAAAGAGTAGCGCATCAATCCTCAAGGATAGCACATCACAAAAAGACTGATCAGATGTTCCAAACCCTAGCCAAGAGATATCCAAGCCAATACTGAAACTAGCTACTGCTGCACCTGCACCTGCAACCCTCCTCCAAACCTGTGCACCAGACTGCAACTGCAGTGTGCACCAACTGGGAAAATGCAGTCTTGAGATGTGACAAATGAGAACTGGCACCCTGTATTTATAGTAATCCTGCTAGTTTACTGGGGCCGACTTCTCTTTCTGGGTATGTGTTTGTTCAGTATATTATTATTAATTCTGGCCGACTTCTTCTCTTGGAGGCTAATAGCCTAATATAAATTTTCTTCTTGAGTCGACAAGGCTTCTAGGGTTATTAGCCAACTCATTAGGGTTTCTCTTACTTCCTGGAGTCTTCTATTCTCGTCAGGTTCACACGTGGGGGTAAATACCTCCCGCAGCTACCATAATATTAACATGTATAGTGTGTTGTCAACTAGTGGAGTCTCCCCACCATCCTCAAGTTTGACTCCTGATAGGAAAGGAGTCAGAGTGGACTTGCGGTTTGTCATGTGAAAACTCTCAAGGAGATCTCGTGCGTACTTAGCTTGAGATAACTTGATTCCTTATGCATCCTAACTGATCTCGATTCCAAGGAAGAAGTGTAGTGGACCCATGTTTTTCATAAAAAACCTATCATGTGGAATCCTCTTGACTGCAACAATCGTCGAAGTCGAGAAACCGGTGATCAACAAATCGTCAACATACAGAACTAAAAGTAGAAGTGAATTAGTTGTCCTGAGCATGTAGACATTTGGGTTTGATTTGCAACGTACAAAGTTTCGTGAAAATAGGTAGGAGTCCATCTTGGCATACCATGCCCTCAGAGATTGCTTGAGGCCATAAGGGGACTTCTTCAGTCGATAGACCAAAGATGAGTCCTCCATAAATCCCTGGGGATGATCTATGTAGATCTCCTGAGAGATATCACCATGAAGAAATGAATTCTTCACATCCATCTGATGGACTTCCCATCCTTTGGTTTCCGTAATGGAAAGTGCTAATTGTATGGAATCCATCTTCGCTACTGGAGCAAAGGTCTCATCATAGTCAATACCATGAACCTGCTGAAAGCCTTTGGAAACGAGCCTGGCTTTGTATCTGCTAATATATTGATTCGTCGTGCTCTTGGTCCTATAGACCCATCTGCATCTGACGAGTTTCCTCTCAGAAGGAAGGGGAACTAGATCCCAAGATTGGTTCTCAAGGAGGGAGTTGTACTCCTCCTACATGGCGGATTCCCAAAAGGGATTTCCAGTAGCCTCGCCATAATACTATGGATCTGAAGACTGAACCAAGAAAATACGCCTGGAGGGAAATGGTTTAGTGGCAGTGAGTGCAACAGGAGGCTCCTAGAAATCAGATCGAGTCCTCCTAGTATCGACTGGATCATCAACGAGATCCCCTGCATCTTGAAGAGTAGTCTGTGCCCACTTGGGCCTCTCCTTTGGCTTTTCAACTGCATCTGGATTCTTTGACTCTGCATATGACTGTACTGACTCTGAATCTGAATCATCTAAGTCCTCTGAATCATAACTCTTGTCTAAAGAAGAGTTGACATGTGCATGCTCATCATCTCGGACAGGTGGAAGAATGAAGGTGTCTGCATACAGTTGCTAAGGTGCATGCGATACACTTTCCTCGAATTGGACACTATGCTCAATGATGAGGCGGTCCGAGGAAATATCAATAAGAAAATATCCCTTCACACCATCAGGGTATCCAACAAAAATTCACTTAGTGCTCTGTGGATTGAGTGCCTTCCTTTTTTTAGAGGGAATCTTGGCCCATGCACGTGAACCAAAAATGCGAAAGTGGGTCACTTCCAGTTTGAGGCCGCTCCAAGTCCTTTAGGGGGTCTTATCCTTGACAGATCTATGGGGAGATCTATTTTGGATGTATGTTGCACAATTAAGTGCTTCGGCCCATAGTCTCTGTGGTAGTGACTTTGCAAGATGCCATCTCCTTTAGAGATCTATTTTTTCGCTCAACAACTTCGTTTTGCTGCAGAGTATAGGGAAATATATGTTGTGTTGGCCCTTGGTTATGGAAGCAAGAGAATACCAAGAAATAAAACAAAAAATGTGAACTGCGCAGAAGACACAGTGACTGATACTGGGTCGAAGTGAGCAAAAGAGAAGAAAAGACAGAGTGAAGTAAGAGAAAGAAATCCGTTGGAATAAGAGATTGAGGATGACAAATCAGAAAGGAAGATGGATCATGGACAACTTAGCAAGAAAAAGAAGATGTCAACAGATGCTTTGAATCACCATGCATGAAGGAAGGAAAGATAGGCTGGCGAAGCCCTGAAAACGCGGGTCAAATTGACTAGGGTTTTAGACACCTAGGGTTTTGGTATTTAGGGTTTTGAACACCTCAGTTTTCACCTAAGGTTGTCTGTGAGCTATTTTAATGTATAAATAAAGGTTAGGAGGACCTCAGATAGGTGAGAGTAAGAGAGATAGAAGAGATCATGCGATGAGAGGAGATTGCTATTGAGTGATAACTATTGTATTGTGAGAGTAGTCTGTATTGTAAGATCTTTAGCTGGGTGCGAAGATCAACCTTGCAGCTGGGTGCACAAGGGGGGGAGAGAAAGAGACAGAAGAAAATAAGATCTGCTAGCTAAGAGTGCAAATAAGAATTGTATGCTTCCATCTTAATATATCATAAAGCACAATTCTGTGGATGTAGCCCTTGGGAGAGGGTGAACCACGCATATCTTGTGTTATGTGTGATTGATGTTGTGTCTCTGTCATTTGATATGCTTCTATTGTGATATTGTGTTAGATCTGAAATATAACTTGCACAGTATGTTTAAGGAAGATAAATAATAACTAGGTGACTATGTGTTGTTGCTGTGAATCCACTCTGCATTTCCTCTGGTTGTAGACACCTATGTCCTACAACCCCTTATAGGTATTTCAGGTGAGACTGCATCTTCTTCGAAGGTGTTGCTGAAAGGGCCAGTAGTTAGGGCTTGTTGGTGCGTTGTTAGATCTAAACCTTGGGTCTGCCCCTATGCCAACAAATGGTTCCATTTCTGGGAGAAGAATATTCTTGAGGGAATGTCAAGGTGGTTTCCATCGAAGACAGAGATTCATAAGTGGATAGAAGATCAAGAAAAGGACTTCACTGAAGCCCAAAACAAGAACCCTAATCTTAGTACAGAGGATTAGTTGGGAAGATATATCTTTACTGATATACATGAGATTTTTTTTGGAGGAATCCATCGGGAGCTATATGAGTGGCTAGCTAGGTTAGCAGATACCCAGTTCAAAGTCAAACTCAAACCACCTATTGTTTGGATGTCGGCGCTGATCAAGAAGGTCAAGAGAGTTGACAACACCATGTCAAGAGTAGTAGATCACTGGTTTGATAGTACCATTGGAGGGTATACTACTGAGTTTGTTGTTGACATAGTGGAATCATATAACTGAGCAGAGAGATATTTCTTTAAGGGACCTAGAGAAATTTTTTTACATTTTCTGAAGTTGAAGATCAAGATGCTATTTCTCGAGAAGGAAATATTGAATATACAATAATTAGTCAGATTAAAAGAGCTAATGTTCAAAAATTCAAACAACGACAATGACACAAAGGTTGGACATATGCACAGTGGGAGAGTGTTCAAAGAAGTTCATCTCACGAACCTGTTTAAGAAAAACTACAGAGATGAAGGGTTATACAGTGGAGAAGAGGAAGATCTGATGGACAAAGAGCATTCAGAGTCCACTAGGATACAGGAACTTCACCGAGAAGAGACAGAAACTGCATGAACTACACCGACTGTTGAAGTAAGTACTATTATTCCTCCTGTTATTTCAACATCCATAAGCAATCAGAGTAATCAGAGTCACCAAAGTGCTCGGAGCACTGTCACTAGTAGTCCACCACATACTCAGTCAAGAAACCTAGGAAGATATATGATAGATGAGATGAGATTACCCACCTTTAGAGGAGATGGATCTGAAGATCCTGATCAACACAAGTTTCTATGTGAAGCTGTGTGGAGTATTAAGAATATCACTGACGAAGCTGTCAAACGAGCTCAGTTCAGTATTGCCCTAAGAGATCGTGCACTGAGCTGGTACATGAAATTCGTCCAAGGTGCTGCACCTAAACCGCTGAATTCCATTAAGACTGTGCTAATTGCAGAATTCAAGAAACCTAAGTCAGAGTCACAGTGCATTACATAACTAAAAGAAATCAAGCAGAGAACAACTAAACCTATGTGGGAGTTTGATCAGAGATTTAAGAACTTGACATGCCATTTGAGTTTTCAGATCTGAGATGAGTAGAACAAGGAATGGTTCATTGCTACCCTCTTACCACACATCAGAGTTCCTCTGATGCAACAGAAGATTGCTTCGCAGGATGAGGCACTGGAAATCACCATGAAGTTAGAATTAGCCCCTATGGGAGAATCCAGCTCATGCATGAGTCAAATCTTAAGTCAGCTAACTAGTTTATCTCTACAGGTCAAAGATATGAAGAAAGAAAAAGGAAAATATAAAAGAGAAGACATCTAATGTATCAGATGCAAATCAGAAGGCCATGACAAGGAACATCGTCCCTTATTTCATGAATACTTGGCCTTTGTAGCTCCAAGCCCTTTGAAGCAAGTTACCCTACCCTGGTGCGAGGTATGTAGAAATCGACATCACCCTAGTGAATATTACTATCTGCAAAAATATGTCCAAACAAACACAAATATGTATTGCACATTCTGTAAGTCAGTAGGACACGATGATAGGGATTATAGGGCTTACGATCTCATGCATGAAAGTTCGAGGGATATATACAAAATTCAAGGTGAAGTACAACAAGAAGGAAGCATTGCACAGTATAATTCTCCTGGGAGAGGAAACTTCAACCCTCGTGGTTGATTCCGAGGAAGAGGAATAGGAGGAGGTATGGGTTGAGGTCGAGGACAGATCATCTGTTATAATTGCACACAACTAGGACACTTGGCAATGGACTGTTAGAACCCTTGTACCACTTGAAGCTACTGCAATTCATTCAAGCATGTTATCGAGGAATGTCCAACATTGTTGGCTAAACTTCAGGAAAGACAAGGAGGAAACCAACAAATACAACTAATCAAAGAAGAACCTCGTGGAGCAGATCCCAGAGTTGTTGTTATCACTAGAGGAGGCACTATTACAGGAGAAGACGGAGTGATCCAAGGAAATACTACAAAAGAATTAGGAGTTAGGAAAGTTGTAGAGAAGACACAAGAGTTTGACCCAAGGAAAGAGAAGCAGATATTTGAGGAAGAAAGAAAGGAATTCAGAAGAGATCAGGTTTCTTCATCAAAGGTTTGACCAGAAATAAGAGAATGTGGAATGCCTCTGGCATTTGATCAGTATACTTCGCCTGGATATGGAAAAGAGGTGAGTAAACTTGTTAGTTTCTTGTATATGTTTATTGAGTTGATTAAAGATGAAAAATCCATACAAGAACTACAAAATTTGGTAAGAAAATATGAGATAGGAAGGGTAGATCCTTTGTTGAATAAAGCAATACATTAACTATCCAAGAAGAGAAGGAAAAATAAAGAACTACACCTTAATTCTCAGATCGGAGAGTACGATATAGACTATGTGGTCCTTGACTTAGGGTCAAAGGTCAATGTCATGATGAAGCAGACCTGGGCACTGATGGGAAAAACTAAGTTGATGTATTCCCCTATCAGGCTTAGGATGGCTAATCAACAAGCTATAATCCCCTTTGGAAGACTGGAGCGTGTCCCTGTGGACATCGATGGAATAAGGACATTTGCAGACTTTGAGGTGATTGAGATAGTTGATGATAGTTGTCCTTACCCTGTGCAGGAAGCTATCAACAACTGAGATTAATTACACCACCATAGAGCAAGAAGGATTAGCCATGGTGTATGCGCTGCAGAAGTTTCCCCACTACTTGTTGGGAGGACACTTTAAAATGTTTACTGATCACTCCGCGTTGAAATACCTAGTCAACAAGCTAGTATTGGGGGGGAGAATATGCATATGGCTTATGTTATTTCAGGAATATGATTTCAAGATCGTGGTTAAGCCAGGAAGAATGAACAAAGGTCTTGACCACTTGTCGAGGTTGGAACATGGAGAAGAGCCTACTAGTTTGGAGGATACACTTCCAGATGCACAGTTTCTATCCATCATGAAGGTTGATGATCACCTCTCGGAGATAGTGCAGTTTTTGTCAACAGGAATGACACCTAGTGAATATACAATTATTCAGAAGAAACATTTGGTAGTGTGCGCTGCAGATTTTTCACTTATAGCTGGACATATATAGAAGATGGGACATGATGAGATATTGAGGAGGTGTGTTATGGAAATAGAGATACCATTGATCCTCACAGAATCACATGAAGGAATCGTAGGAGTACACTATGCAGGGAAAGTAACATCGCAGAAGATTCTTAGGGTTGGCCTTTGGTGTCCTACTCTACACAAAGATGTTAAGGAATACTATAAGGCTAGTGATGTATGCCAAAGAGTTGGGAAGCCATCCAGAAGATATGAGATGCCTTTAGTGCCTCAGCTGACCTTACAGGCATTTGAGAAATGGGCCATTGACTTATTGGGACCTATCAACCCACCAGCAAAGCACACAAGAGCTAGATACATAATCACTGCGACAGAGTATTTGACCAGATGGGCAGAAGCAAGAGCAGTTAAGGACTATAGTGCAACTACAACTAGGCGCTTCATATTTGATGATATCATAACCAGGTTTGGATGCCCAAAGATTCTTATGAGTGATTAGTACACATTTTATCAACAAGACTATTGAAGCATTAACTTAGGAATTTGAAGTTCACCATCAGAAGAGCATGCCCTACCATCCACAAGAAAATGGGACAGTTGAAGCATTCAATAAGATCTTGGAGACAACGTTGATGAAGATATGCAGTGTGAACATGGATGCTTGGGATTTGAGAGTACCAGCAGTGTTATGGGACTATAGAACCACTTGAAAGAAACTGACCATGCAGACCCCCTTTAAATTGGTCTATGGTCTAGAAGCAATTATACCCATGGAATATTTGGTTCCTAGTATGAGAATTGTAGCCTTTACAGATATGGATGACACTGGCATTGTGCAAGAGAGGCTTGCGCAGTTGGTCGAACTGGAAGAAGACAAATTTATTGCAGGATTTCACTAGTAGGTTTAGAAAGAAAGACAAAAGGCCTACCATGACAGACACATCAAGAAGAAAGCTTTAAAGCAAGGAGATATGGTATTGGTATATGACAGTAAGTTCATGAGGCATCTAGGGAAGTTCAGGATGCATTGGATTGGGCCATATGAGGTTGCCTATGTTACAGAAGGAGGAGATGCACAGTTGAAGACTTTGACTAGAGAATGGAAGGCAGGTTTGGTGAACGGAAGTTGGTTGAAATTGTATTATGACAACCAGCTGCCTCACAGATCTCAGTAAAATCATAAGCAAAAGGGTCTAGGTACCAAGTGTAGTTGAAATTGGGTACCAGACACAGAAAAGACAGTCTGCACATAGAAGGGAGGGATAGCGCAGAAAGCACAAGCTGCCCTGCGCAGTCCGAAGTCAAAGTGGAAATAGAAAGTTCAGACCTGAAGTGCCTCGGGATGAGTCACAGGTGAGTGTTGGGGGCCTATTGGTCTTTTTTTATGGAAGTAAGTGAAGACTAAGAAAGAAAAGGAAAAATGTGAACTACATGGAAGACACAGTGACTGATACTGGGTTGAAGTGAGCAGAAGAGTAGAAAAGACAAAGCGAAGTAAGAGAAAGCAAGTTGTTGGAATAAGATATCGAGGATGACAGATCATAAAGGAAGATGGATTGGGGAAAACTCAGCGAGTGAAATGATATGTCGATAGATGATTTGAAGCACCACGCATGAAGGAAGGAAATATAGGCTGGCGAAGCCCTGAAAACGTGGGTCAAATTGTCCTAGGGTTTTAGACACCTAGGGTTTTGAACACCTAGGTTTCGGCCTAAGGTTGTCGAAGAGCTATTGTAATGTATAAATAAATGTCAAGAGGACCTGGGATAGGTGAGAGTAATATAGATATAAGAGATCATGCGATGAGATGAGATTGCTATTGAGAGAGAACTATTGTATTGTGAGAGTAGTCTGTATTGTAAGATCTTCAGCTGGGTGCGAAGATCAATCTTGCAGCTAGGTTCGCGGGGGGGGGAGAAAGAGAGAGAAGAAGAGAAGACCTTCTAGCTAAGAGAACAAATAAGAAATGTATGATTCCATCTTAATATATCATAAAGCACACTTCTGTGGACGTATCCCTAGGGAGAGGGTGAACCACGTACATCTTGTGTTATGTGTGATTGATGTTGTGTCTCTGTCATTTGATATGCTGCTATTGTGATATTGTGTTAGATCTAAAATATAACTTATGTAGTAGGTTTAAGGAAGACAAAGAATCACTAGGTGACTGTGTGTTGTTGCTATGAATCCACTCTGCATTTCCCTTGGTTGTAGACACCTGTGTCCTGCAACCCCCTATAGCTACTTCAAGTGAGACTGCATCTGCTTCACAGGTGTTGCCGAAAGGGCCAATAGTTAGGGCTTATTGGTGTGCTTTTAGAGATGAACCGTGGGTCTGCCCTTGTGCCAACATGCTGCAACTGAATCCATGCCTCATGGAAAATATTATGGATCTCATGATTTACATTCTCACCCCCATTATCATCTTCTTTCCAGACTGTGTCTCAACCGGGGCTTTGAAATCTTTGAGGTGTTGAAAGACCTCGGATTTTTGCCTGGAAAAGTAGATCCATGTAAAATGTGAGAAATCGTCAACAAAGATGAGAAAAACCCTCTCTTTTCTGATCAATGGATGTGGAAAAGGACCCATGAGGTCACTATGGATCAGATCTAAAGGTGGGGAGGCTCTCTGAGACTTTCCCTTGTCGAATTTCTCTTGAGGGTGTTTCCCGAGAACACATCCCTCACACACTCCCTTGGAGAAATGGATGTCTGGTAGACCATCAACCAATATTTGCTTGCTAAGATGTTTCATGTATCTAAAATTCAAATGTCCAAACCTTTCATGGTATATCCTACTACTTTCATCAGCATGAGTAAGCAGTGAAGCAGAATCAGGTTCAATGAATTCAGAAAAAGTATACAATCTAGACTGATGATTTACCTCACTGGTAGCAACCCTAGAGTTGGTTTGCATGTTGTATATGTCCACGAAATTTGGTGTGAATATGAATTTCTTTCCATTGCCAGAATTGGTCATCTGATACATGGAGAGAAGGTTGACAAAAAGTTTGGGAATGTGCAACACATTCTCGAAGCTTCCGTTGGTGAGTTCAATCCTTCCTTTGACGGTGACTTCAACAGAAGAGGTTTACCCCATCAGAATGGGAGGACATTTGCATGCATAAAAAGAAGAATATACTTCTTTTGAGGTAACCATGTGATGTGATTCTCTTGAATCTACGATCCAAGCATCGAGAGAGGAGTTGATGGTAATCAAGGCATGGCTAGAATTTCCTTTCTTGGAATTTGGATCTTCTGGCTTCTTCTTCTTGGCACCCTCGGGGATGCGATCTCCAAGGTTTTTTTGCTAAAGTATTTGAGACATCATATCTATTTTTTGCATGCATGCATGCAGTTTCCAAATGGAATCCTTTGTGACAGTACATGCATTTCTCCCTTTTTCTTCCCTTTTCCCCTTTGGATCCAGAGGCATCGGTGAAGGGTTTTGTGTACCCTTCCTTCTTCAAATGTGCATGAGCTTTTCATTTATCTTTATATTTAGATTTATGATATTTTTGGCTGCCATATTTCATAGTGAGTGCATGTGCCTTTGGGCCTTTGATTGTGCCCATGTTGATGAGCTTGGTTTTCTCTTGTGTTAGTGCTTCGATAAAGTCCTCAAGAGAAGGAATATTTTAGGTGGCTCCAGAGGTGAATTTGATAGAATGGAATGTGGATACAAATACATAGAATTTAGGACCAAGATTAGAGAGAATGGTGAGAACCATTTGTTTCTCCTCCTTCGATTTATCAACCCTACAAGCTTTGAGTTGCGACAATAAATCCTTGAATTTTGTAGAGAAATCTTGGATATTGTTGAAGCTTTTTGGATCCAATGTGAGTAGCTCCACATCCACTATGTGTTCCCTCATCTCATCCTGATTTCCAAAGAGCCCTTCCAAGTTGGTCCAGGCTTCATTGGGAGTCTTAAAAGAAGATATGTGAAAAAGGAGATTGGGAGAAATAAGACTGCAAATTGTTCCGAGTGCCTCATCCATGCGATTCAAGTACTTGTATTTTTCTATGGATGATGTCAGTTATGTATATATATTCAAGGTTAACCTATACAACCCTCTGGTTCAAAGATGTATGGCTATTTTCTCCTTCCATGCAAATTAGTTGTAAGGTGTAAGAATGAATTCTTTTTGGAAATCCATCTTTTCGTTGTCTTCAATCTTTTGTACCTGCAAAACATTTTGGTGTAGCTTTTGCTTAGCAGTCCATCGGATCTGATACCATGTAAATGTGTTGAAACTACACAAAATATATCTAGATAAACAATAATACACACATTTTCATCGAGAAAAGGAGAAATAAGAAGAAGGAGATAAATAATGAAAGAATTCTCATTAATCCTTGTGAATAATGAATAATTTACAGATGATATACTCTGTATAACTCAATGAGTGTGCATTGGAAGAGAACCAATGTGCCATAGTGGTGGTATAGAGTGAGCTGGACAAGCACCAACAGTTATGGGAGTGAAATTACACCTAGTCTAGTCTCTCAGGCAGTTACGGGAGTGAACTGCCACCTAGTTGACTTAACCAATCAACTAGTCTTCAGTTAACTGACTGAACAAAGAGTAGTGAGGAGTTAACTTAGGGAATCAAGGGTAATGTGATAGTCTAGTGATTATACCAAGGGAAGGTCAAATTATCATGGTGATGATCCCAATGTTGCATGGTGACAAAACCAATGCATCATCTAAACTCAACTCAACTAGTCACACTGAAGTGTCAACTGAAAGAGAATATTCTCCATGTGGAATATTCTCCCCTAAAATATAGGAGACTAGATAATGACTAGTTATGAATAATAAACAAGGAAAAACCTTAGGAAAAAGAAATCYTAGGTGTGTGTGAAGTAACTCCAACACAATCCAATCAATAATACCATTCATTTCATAAAGGATAGTAAACCATTTAAAATGTTCACAAAATACCTCAATTATAATAATTTATCACAAGAAACATTCACTTAGATAATTGTAGTTCAGTTAAGCAAATATAAATATACATATATACATATTTTTCAAAAAGAGGAAATCAAGAAATTCTACTATAAGGCGAAAGCTCCACACACTCTCAACTACTTCTAGTCATCCTTCCTCCCTAACCTACTTCCATMTTACATCCCTATCCTTCCTTAGTTGGACTATCTTGGAGYRTAAACTATATTGACCTAACTCCATATAGAACCTGTAAGCGGAAGTGTCAACTCTCTTGACCAAGCTTCCCCTACAGGCAACTGRCAGTCATCATCACAYGTCTAGGGTAGCGTGAGATAAAACTATCCTCCCATGAMTMCAGGTTTCATAKGATACATKGTGGGAAATTCCTCCACCCCTCCTAATAGAACTAGGGTCAACACCCTACCATGGACCATACAATGGCATTGTGTTGTTGGGAATTTTTTCATCATATATTCAGTTTCAGGCAGTCTCGCCACCTGAAAAACATGCACTTTTCCACATATCATATCAATGCATTTGAACCAACATAATTTCACATACAAAGATTCATACCATACTATTTCTCGGTCAATGTTCATGACATCAACCATTTTATTATCATTATCCTTTCGCTATTTCTTAGCCCATTGACCCGCATATTAGTTTATAACACAAACTAATACATATCCATTCATTATCATCATGTAAATGCATTTAATCATATTCTCAATTCGATATCCATGTACCAACAACTTTAAATGTCAAAATTTTCAAGTTAGAAATAGATTGCATAATATCCATCATAATTCAAATAACGATAAACATTCATAGAATTGACATTCACATAGGTCCATACGTCTTAAAATTTTGAGTGTATCATTAATAGTTTCATAGTTAATAGAAAATAAAATATGATTAGGCATTAAGTAATTCTAGCTATCTGATTCAAAAGGTGGCATTACATACACCCAACCTTCGGGAAAGATATTCCCGAGGTGGTAAAAAAAAGCGAGGGATGATATCGTCGTAAGGTCTCTGCATCCTCCCAAGTAGCATATCCTGGGCTATACTTGTCCCGTTGGACCTTAACTTGGTGTACCAGACGATTCTTGAGCTTTCAGACCCTATGGTACAATATGCGTAATAGTTTGACCATGAGGGTTCCCACATCCGATACCTACAATTCCTTCCAATTCAGTTTATGAGATTTGTCAACAACATAATGATGTAGAACAAATACATGAAAAAAATTATGAGTTTTATGCAAGTGGGGTGGAAGTATGAGACGATAGGCAATGGGTCCAATTCTCTCTTGGATTTTGACCAGGCCTATAAATCGAGAAACAACTTTGTCCCCTTCCCAAAATGAATGGTCCTCTTATTAGTCTTGATACAAATGAAAACTTGATCTCCCACTTTATAACTTCGGTCAGTCCTATGTGCATCATCATAACTTTTTTGTCTATCCTGTGCTTCCTTTAGTTGTTGCCTAATATGAATCACCCGTTCCTTCATATCTTGAATCAATTTTGTCCCAACTGTCACTTAGTCTTCTAACCTTTCCCAACTTAACGGTGTCTTGCATGGCCTTCCATACAAAGCTTCATAGGGTAGCATTCCAATGGAACTATGAAAACTGTTATTCTAGGCGAACTCTACCAAAGGTAGGTACTTCTCCCAATGGTTTTTTTTAGCACTAGAAGTTACCCTCATATTTCATAGAAGGTAATCCCAATACCCATCAGTTTATACAGTAAATCCAAATGAGTTTTAAGAGGCCACATGGAGAAGAATCAATGAAAATAACGTTCTAACTCATAAATCTGGATTGGTATGCACAAGCAATTGAGGTCTTGGATCAACTTTAGTCAGTAAGTTGCAGTAAAGGTGAGTAGGAGGAAGAATTTGGTGAGAAAAGTGTAGAGGTCTGCCATGAACATCAGGCCTTCCAACAGCCTAAGGAAGAAAAACTTAAGCACAAGTTCCTCTTGAATTCAAATTTCAATGAAACTGAAAGAAACCATAACATCATTATAAGCAAACATTCATCATAATACAATCACAACAATCCATGTGAATAAGTCAATCATGAACTCTCTCAATATCAGAGGAAAATAAGATGGAGTAATAAAGATGACTTAGATTAATCAAGAAGTCTCAAATCAAGACATAACCAAAGAACCAGTGTTCTTCATCAAAATATTACAATAGCAGGGAGCCTAGCTCAACCATTCGACCTTAACAAAATACTAAAACTTCCTATATATACTCATAAATGATGCAACCACTGGGAGCATGATCAGACGACTACATTTAAATTTTTCAGTCGGTCCCTTCTCTATCAGACTATGCAGGCCTTCTTAGGTCAGACGTGAGCTCACCTCAGTTATGTGTTTTGCAGGAAAATCCATCCACAAGGGAACTTTGGGCTGACAGTCCGCCTCCATGACCATTTCTTCCATGCTTTCCATTTATGGGGTGAGATGAGTTCTCAACCACTGCCGCCATTTCCATTAACTACCTTCATCAGGATTGAGACGAGGCCTAACACCCATGAATGTTCCGGGCAGTGCCCACAACTTATTTGAGTCAATCTCGGTGCCTCGAGGCCATGTAGATCTTCTTTTGTGACCAATACAGGCACTTTCGACCTTTGGCGTAGCTCCTCTCCATTGCTCCATCCTGCATGCGACCTCGGGCCATGACCTGGGGCTCATATCCAAAGGCGCTTCAGGATTTTTCCTTTCGGGAGTCTCCACTTCACTTGAGTCCAAATATCTTGATGCCCAAAATTGCGAAGCGACCTTATTTTGATCGATGACCGGTCTTGCTTTGAATTTGATGACCACAATTTCTTCCTCGAAAACCCTAGTTTCCAGCCACTCAATAGGTGCTTACCCTTCTTTATGGCCCCACTTTCCATATGATCACGGGATATGATCATGGGCCCAATTCTCGGGCACTTCATGATTTCTCACTTCGCAAACTTGCGCTGTGCTCCATGCTAAAACCTCTGATTCGTGAAACCGCAACTTCTCGGATCTGGAAACATGCATCCCTTTGAATTGGACGACTGAGACTTACTCCAGGTCTTCGAGCTTCAGGTGTTTGGGGCTTCGGGTGCTTCAGGACTTCGGCCACTTCGGGCCTTCGGGTTCTTTGGGACTTTGGTGCTTCGAGCCTTCCAAGACTACTCTGAACACTGCACTTTGACGCTTCTTGTGTAGGCCTCGAACTTGGACAAACTCCTGCCCTTGACAACTATATGTGATAACATTTGGATCCATAGGGGATGGCATGTTCCCTGTGAGCTACCAAGAACAAGAAGTTCCAGTCACCTTATGCATTGGGCTATGGAGTCATGCTAAAAAAAAACATCCTGCTGAGGATTAAAGGCCAACAAGCACACTATCCTAAAAACAAAAGAAAAATACATGGGCTCCAAGAGGAGCTTATTTATGTACATTCCTAGACTAATTGATTTTTACAACGCGCTAGGTGAAAGCAAACTTCCACAATAGCCATTCAGGCAACTCCCTAGTTGCAACCTTGTTTACTCTATCACTGATGAAATAAAAACAATGCAGCTGTGACAGCAAAATGAGTACGCTTTTCATCTCTCCTCCTAGTGCTGAAGTCAGGATAAATCTAAGCGGCTCCAAGACATGAAGGAAATTCAACTCCATGTACTCCCTTACAAGTTCTGGGTAGGATATAAACTACACCTTTGGCTCTTCCTCTTCTTCTTCATGGCTCTCCCAAGGATCAAAGTCATAATCATCATACACAGGAACCATGGGAAAGCTCTACTCTTGGTATTTTGTAGGCCCATGACGACTGATTTCCACACAATGTTTTTCCTTAATGTATAAAGGAAAATGCTCTATTGCATGCTCTTGGAAATCCTTCATATCCATCTCATAATATGATTCATAGCTGTCATACACAGGCTGGCTTCTCCCCGAGTCACCAAAATATGATGCAGGGATCTACTACTCTTCATCTGAATACATGACTATTTATTCATTTAAATCTGATACAACATGTGCATGAGGGGAAGAATATTATGTCTCTATGGCTATGCAATCCTCAACCTCACCATCATGAGCAGGGATGCCAAGAACATCTACTCTTAGGACTGGAAAATCCTCTGGGATTTCTTCAAAAGAGCAGCGAATAAGATCTGCCTTCAATTTATCTATCCTTGTAGAAATTGATCTCTCCAACCACACCAACTCAACCAGGGAATCTTCTTCCTCCTCGCAGCCTTCATCCTCACAGCTTCTGTCCTCATAGCTTCCATACTCACATATTTCATTTGAAACAGTCATACCTTGAACATAGTCTTTATATTCTTCACAACAATTATGACAAATTAACTTAGAAGAATAAAACTTTTGACAGTGCCTATTGAAAGATGCATGCAATTCTCCTATGGAGGAGATGCTAGTAGGGGGTAAGGAGTGATACCATTCACGAGCATCTCCTGCTAATGAGAACATGAACATCTTTAATAATACATCCTCATGATGTATCTCCCATTAATGCATGAGTTCATGAAACTCACGGAGATGCTCTACAGGGTTGTCCTCTTTACACTCTCTAAATATGGGCAAAAAATCACCCCATTCATCCATAGTAGGAACAACATTTGGAAAACTAGGAACATAGGAGAAATTAAAAGGAGAAAACCTCCGAGCCAAGATTCCTTCCATTTAAAAATAGTGGAGTCGCCACTGGATCCTTTAATCATGGAGTCGCTAGGTGAATGATATGTAGTCTGACTGTGTCTGGTATTTGTTCACCATCAAGGACCAGATTTGATCGTTGTCAATCTCCCAGGGAACTTTCAAGATGAGAAAGCAGTTGCTAAAAGCCTTCTCGAGAAAAATTCTCTTGGTCAGCTTCGTGTGTGCTAGAGGCTTCTGATATCCGATGCACCTTCATAATCATAAGCTCTTTGTTGTTCTATCCCAGGGAAATGTCTTCAATTTGTTCCTCGACAAAGACGCCATAAATGTTATCACTAGAAGTCACCCTCAGATTGGATAGAAGGTAAGCCTAGTACCCATCAATTTACATAGTAAATGTAAATGAGTTTTAAGAGGCCAAATGGAGAAGACTCAATGAAAATAATATTCTACCTCAGAAATATGGACTGGTATGCGCAAGCAATTGAGTTCTTGGATCAACTTTAGTCAGTAAGTTGGAGTAAAGGTGAGTAGGAGGAATACTTTGGTGAGAAAAGTGTAGAGGTCTACCGTGAACATCAGGCCTTCCAACATCCTAAGGAAGAAAAACTTAAACACAAGATCCTCTTCGATTCAAATTTCAAGGAAACTGAAAGAAATCATAACAACATTATAATCAAACATTCATCATAATATAGTCACAACAATCCATGTGAATCCGTTAATCATGAACTCTCTCAGTATCATAGGTAAATAAGATGTTGTAAGAAAGCTGAATTAGATTAATCAAGAAGTCTCAAATAAAGACATAACCAAAGAACCAGTGTTCTTCATCAAAATATTACAATAGAAGGGAGCCTAGCTCAACCATTCGACCTTAACAAAATACTAAAACTGCCTATATATACTCAGAAATGCTGCAACCACCGAGAGCGTGATCGGACCAATGCATTTAAAGTTTTTAGTCAGTGCCTTCTCTATCATACTGTGTAGGTCTTCTCAGGTCAGACGCGATTTCACCTCAGTTATGTGTTCTATTGGAAAATCCATCAATAGGGGAAATTTGGGTTAACAGTCTGCCTCCATGACCATTTCTTCCATGCTTTCCATTTATGGGGTCATACACAGTCTCAACCACCGCCCCCATTTCCATTAATTACCTTCATTGGGATCAGGAGGAGGCCTGACACCCATGAATGTTCCAGGTGGTTCCTATGACTTCTTCGAGTCAATCCCGACGCCTCGAGGCCAGGTAGATCTTTGTCTATGACCAATACGGGTGCTTTCGGCCTTTGGTGCACCTCCTCTCCATTGCTCCATCTTGCATGCGACCTCGAGCCATGACCTGGGGCTCATATCCAAAGGCTCTTGGGGATTTCTTATTTCGGGAGTCTCCACTTCACTTGACTCCAAATATCTCGATGCCTGAAATTTCGAAGCAACCATATTTAGATCAACGATCGGTCTTTCTTTGAATTTGACAGCCATGATTGCTTCCTTGAAAACCCTAGTTTCCAGCTGCTCAATAGGCACCTACCCTTCTTTATGGCCTCTCTTTCCATATGATCACAGGCTATGATCATGGGCCCAATTCCTGGGCACTTCGTGATTTCTCACTTCGCAAACATGCGCCGTGCTCCATGCTAAAAGCTCCGATTCGCGAAACCGCGACTTCTCGTATCTGGCGCCACACATCTCTCTGAATAGGATGGATGAGACTTACTCCAAACCTTTTGGCTTTAGGTGTTTGGGACTTCGGGCGCTTTGGGACTTTGGCCACTTTGGGCCTTTGAGTGCTTCAGGACTTCAAGACTTCGACGCTTTGGGCCTTCCAGGACTGATCTGAATGTTGTTCTTTGATGCTTCTTGTGCAGGTCGCGAACTTGGACAACCTACTTCCCTTGACAACTATATGTAATAATAGGTTTGATTATCCATAACATACATCCTAAGCATGTCTTCCATAACCTAATTTACTCTCTCAGTTTTCCCATTTGTTTTGGGATGATATTCTATGCTTAAGTTCAACTGAGTTCCCAACGTTGACTACAAACTTGTCCAAAACCTATATGTGAATCAAGAGACCCGATCTGAAATTATATTCTTGGGTAACCCATGCAGACATATGACCTCACTTATAAACATGCCTGCCACATTAGTGACATCATAAGTGTCTCTAACCGGAATAAAATGAGCACTCTTGGTCAACTTATCAACTATCACAAGAATGGTATTGTTTCTGTGCGATGTGAGTGGAAATCCTACAACAAAATCCATAGAAATGACTTCCCACTTGGACATAGGAACATAATGCGGTTGTAGGAGACCTTCCGGGTGGTGGTGGTCAACCTTCACTTGTTGACACTCTAGGAACTTGGCGACAAAATGGACTACATCACGCTTCATGCCTACCTATAAGAAAAGATTTTTCATGTCTATGTAAACTTTCTTCACTCCCGTATGTGCACAATAAAGTGATCTATGGGATTCCTTTAGTATGATTCTTTGAATATCCCACCCTTGGGGATGTACATCCTTCCCATATATCTTAATAATTCATCTTCTTCCAGGCTATATCCTTCATACTTTGGATCTAATTGCCTACCACTCTGGAGGGTTGAAGTAACCTTTAAATACCAATTGTCTCCAAGGAGTTTCCCCAACACACACTCCCTCAGATTAACCTTTAAGGGCACTAAGGAGAAGACATGCAGTCTCCTGCTCAGGGTGTCCATGAACACATTCTCCTTTCCCTTGATGTATGAAATTCCAAAATCGTACTCACTCGTAAACTCACTCCATCACCTATACCTAGCATTGAGATCCCTTCGAGTGAAGAGATGCTTTAAGCTTTCATGGTCTATTTTGAGCTCAAAGCTTCACCCCACTAGATAATGCCTCCAAATATTTAGAGCTAGCATTACAATTGCCAACTCTAAATGATGAGTAGTGTAAATCTCCTCATGTTTCTTCAAATTTCTTGACACATACACTATCACTCGCCCATTCTTAATTAGCATGACCCCCAATCCTTGCTTCGAGGCATCTGTGTAGATTTTAAATTCTTTTTCCATATCCGACACTTGTTGAATTGGTGCACTAGTTAGTAACCTATTAAGCTTGATGAATGCAACATCGCATTCCTCTGCCCATTCATACCTGACCCCCTTTCACTGTAGGGTGGTGATGGGTTTCACTATCTTAGAGAACCCTTCCACAAACCTTCGATAATAACCAACTAGCTCCATGAAGCTTATCACCTCATGAGCATTTTTTTGGCACTGGCCATTCCATAATGGCCTTCACCTTTTCTGGGTCTACAGAGATTCCTTCACCAGAAATGATTTGACCTAAACAGTGAATCTCTTTCTGGAAGAAAGAACACTTCGAAAAATTTCCAAACAATTTGTTCTCTCTAAGGCATGACAACACCACTTGCAAGTGTTCCTCATGTTCTCTTTCGTTCCTTTAATATAAGAGGATATCATCTAGAAATACCTGTACAAAGTGGTCTAAGTACTTTCAGAATACACCATTCAAGAGGCTCATGAATACTATTGGCACATTGGTCAAACCAAAAGGTACTACCATGGAATTGTAATGCCCAAATCGAGTTCAAAAGGAAGTTTTAGGAATATTGCTTTCCTTAATCCTTAACTGGTGATACCCTAATCACAGATCAATTTTTGAGAAAACTGCTGCTCCTTTCATCTGATCAAAGAGATCATCTATCCATGGAATTGGGTACCTATTTTTCACTCTAGCACAGTTCAAGTCTTGGTAATGTACACATAGTCATAAGGAACCATCCTTCTTCTTGACAAAAATTACTTGTGCACCCCAAGGTGAGACACTAGACCTTATTAGCCCTAAGTCAAGTAGTTACTTCAACTGCATATGCAACTCACAAAGTTTTGACATCGTCATCCTATATGGTGTCTTGGAAATTGGCTCTGCATCAGTTTTTATCTCAATGGTAAAATCAAGCTCCCTCTTAGGAGGTAACCCTAACAACTCTTTCGGAAAAACATCCTTAAACTTTGACAATAATGGATACTAATCCATGGAGTTTCCTTTCCCTTCATTGACTTCTTCCACTACATATAATCGACAACCTTGCCTCATGAAACATTTAAGCTTCATGGTTGAGGTAAAGTGTAGAGACACTTTCCTCCGTACACAATGGATCTCTACTGACCTTCCTTCATCGTCAACACAAAGCACCCTTTTCGTGAAACAATCTACCATATCTCGATGGGATTCTAACCAGTCCATTGCAATGATTAGGTCATACATCCCTAGAGAAGTGACGTACACCTTCAACCTAGTAGTACAAACTTCCAATTCTACTAGACAATTATCGATGCTAGGTGCTACCGCTTGTTTCCCCCCCGAAGCCATCTCGACTTGTTTAAAGTCATCGTGCTCGTAGGCTACCAACCCACACTTTTCTAATCCACAAGGTCAAATGAAACTATCCGTAGAACTATAATCAAATAAAATATTAACATTGACTTGATTTAGCATACCTGACAACTCCACCATAGTGGATTGATTCTCTTCTTGGAGGTTATTAACTGCTGCATAAATATGGTGGCTACTACTCGCTCTTCCCATCGGGGAATTTCCTTATCTATGCATAAATCATGCTTGTGACTATAGACAGTCACGCTGGTAATGGGGTCCTCCACACCCCCAACAAGTAACACAAAATGGAACCCGCACACTATCCTGTGACTGTCTCTGAAATGAGTTCCTTCCCTTGAAACCCCTGCCCCTACTTGTTGCTCCCTGAGAAGGTCGTGGACCTGCCTATGTCATTGGTGATGAATGGGATGTTTCACTCATTTCCATTGAAATACCTATTGTAATTGCTCTAGGAGCGACTCTATTTCCATAAGGAGGTGGCCTAGAGCTTCCCCCCTGGAGAAATTCCTAGGGGCCTTCTCCACGAATCCTGGATGTTATGGAATGATTGATATCATACCTCCGTTTAAGCTCATATTCTCCTCTGTGTAATGATCATTTTCAACTGCTTCAGCTACTAATGATGGTTTCCACATCAGTACCATGACCCTTATCTTAGGGTTTAACCCGTATACAAAATTTTCTACTTATCATTGATCGGTATCCATGTAGGAGACATATTTTACTAGCTCCATGAACATGATTTCGTACTCTTCCACGGTCTTTTTTCCATGAACTAGAGCATGAAATGATCCTACCTGTTGTTTCTCATAGTAAGAAGGAAAATATTTCCTCCAGAACCTTTCCTAAAAAATCTCCCATGAGATGGTGTCCGGGGTAATTTGCAACTGCCTCTCTAGATTACCCCGCCAGTTCAAGGCAATGTACCTCAACTAAAAGATCACTATCTTCATATTTGATGTGGAAGCATAGTCTCTTAAGGTGAAACATCGCATCATTCCTTCCAACCATGCCTCTACATGTTTACTTCCATGACCCCCAACAAACTCTAGGATTTTGATCTTCTGTAGTTCTCTGGTGATGTCCCCTAGTGGAGGCCCTCCCTCCCTCTGAGTTCCTCAATTCTTTAGGGTTACCCACTCCAAATGGTGGGGATTCCACTTCTACATCTTTTGAATGGTGTCCCTTTAATGTCTCATTAATAGCCTCTAAGGAACACAAAATGAGAGATAATTTAGGCGATGGTGGTGGCAGCGTCGACGTTGGTGGTCGTTGCGACGATGCCCCTCAACCTCAATTTCCCCGAGTCCTAACCATCTTGAATAACTGAATATGCATCAACCAAATGCTTATTAGAAAATATTTTAAGGCATTCCACATCTTCTCAAACCTATACTTGCAAAAATAGGGTTAGGCATAAGTTCTTTATACTTGTTTGAAAACAGACATTACTCTCATAAGGTAAGTGGCTTAGGTCAGGGTTAAATCATCTAAGCTTGATGTCTTAGTAGGTATCTTATTGTCTCTCTTAGCTTTCTATATATGCTAGCACTATGGTGTACTCACCAATTACTCTAATTGACTTCTTTAAGCAAGTGTCTAACCATTCCCTATACTACTTTATACCCTTGTAGAGCTCATTTCTTAATGTAACTAGTCTCTTCTAATTAGTCATAAACACCATTCAAATCGCGTTGATTAACCATGCACTAACATTAACAAATTGCACTGCCAATATAAACCTTACATTAATTATCAATACTCTAATTAACCAACATATTTATTTAACATTTAAGTTATCTAAATAAATATGTTGATTATTCAAGGATATATATGTCTGTTTAAACTTAAAATAAAGAGTTATTTAAACTTAAAATAAAGAGTTCAAGGATTAATGTATAAATTATATTTGAAAAGCTCTTATATAACCCTATATAATATGTAAATTACATAACATATTACCTATATATATTTACATTTGATATAATTTCATTCAAATTATTAGAACACAGACACACACACACATATATAATATATATATATATTTTAAATAGTTTAATTGCATAAAACTAAATACAAAATACAATTACAATAATAACAAATCAAAATAATAATTTAATTTTTTAAAATAAAAACAAATAAATAAATAAAATCGAATAAGGGTATGCATCGTGTGTCCTCGCATGAGACCCATGTGCCTCCCACTCCT
>ML796576.1:327192-359857 GCA_009831015.1 Picea engelmannii
CCTTAACTTTAACAACAAGAGACTAGCATTTTCATCAAACGTTTCTTTAGTCTCACAAGACTAGTTTTGGATTAGTCAACAACCCTAACTTGAAATAATCATAAATTTGTACCTATAATGAATAAATATATGAAACTGATACATAATTTTCTTTAATGTGTTTTATGCAATTCCTCCATGTGTCACTACTTGGAACCTCTTAGAAAAGGAGTTATGGAAAAAATGGCACACCTTGCTGAATTCTAGCCTATTCTAAAGAGCGACCTTGTAGAGCGTTCCCCACATGGAATGTTTGTTGAATTGAAATAACAATGTTACAAATCATACTATAGACTGTACTCTAACCAACACATTTTTTCTTACTGAATTTAGATCTGTTTTGAAGAAGTTATGATGTTTTTACCCGAAACACTTGTTTTTGACTAGTTTCAGGACTAGCCACAAACCTTATTTTCCACAGAGTGTAACTCCAAAAATAAAACGACCCATAAGATGATTTTTTTACCACAGATACTTGGATATGTTTCCTCAATGGAATAAAAATTTCACAGTCTGACCCATTCTAGAATTTTTTTTATTGCGAAAATGGTGAGATGACCTGAAAAAAAAAACGTACCTTAGAAAGCATCATCAAAAGAATTTATCCTTCCTTGAATTTCGTCCTTCTTTTCTTCACTTTCCTCAGAAATTCGGCTTAAATATCCTTTGGTTACCTCAGAAACCTATAGGTATTCAATATGCTCAAGTGTGTCTTAAATTATAGAGCCTTGCCTCTTATTTATACTCTCCAAGTAGCTTCCTTAAAAACATCTTCTAGGTCACTTTGCCCACTTTCCTTATTTTTGGGTTAACCCACTTCTAATTTATCCATTAAATTTATTATTGAATTAATTTATTTTGTATTCAATTTGAATTATAGTACAATCATCATTTCACTTTATTATTTACCTTTTAAAATCTCTTAAACCACTTTGACTACTTTGACCTTTTGGGCTTCTAGATGACATATGAGGGTCCTCCAACTTCGTAAGGCCATAACTCTCAAACCGTGAGGAGTTATGTGAATTTCCACATAACACCAGAAATGGAATGACATGTAATATCCATATAGAATAGTATTACCTGAAAATATATCAAATTCCATACCGTTATCCATCAAACAAACTTGGCTCCATTACCCAAACCTAGGTTCTCCAACTTCTCATGGCCATAACTCTTTAACTGTGAGGAGTTATGTGACATTCCACATACCAACAAAAATGGAATGAAAAGAATTATCCATATAGGATAGTTTCACTGACAAGTTCACTGGTGTTCATCTCATTATTCCACAAATAAGCATGGGTTATCTAACCATACTTCCAGGATAAATCAATCTGCAAAGCATCTTCCAGTGAGGGATTTCACCATAAGGGAACCACTTTGGAGTTCATCCATTTCTACTTATGATAAACCATGAAAAGACAATAACGAGTCATATTTACATCAAACAATATTGGGTCCATTACCCAAACTTTGTGCTACAAGGATTTCTTCAAGGGTTGACATCAATGACAACCAACCTTAATCAACAATCTCTCCCTTTGGAATTGATGGCAACACTCTGATGCAATACTGAAATCATATAACTCATGCTCCCCCTAGAACCATGCCTCTGTCCTCTACATCTAATAAATCTCTCCCCCTTTTTCATCAATGGAAAAGGTATATTTCCATCTAGGGTTTCTCCCCCTAACTGAACTATCCTCTTATGGTGCTTCCTCGTGTAAATATGAGACATATAAGATAAGCATTAAAAAAGAATTCATTTTGGAGTAGAAATAACTCCAAGTATCTGGTGAAGATATTCAAAGGATTCCCGTGGAAGTGGTTTTGTGAAGATGTCTGCCACTTGTTCTTTTGTGCCCACATACTCAACTTTGATGTTCTTTTATGCAACCTTCTCCCGTAGAAATTGATACTTTATTGGAATGTGCTTCATCTTGGAGTGCATCACTGGGCTCTTTGAGATACTGATGGTGCTTGTACTATCACAATAGATTGGAATGAGCTCATCATACTCAACCTATATATCTGTTGGAGTTTGTTTCATCCAAAGAACTTGCGTACAACATGATGCTGCTGCAATATAATCTGCCTCGGCTATAGATAAAGATATTGATAATTGTTTCTTGCTTAGCCATGATACTAAACACTCACCTAAGTAGAACGCTGCTCCACTGGTGCTTCGTCGATCATCAATACAACCTGCCCAATCAACATTTGTGTAGGCAATAAGTGATAGATACTTTCCTTTTGGATACCATAATCTAGACTCTTTTGTTCCTTTGAGATATCTGAAAATCCTTTCCACTGCTAACACATGTGACTCCTTTGGTGTTGCTTGAAATCATGCCACCTATCCAACTTCCTACATTACATCTAGTCTGGATGTTGTCACATATAGTAGGCTACCAATCATTGATTTGTATTTCCTCTGATCTGTAGACTTTGAATCATCATCTTTGCTCAACTTGCAACTGGTTTGCATGGGAGTGATAACTGGCTTGCAATCTTCCATTCCGAACCTCTTTAGCATTTCTATGATATACTTGGTTTGAGAAATAAAAATTCCTTGTTTTTTTTGACATATCTGAAGTCCCAAAAAGAAGGATAGTTCTCCAATTTATGACATTTCAAATTCATTCTGCATATCTTTTGCAAATTTCTGGCTTAACCTGTCATCATCACTACCAAAAATAATATCATCAACATAAACCTCAATTAATAAAATATTATCTTCACTTACCTTGATGTAGAGTTTGTTGCATGCACTTCCTTTTCTGAACCCTTCCTATTGCAGATACTTATCCAGTCTAGAGTACCATGCTCTAGGACCCTGTTTTAGACCATACAAGGCCTTCTTTAATTTACACACATAATATGTGTTCTCTGACAACTGAAATCCTTTTGGTTGTTCAATGTAGACTTCTTCTTCAATTTCCCCATTCATAAAAGATGATTTTACATCCATATGATATACTTTAACATTTTTGGAGCATGCACAGGCTAAAAGAAACCATATTGCTTCCATTCTGGCAACTGGGGAAAATGTCTCTTCAAATTTGATTCCTTTAATCTGTGCATATCCTTTACATGCCAATCTAGCTTTTTTCCTTGTAACTTGTCCATATTCATTTAATTTATTCCTGAAAACCCATTTTGTGTTGATCACATTCTTATTCTTTGGTCTTGGAACTAGTTCCCAAGTGTCATTTTTCTCTATTTGATCCAATTCTTCATTCATGGACTTATTCCAAAATTCATCATTTTTGGCTTCTTCAAAACCATTTGGCTCAATTGTAGATAAGATTGCTAGGTGTGTTTTTTATGGTGAACGAATTTTTCTTCTAGTCTCAACTCCCGCATCTTTGTTTCCAATAATCTGATTTGAAGGATGATTCTTCTGTACTCGTCACCTTCTCTTCTTATCTCACACTTTTGTGAATCGAAAGTAACTTTATGACCTTGGTCACATATTTGACTCACACTTAGAATACTATGTTTCATATCTTCTACCAATAGAACATTTTGTGCCTTTTTATTCTTGTTCCCAATTCAGACTGTGCCTTACCCAATGATTTTGGCTGAATTGTCATTTCTGAAGGAGACTCATACCATTATCCATCAAACAAACTTGGGTCCATTACCCAAACCTGGGTTCTCCAACTTATCATGGACATAACTCTCTAACCGTGAGGAGTTATGTGACATTCCACATACCACCGAAAATAGCATGACAAGCACTATCCATCTAGGGTAGTTTCACTAAAAACTTCACTGGCGTTCATCTCATTATTCCACAAATAAGCATGGGTTCTCTAACCATACTTCTAGGATAACTCAATCCAAAAAGCGTCTTCATGTGAGGGCTTTCACCATAAGGGGACCACTTTGGAGTTCATCCATTTCTACTTATTATCAACCATGAAAAGACAATAACGAGTCATCTTTACATCAAACAATCTTGGGTCCATTACCCAACCTTTGTGCTATGGGGCTTTCTTCAAGGGTTGACATCAATGACAACCAAGCTTAATCAACATATTTCCCTTGCAATTTAAATTGTTAAAATAGGATTAGTTTAATTTACTTTATGCAATTTCCATTCTAGATCTAGATTGCAATTTCAATTTGAAGTTTGCTTTTGAGTTTAGTTCTTAGTTACAAATCTCTATTAGTATGAATTTTCTTACATTATCATAGGAGTACATTTGAATTCAATAGCATAGTGTTTTCATATTGTTGATGATTAATACATGAGTTGAAGAATCACATGGATTTTCAGGGTAGTGGGTGTTTCTTCTATAATGACCAAGTTCTCATTAGATTGCCTGATTCATACCTTTCAGTTTTCTATAGAAGTTAATATTGAGTTTATCCCTCTTGAGTTATCATTAGTTATTAAATGCCATCGTGATATCATAAGACACCGAAGGCATAATCATCAACACTATATTTGAATTTTTCTTGCTATTGTAGATTAGAGAATAGTTTTCTTGTTATCATAGATTAAGGGTAGTTGTTTATTAATATTTGAATATTGTTATTATGTTTTTAATTCAATAGATTAATATTTCCTTTTATAGATTAGAAGTAATTTTGAAGTTTATCTTAAGAATAAAGTTCACTTGCTTATTAATTTGATTAGTTACTTGTTGAGTTGTTTTGGTTAGTTTACTTGCTGCAGAAGTTACCATAGGTTAGTTATTTGATTGATTATTACTTTACTTGATGAACATGTTTCCATAGGTTAGTTTGAATAGGGTAGTTTCTTGCTTGTTTACTTGTTTTAATATGATAGTTGCTTGCTTGTTCATTTGCTTACTTGTTGTTATTCATTGAATTTGAATAGATTAAGTAGATGAATTTGTTGTTGTTATTGCTCATTAAATAGATTAAATAGATAGTTTGCTTTTGCTTATTGTAATGATTAAGTTAACTTTCTTAAAGTAGGGTTTTCATTTGATTTCTTAGGACTATCCATCGATCCATTGTTCAAAAGTTACTTCGGATAAATAGTTTAAGTTTCTTGATAGGGTTTGATCATTAATAGCCTTTTCTTGAGTAGAATATCCCTTAGATGGCCTATTTCCTTAGGTAGACTATACTACCTCCAGCCTTTCTTCCTTGGCACATATAGTGCTATAACTCTAAGTTTTCTTACCCCGAGTTGACAATTTAATTGAGGGTTTTTAGTTCATATAGAATACCCATCAGGGGGTATACACAATCCTTTGAAAAAGAAATTGATTCTCTTCAAGCCCATGATAAGTATTTGGAAAATATAGGCCACAAGAAAGGAGAACCGAATGGTTCCAAATAGGAAGAGCACCAATATTCTTCCAAAGAGGGGAAGAAGATGTAGAAAGGAAAAGACAAGAAGACAAAAAACAATACACATATAGTGAACGGATCCAAGTAACCACTATAACCATTGAAATATTAATGGTCACATTGGAGAAAAGTTTTGGAAACTACATCATGAGTTGAACCCTATGAATTGTAAGAAGGATTCCATGAAGAAGAACCTTTTATCCACAGATTCAAGAAATTACATAGAGAGTAGCTTAGATGTGGATGTGAATATTTCTTGCACTTAAATGCATAAGGAGGTGAATCTTAGTAGCCTTCGTCATAAGGAAGAGAAGGAGATAAAAAAAACTCTTCCATATCAAGATCTGAGTCAAGAAGACCAAGGTAGACACTCTATTCGATTCCAGTTCATAGGCTAATCTCATATCAATGGATTTGGTCATAAATCTTGGGTTGGAGGTTCATGATCATCCTAGCCCATATCCATTAGGGTGGGTAAACAAGGATGCAAAGATCAAGGTCATGAAATAAGGTAAGATCAAATCTGTTGTAAGTGCATATTTTATTGATGAAGTGGAGTTAGATGTAATAACCCTTGATGAGTGTGGAGTAGTTTTTGGAAGCCCCTACATGTATATGAGGGATGCAATATTCACGAGGAGAGAAAACTGGCACCACCTAATAAAGGATGGGAAGTATTTCATCATCAATGCACATAAAGTTAGATCCAATATCTCATTGGTAACTTCCAACCAATCTAAAAGGTTTATTAGTTCAATTAAGAAGTATGTTTTTATTTTATTACGAGAGAATCAACTAGGTGATGAATCGATAAGCGAAAATGCATCCATGGAGGGATGTACTAAGGAGAAAAAATGTAAGTTGGAGGAGTTTCTATAGACATACACAGGAATGTTCCAGGAGCTTAAAGGGATACCACCTAAGAGGGAAGTGGAGTATGAGATACAATTGTTTCCTGACTCCCCATTACCCAATATTGGGCTATATAGATAATAGTTGCAGTAGTGTTATGATGAAAATCTCTCTATGGCTAGGGGAAAATAAAAAAAAAGGGAACAACACCCATAAATCAACTCTAATATCAAGTATGCTAGATAAATAGAAATGCTAACAAGAGAAGGCTAGAAGCCTACCTCATCCAGACTTTCGAAGAAGACCATGGTTGAGCTCATGATTGAAATCTTGATGCCTACGACTTGTCCTCAACATCCAAGATACACATGCATATAGAAATTATATAGAATGTTAGCATAAAAACTAGAACAATACATTAATATGAATAACAAATATTCCCATGGAAAGTAATAAAAATATTTGCAACATATAATTGGACGAGAAAAGAGTATTTCTATTAATGTAATAAGAAGAAGTACATAGGTGACAAAATTCTATAATGACACATATCAGAACCGAGAAACTAAGTCCCTCCAGTTGGTCCTTCACCACTTCAATCCTCCACAAAGGAAAGCTCACAATTAGTAGGAGTCAATGAGGTTCTCCATCTCAAGATAGGAAGAGATTCGGGGCTGAACACAAGAAGTTATGAATTTCAAGGATGAAGGGATGTAGACTCAACATGAGGTGAAATTTCTCCAGAGTGTCTTTTCTTTCAATGATGAATATATGTTCAAGGCTTGTATATATCTCAATTTATAGCCTTCAAATTGATTTGAAGGGTCGATTCAGAGTGTTTCTAGTATGTGGAAGGTCAAGGATCATGGATCTCGTGACATGGCATGGAAACCTGACATATTTTTTAATTTTTGTGCACAAAACCTGATGTACATGGGGTTTAATGGAGAAAACCGCCTATACATGAGATTTATAACTGTGGCTCGCATATATGTACAAAAATTTGAATTTTTTACTCTGGAATGAACAAAAATGGGAACTTGAGTTTGTAGAGGGAAATGGAAGGACATCAAAGCAAGATGCATGGAGTGTGGAAAAAATTGCTATAACATATGCCCCCTAATGTGTGAGGTCAGAGGAGTATCCGCGATGGATGAAATACATTATAATTCCCAGAAGTGGAGTAATGACAACCCAGTTAGAAGACCTAGTTACTCATGAGAATATTACAATTCATATTGACTCTATACACATGGCTGCCAAACTTGATTACTGATGCAGGAGCATCGTAATTACCAAAGCAAGTGGGGAGCCAACGCATGTTTTTTTTTTCATATGACATATTGCTTTGAAAACTTTTGGGAAATGATGCGCCAAACCTTCAATGAACCATTTATGAAGGAGCGCCTTTTGTATATTGTATTGGACCTTGAGCGACACGCTCTCGTCCTTAGTAGATAGGAGGCATTTAATCTAGTAAATGCTGGTAGATAGGAATTTAATTTAGATTTGATAGCTTTAGAGTCCGAGAGGGAAAACGGATATAGACACCCTCATTGTATCATTGTAACATAAGTTTCATTGTTCAGGAAGAGAAGAGAAAGCAGAGAATTGTATGAAGAACACCCATGTACAGGCATTTGAATTAATAGAAGAAAACTTTGATTCAAATCCATGGTTTGTGTTATTTCTCTGTGTATTGAATGCATGCTCATGAATGTTTTCTTCCTGTCATACATTTTCTTTTATATGCTGTGTATGTGACTTCATGTGTGAATTGAGGTCTGAAGAGGAGATGGAATGAGTTTCAATCAGTTCTCTAGCTGAGCAAGGATTTCCTGCAAAGTGTGCAGTCGAAACCATCCGCAAGGAGTGCATTGATGGAGGCTCAGGTAGTCTAACTCTTGTTCTTATTCACCCAGAGGTGGAAGTGAGTTGTTGAAGCCGTGAAAGGAGTGTGCAGGCTGAAGAGGAAGTTTCAGTCGTGAATCTGAGAAGAAATCTTTAGAGGACTACTACCACAGGTGTACGCAGAGTCAAAGGAAGTTCGAACAGCTGAAGCGTTCGTAGGATTTCCGCAAGGAGTGCGAGCAAAGGGAATCTTATTTTTAAGAATACTGAGAAGCTGAAGAAATATCAGGAGGAGCAAAGGCCTTCAAAATTATTGAAAGGTTGCATCGGAGATTTTCGTGCCAAGAAATCCCCAAGGGGGAAAGAAATCAGTGGTTAGAATTCTTAAGCGAGATTCACGAAAGGCCAGCAGCCATCAGATCTAGAAAAAGTTGCACTAGGGTTAAGCCTTAGTGCATAAAGGAGAAGTTACGCGAAGGCATCGAGATATTGGAGCCATCAGGATTTTGATAGGTAAGAGAATCGAGACCTGGTGGGTTTCAAAAACCAGAAGGAGATCCTAGCCATTGATCTCAGGGCAGGACACGCGTCAGAGGATCCAAAGGAGTTGGGATTCAGCTCATCGTGAATTTCGAGAGTGAATAAATCATGGTATCAGGAATCATGATCCGCGATATCGCGATAAGCCCAAAACCGTCCGTCAGTGAGGACACTTGTCAGGAGATCTCGAGGAGTCGGGGATTGGAAAATCGGGGTTTTCGAAGGAAAGAAACTCTTGCACAATTGAATCGCGAACTGCGAAATCCCGACGAGAAGGAAGGTGCAAATCGCGCGACCAGCTGTCAGCACGATCGGAAGGAGGAAGGTGTCGTAGTGGAAGACAGTTGTCAGCCTGACGGAGAATCAGTGTTTGAGGAATTGGGAAACCCACAGGTAATTGTTTTGTTGCATTAGAAATCCCGTAACCCCGACGGGATAAGACCGTGGTCACGGGTTAGCGATCATGAGAGATAAGAGCTATAGCCAGGAGGGCTAGTGTGAAAAAGGTGCATTGCAATTCGGGAAATCACAAGTCTTGGAGATACAAGTATTTCGACATCGCAAACCCCGAAACCCCGATGGGAGTTATAGCTGCGGTCGTATAGGAGCCGGTCGTGTGGACTAAATACTTAGCCAAGGGGCGAAGGTGACAAAGGAGCACATTGGAGATCGGAGATCGGTGATTCAAGTTGCCAGAACATCGTGGGTGTCAAAAAATATGATAGTGGGAACCCCGATAGAAGGAGGGGAGTCCCTGAAGAGATTTCTGCGGGTGGAATATTTCCTGTTAGGGAAATAGAGAACCTTTGAGTTCTTCGGGCCAGGAAGGAATTAGAAGGTCCTGTGAGTGGACATGCCCCGAGGGTGCACCTGCGTCAATTACACTACAGATCCATGTGGATATATATCAAATAGTTGTTCATGGCCATGAATAGGAAATACAAAGTGGACATATGCCATAGATTTTCATAGTCATGAACAAGGCACAGTGTAGTCTAGTCTCAAAATAAACTAAAGATATATGTATACAGTGGAGTACAACCTGATATTCCCTGATCACTTACGTCATATAGATAATGGTCTGATGAATGACAACAACAGATATGGGATGTTGATACTGTAAACTGGAGGTCTTCTACACTATCCGCCAAAGGTGCAAGTCTACATTATGTGAATAAAGGAGTTGAAGTCGAACACAACGAGACTTCGTTTGATTACCAATCATTGAGCTATACCATTAACAAATGAGAGACAACCCATAGATAATGAAAGTAGGTGTCAAGGGACCAAGTACATTCAACAAGTGTGAATAAGGGTGTTGAGGTCGAACATTTGAAGAATCCATCGATCAAGAGACATTGATGTATTCCTAGTTGTCAATGGCAGGAGAACCTACGACTGATGATTGCAAGCTTCTAAGTACTCATATCACTCTAGATCGTGATTCCATAATATATGAGATGAATTTTATGGAAGGATACCCATTGAAATGAGAGCATTAAGGCATCTCTCATCATCCAACGTGAGGTACAAAGTAATATCTTGATGATTAGGAAGAGCCCAAATAAATAGGATGTTCACAAACCAATGACCATGTGCGTCTCTTGCATGCACCATATGAAAGTAGTACATGAAATATACCCTCTGAGCCAATAATGAAAACTTCCAACAAAGGCGAGCAAACCACCAATTGGGATAATGGAATCTAGGACACTGCACGAATCCCAATGTGTGAATAGATTTCTTGTCATCGAACACAAGGGAAAACCCCTAGTCAGAGACCAATGGGGAGATGTCATTTGGTTGGTTCAAGGTCACCTACCAATGATGAAAGTAGGCCCAGGGTGCAAGGTAGGGCAACAACTTCATGTGATTTTGAGATTTACTTGTAAGGGGATGGTCGACATGAAAGTCAAGAGTTCTGAGGAATGAATGACACATGCTTATACTTACTTTGAACAAGAGCATGAGACAGATGGATAACTCAGAAAACATATAATTAATAAATTCTCCATAGGGATTGGAATAATAACCAGTCAGAGGAGTAGACTCTAAGTAACAATTTCAACTTCCTATGGCCTGCTAGAGGGAAAATCCCCCTAAAAATATACCAGGGTTTAAGATATAGACAAAAAAAATGACCATAATCTAGTTTCTACTCTACCCCAAACATACTAAAATCAATGAAAAAAAAGAAGTAAAAGAGAAGATTGGTAACTGTACCTTTTATCCCATGTCTGGTGATGATCTCCTCAAGCTCTATAGTTCCAAAGACTGCATGCCCTTCCCAAGGCTGACCTGCATCCAAGACAAGGAAAAAAAGGGATACAAGCATGCTATTTCGATTCATAAATTAGGGTTAGACATCAAATGTTATGTATAAATCAAAGAAAATACACTAAACATCATCATTTGGGACAGGGAAAAAAGATTATTTTATTCATCAAACAAAGACTGGAACTTACAATCCTTGTTAGCCACCATTCCGCGAACCTAGTCTGGGATCCTCTTTACAATGCTCCAAGTGCACCTTCAATAGGCATCTTCTCTTAATCTACTAATCACCTCAAGGGAAGGGAATGGATTGAATGGAAGAAAAGGGGTTGAAGAGGGAATGTTGAGGCAGTAATTCTCAAAAGGTAACAAATGCTTGGGAAAGGAAGGAAAGTGAAATTGGGCAGAGTTTCATTTTTTCGTATGCTTAGTTTTGGAATGAGACCCCCAAACCTCCTTTTATATGACAAAATGGTGGTTATTCGATTGGGGGACGGGTTATAGTAGGTGAATTGGTTGGGAAACCTCCAATAGCCCGTGAATTCTACCGAATTCCTTACAACTTTTTAATTTTTGTAACTTTTGGAGGTAGATGCAGGCTATGTATTGTGCATCAAGTGTATGTACGTAGGAGTTGTAGCATGCATAAATCATATGTACATGGTCTGTAGTGGTGCATGGCACGTACATTCTCTAAAAATTAGTTTTTTAAGTAGAGATTCTCAACAATGATTTGGAAAATTATGCAAGTAAGAGGGCCAATGCCATGTATGCATGAGTAGGGAATTTTAGGGCTATAACATATTCCCCCTAATACATTACAACATCTTCACCAATGCACAAAATCAAGTGAGCCCATGACCGTAGTTTGGTAGGTGCCATCTGCAAAACAACAATTGTCTCTCTGAGGTAGTCATACCCATGCTCGGGATGAACTAAATCATGGATGCCAATCAAATACACTACAGATCCATGTCATATAACTATATAAAGTGTAGCCATGAGCAATACACAATAGATCTACATCTCAAAATCAATCGAAGATATACAAGTATAGTATGCATCTTCAAGAAGCTAGTGATGCCTTCAGCTGGAGATGAAGTCTTCATAGCTCGAGAAACAACTTCAAGATATTCAAAAATCAGGTAGGAGTACAATGGGAGTGTATAACTCAATACCCTGAGGTCTTCGACAATCCGTTAGGAAAATACTAGAGGATCTCGATGATCAGGTAGAGAACTTCATTGATTTCAAATCTAAAATTGACTAGACTCTCGGGATGGTTGACTCATGAAAGTCAAGAGACAAACTACAGAAAGGCCGACTCAGGTTGGGTAAAAATTCCCTTGGAAAAAATCATGAAAGATGATCAGACTCAGACATCATGACATTGACATAAGTTCGTGATGCAGGAGGAAACACAAACTCTCCATATGTTTGGAAGAGTAACCAAACAAAGGGGGACACAACTCTATGTAGCAAGAACAACTTCCTAAGGTAATACTAGATCCCGATGCTTGAAAAATAAAGAAAAGGATGTGCTTTTGTCCAAGGGAGACTATCTTTGCTGCCAAAAAAAAAATTGAATATTTCCCGTCCTCTCTTTTTGGAATATTTGATTTTTTTGTCTTTTTCAATCTTGAAAAGAGCTTGAAAAAGAATAAAATAATGCTACGTTAGAAAGGAGGAATGAGTGTCGTAGGAAATCATACTAGTTCCAATCTCATGGAACATACTAATGCTCAGGGAAAGGAGACATGTGAGGGATAAGGACACTCGAGGAAAATTCCTCCATGGGTCAAGGTGTTAGGTCGTAGAGGCAAGAAGTGTTGTAAGGCTTGCATATAAGGAATGCTTCAAAGGTTCAACTGAGAGTAACATGGAGCTAACATTAGGCCAAATATGCAAATATGAGACCTACAATGTGATTGAGAAAGACATAGTGAGACCCCTTCTATGTAATTTTTAACGAGCCCAAAGAAGGTAAGCTTGGTAGTTTTTTCACGTTTAGAGAGTCTAAAAAAATGCAAAAGAAGACTCCAGGGAGTACCTTTTTCGAAATTAGTCTAGTCGGTTCGAAAAAGGGTTAAAATTGCACCGAAAAGACATCTATTCAAAACCATTTTAACGAGTGTGAAAAAGACAAGATCACTCGACAATATTTTCAATTTTAAGGAGTCTAAAAAGAGCTTAACTATGGAATCCCAACCTTTTTATGATTTTAGTGTCCTTAGCCCGAAAAAGTATAAAAGTGATTGAGGAGAACTCTCTGGACGAGACAAATCTCTTGAAGCATACCTTTTTACGCTATAATCTATAGGTTGGAAAACAGGTTAAACTCATGCCAGTAGATGTTCTTCTGGACCAATTTAACAAGTGTGAAGGAACAAGGTCACTCAATGATATTTTCAATTTTAGGGAGTCTGAAAAGATCTTAACTATGGAATTTGAGGCAGTTCCTTTTCGTAAGTAATCTCCAAGGCTTGAAAAAGGTGATAAACCAAAACCAAGGAGAATGTTCCTTTTTTGAAGATTTAGTCCCTCAGGCCCAAAAAAGGTTTAAAATTACACATGAGAATACTCTTCTAGTCAACCGAAGTTCATAGAGAATACCTTTATTCGTAAAATTATCCATCCAGACCGAAAAAGGGGTAAAATACCACCAGACAAATGTTCCTTCAAATTTGAGTTTGGAGAGCATGAAGGGCAACAAGATCGCTCAACAATATTTTAATTTTTAGAGAGTCTGAAAAGAGCTTAAAGAAGACTCTAGGGGCTACTTTTCTCAGTTAATCTAGATGAGATTGAAAAGAATAAATACAGTCTCGTTGGATATTGCTTTCGAATTTCAAAGAGAGCTTGAAAGACAACAAAGCTTGCTCATTAGGGAGTCTTGAAGGTAAGGATAAGAATACTGATGAACAAAAGAATGAGGGTTCATTATGCAATCATGATAGGACTATAGTCATTACTGACAACATGGAGGCCAAAAATGTAGCAAAGGATCTACCTAGGGAATCCATGTAAAGGTAGGCTCTACCACCTAATTACGACACTTCTAAGGAAACAATGAAGGTTCTGTGTCACACTTCAGTGGGGTCGATCCTATGGAAAAGAGAAAAAGACAATGAGATGCAAAAAGTGGGAATGAAATCCTCACTTATATTCAAAATGCTAGAAAAAATGACTTTTACCAAAGGATACCAAAAAATGTGACCCATCCAAAAAAATCACCCAAAGGAAAGGAAAGGTGTATCGAAACGACCAGTACAAAACTCAGAAGTGAAATCGAGTGAACACCAATCCAGGAAAAAAGACAAAGGAACCCAAAAAGGGGGAAAAAGGGCCAAAAAAGTCTATAAATAGAAGTGGACATCTCATTTTTACCATTGCAATTTGAAAATCGACCAAAAGGTGAAAATACCCCGTTGCTAAAAGAGAGATTCTGGGAGCTTCAGTGAATGGAACGACCTTCTGTTTGGACCTAGTAAGTACAAAACACATACTCTTGAAATTCAATACTTCCTTTTAGTTTTAATTTTCTGTTTGGAGGGGTGCGATCTTGTAAAACGTGTGGCCCTGCATGTATGAGGGCTATCCAAGGCCATCCTGTGTATGTACTCAAGAAGAAGACTAAACAACCCATGTACATACACAACTGTGTAAAAAGAAGCCCGCGTACACCCTTTAGTAATTTGAAAAAATAAAAATCAAGCACTGACTCCTCAATTTTTCCATGTAACAGGATGCATGTTCATTGGAGAGAGAGAGAGCATGAAGATGTGGGGATTGTATGACCAACATACTTTTCTAGGACTCGACGACATCCTCGACCTGAGGCAGGACCAACAATGATAGGAGAACCAGTAGTTCTAGGGGGAAGCCCAACCAGAGAGGCTAATAGAGTCTTGCGACGAGTGGAGCGCAACCTCACTGCACTCACTCGTGCCATTCTTATGGCAGAGATAGAGTATCTCCCCTCTGCTATGCAACCTCATGTATTAGGGGTTCCTCAGACTTGGGTCCAACTGTTCCAATGTTTGGTGAACACTGTTGTACATTATAGCAGGGCCAATAGGTCTCTTCCTTAGATAGAATTAGACCATTGATGTGTCAAGGGAACTTTTTGTACTATATTATTTTTTGAGGGCATAAGCCCAGTGATGTAGACTGATGACTTTTGAGGATTTCATGCCCACCTATGTACTCATAACACTATTTTTTGAACATATATATATTTACATCTTTCTTGTCTTATGGATGACATTTTTACAAATGTATTTACATGTGTATGTGTGTGATTTTCTTTTTATATGTGAGCAACATGCCAATCTAAAACTTTATTATCTAGAGTATATGTTAGATGATTAAATCTCCTAGGAACATGGATATATGTAATGTAATTGAAAGATCGTTCTAAGAGATGCACCCTAAGGAATTGTCGGTGCATAGTGGGATCATAAACATGGTAAATCCCATTTAACTGGGACATAACTAGCTAAGCATCTAGATAGACCCGAAGGCAATAAATGACATGTGACAAAGTGTCACAAACAAATTCTATCACTACGTTGTAGTCGACAACATTTTTTGTGGCGTCACCTAAACAAATGCCTCCAGAAGATAGCAACTGGCCTCTAGGTGTGAAAATCACCCAAGCTGCGGAAGCAAGTCTTCGAGTGTGTCGGCTAGTGCCATCCGTGAAACCAAAATAAACCATCGATTCACTTGACATCTTCCACGGTGATAAATAAGACATAAATAACTACACGTCCACAAAAAAAAGAGACAAAAATGTATAAGAAGCAATACATATATACAAGAAGTCACCCAGGTGACCAACCTAAGAGTAGTACTTCTTAAGGTAGATCCCATTTCTAGTCTCCACCAAGGAATTTCCCTCAAAATAAACCATATGGTAAGCACCCTTCTCTAAGACCTCTCTCACAATGAATGGGATGAACCACATGGGTTTGAAATTGCCTACCCCGAGGGGATCTTTGTCTTGATCATAGACCAGGACAAGATTTCCTTAGGAGAAAATCCAAGGATGAACGAACCGATCGTACTAAAACTTGACTCATTTCTTATGAGCGTCATTGGCTAAGGATGCATCACAACACTACTCATCGAGTTGCTCGAGATATAGAAGGCATTCCTTAAGCGGTGAAGTGTCCAAGTGTAATTCCACTACCAGCTTTAAAGAAGAAATCTAGCACTCAATAGGTAAGACTGCTTCCATCTCGTATACGAGTTGAAAAGGTGAAAAACCAGTGGAATTATTCACAGACATTCGATAGTCCCACAATGACGAGTACAACATAAAATGCCAATTCAACTTGGTAGAATTGATTGTCAACTGAAGAATTGTTTTGAGAGACTTATTAACAAATTCAACCTGACAATTCTCTTGCGGGTAATAAGGTGACGAATTTTCCTTCTTGAACCCAATATTTGATGTTAATTCAGCCATCATTTTGTTTTTGAAGTGACTTCCATGGTCAATGACAATCTCCTTCAGGATACCGAACCTTGCTACTATCTAATTAAAGATGAAAAGAGTTGATGTTTCACCATCATTGCTAAATGTTGGTGTAGATTCGACCCACTTTGTGAAGTAGTCTACTGCTACGATGATGTAACGATGCTCCATGGATGAAGCTGGGTGACATGTAGTAAAATCAATCCCCCACTTGGTGAAAGGACCAACAACAATGACTAGAAACATAAGAGCAGGATGTACCTGCATCTTCTGATAAAAGATCTGGCATGTGTGGCACTTCTTGACTACCTCTACACAATCCTTGATTAATGAGGGCTAAAATTAAACTGCACGTAGAATATTTATGGATCTTTCCAACCCATACAAATGACCACCACATGCTCCAGTGTGACATTCATTCAAAACGAGCTCTACTTCTTTGTGGATAAGGCATCTCCGAAGAGTGCAATCTACACATCGACAATACAATGTGTCATTGAGGATAAGACAATTTCGTGCCTGATATCAAATTTGTCGACACTCATTGCAAAAAGCAGAAGCGGGGCACTTCAAAGTCTAGAGATACACACGTATATCTCCATACTAGGGGTCTGAATATGAAATTAGAAAAATATCTCCATTAATAGGAAATTCTTCGGGCATGATATCACTAGATTTGACCGGAAGTTCTGATATGAGTTCGATAAAGACCAATGAATTTTTTGGATTTTGTAGAAGCATAATCCAAGTCAAATTCCCGTAACATGACTATCCATTTACTGATCTTTCTGCCAATGACCCATTGTGTTAACACATATTGGAGGGGTTGATGATGGCGATGATGGTGGTATTGCGAAGCAAAATGTAGTGAAGGAACCATTGGACAACATGAACAGTTGCCAGGGAAATTTTCTTAACATGAGAATAGTTGAGTTCTGGTCCAATTAGGCCTCAGCTAAGGTAGTATATAATGTGCTCTTTGAGCATATAGACTTCTTGAATCAAGACCATGTTGATTGTCACCTCTGCAACAACCAAATACAACAAGAAATATTTGTTATAATCAGGAGGCCAGAGCAGAGGGGTAGACATCAATGCATGTTTCAATGCTTCAAAGGGGTGCTGAGCTGCTTCATCCCGACAGAATGAGACCCTTTTTTTCAAAAGATGCATAAACCCTTTAGTGATCTCGCCGTAATTCGCAACAAAACGCCGAAGAAAATTCGCTTTCCCCTATAAGATCTAAAGCTGGGGTATCATGCACGGGGGAGGTAATTGAAATATCACCTCAACCTTGAGAGGATCAACCATGATCCCTATTGTCAATACAATAAAACCTAAAATATGACCTGACATCATACATAAATTACAGTTGTTAGGATTCAATCGAATCCGATAGTAGCGACATCTCTCAAAGATTAGTTGAAGATGGGCAGGATGATCATATCTCTTGTGAGAATGTGATGCTAGATCATCAAGGTACACCTTGACTATGTGTTTGAGGTTGTGAAAAGAGAATGACATGGCCCACTGAAAGGTGTCTCCAACATTCTTCAGGAAAAAAGGCATCTTATGATACGTGAAGGTACCCCTAGGACAAATAAAATCTATTTTATGTTGGTCCTTGGGTTTGATTTGAATTTGATTGTATCTTGAAAAAACGTCCATGAACGAAAAGACCTTGCAACCCTCACATTCATCAACAATCTAATCGATAAACGGGGTAGGGAAATTTTGTTTCAGACAAGCCTTATTCAAATCATGGAAGTCCATACAAACCTGAATCTTCTCGTATTTCTTTTTAATTGGAATCGAGTTTGACACCCATTTCGTCAATTGTACAGGGTAGATAAAAATGACATTGAGCATTTTTTCTGCTTTTGGCTTAATTGCTGCCACTTTTCAAGGATTGACCGGACGAATCTTATTTTAGACTAGTTTGGAATCAATATAAGTCATGATTTCATGCTCAACAATTTGTGGGTTGATTCCTGGAATTTCCTCGTAAGACCAGGTAAAAAATTCGCGGAACTCTCTGAATAACTCGGTGTAAGTTTGAATCTCCTTAGGGGAGAAATCCGCTTCGATGAAAAAATTATCCATGACGCCAAGGGTTTTGGAGATATTGAATGGAATCATTATATATTTTTTTCCATGTTACCCTTGGCATAAACTCCATGCGTAGATGAAGGATTGATAGAACAAGGACTATCTCCATTCATGGTCAAAACAACTTGTCTTGCCTCTATTCTCCTAAGCTTGGGAAGGAAGTAAGATCTATGATGTAGATCATCCCAAGGTGTATCAGGACCAGTCATTGCCTCGAGAATCACCTTTTCTGAGGGAAATACCAAGTCTAAAGGATCTTGAGTGGCAAGAGAATTTTAAGCCCAAATTTACTCAAGAACTAGATCTAACTCCTGCGAGGGAGCCAGATCAAGGATGGACAAAGTTTTATCGACAATGTTGTATACAACCTCGGCCAAGGATAAGGGCATGGCCATTCCACGATGCCCTATCCCTTCCATCGAGGTTGATGGGGAAGGTAAATTCCATGGATCGTTAAAGTAGCTCGTTTGAAATGATGATACTTGCAAAACTGCAGCCCTCAACTGGTCGGGAACAACCGATATAAGCTTTACATTGCTAGAAGGCATTGGGTAATCAAAGTTTCCCATAAACGATGGAAACAAACCAATCCCTAAGTTCACAGTGTCAGGCTATGGATTATGAATCATTAGGACCATGGAAGCTCTCGATGAAGGGTCAGGACAAGAGAATGAAAACTGGTCGATGGTCACAATCTGACCCTCATGCAAAAAACATAAGACCTGAAAAACTGTAGAAACCACCGCATAAGTCCAAATTATTACTAACAATAGGTTGTAATCGAGAGCCGCATCGAGCACTTCAACTTCGACACACACATTTTTACCTCCCAATTGCATGGGGAAGGAAGGAATTATTCTGTGTGGTCTAAATGAATGATCGTCAAATGTCGTAAGAAATATAGGCGATGAAGACAACTCAGGCTGGCCAATGGCCTTCCAACATGCCAACGACAACACGTAATTCGAGGCACCCTCATCAACCACTGTATGAAAAATGTTCCATGTAAAATATTTCGTACTCTAAGCCACTACTATCTGAAAGGAAACGTGGTGAGGAAGACGGGGTTTTAAGTCAGTTGGATAAAAAATGATCACTCCTGGGTTACAAGTCTCTGCCACTCCCAAGGAAGACAACAAAGATTTTCTCTATGAGGGGAAACTCTAGAGGAATTCTAGAGAGGACATCATGTAAGGGGTTTGTGCCATATATTCTACAACAGAGTATTTCTGGGCAACCCTTGTGTTTGGATTATGACAAGCCTTCTTAAACGCACCTTTAGGGATGAAATTCATCATTTCGCCCACCGCCTTCTCAATTTGGAGAGAATTCGATGGGTTAGTGGCTTCCTTTCCTTTCTCGACAGATTATGGCATTCTTTAGTCTGAGGCCCTAGTCACAAAATGAGATTCAACATTCATCATGTAAGTTTTTATGCTCAGGTTATTATTGGTAGGTGTGGGGGGTCCCTGGCTGCCCCCTGCTATGCTTGTGGATGCGGAAGCCTGAGCCATATTTTTCCCTTGGTGGAAAAGGGTTTTTCAGCACAACAGGATGTTGTTGTACTGATATCTTCTAAGATTTTGCAAGCCGAGGGCATAGGTGAGTCAGGTGGTCTTCCATGCAGAGTTTACATAGATACTTAGTCTTCTTCTTCTCCGTTTTTCCCTCACCAGCATTATTGGTATCCTTTTATCCCCTTTACCCTTCTTATTTCATTTTTTCTTCTTTCCCTCGATCTGTGGGTTGGCCTTGGGATTCTTCGACTGCACACTATGTACATCCAACGTTTGGGTAGGGGGAACAACATATCTTGGAGTCTGGTTGGCCACAGTCTATTGTATTGAATTTTTTTTCAACTGATTTGACAAGAGGTCCATAGAATTTCTTTCTGCTGAGCCCACAATGTCATCGGCATGGGGCCCATAATTTTTCTTGGCCTTATCGAGAGTAGACCGCGACGCATATGGAAATATCTCATAGAGCATGCCAGACTGAGAGTAGATCAGTTCAAGCTGTTGCGCTCTCATAATCGCCTCCTCCTCTGAAAACACTCTGGAAGTCACTATGTCCTTGGATACACAGGGCACCAAAGACTTCAAGAATTACTCAAGAAAGAAAGAAGGAGAGATCTTGACCTTAATTAAGATCTTTCTACACCACCATTCTCGAATATGATTAGAGATGTGTTTGACCTTGGTTTTCTCAAAGTTGGCCAGCAATTCGGTGCCGACATTGTATCTCATAAGTAACTGGAAATGGTTCAAGAAGACCATCACCAAGTCATTGAAGTACGAGTACCTCGATCCATCGATTTCAACATACCACTTCACAACACCCACTATAAGAGTGCGTTGGAAAAGGCGCAACTGGATAGAGTCGACTTTCAACGAGTTTGATGAGCACCACAAATGAAAAGTAGCCACATGATCACCTGGATCATCACGAGGATTTCCCTCAAATTTCAAAACATCTGAAGGAAACTTAGTCAGCATGGGGGGGCAATGCGGATCATGATATATTGGGTCATTCATTAATATCGAAAATTCTGAAAGATGTAAAGTTGTCAAAAAAGGTAGTTTTGGTTGTGAACTATTTACAAGAAAAGAGGGCCCTAGATTTTGTTTTGCACCAGTTTTCCAGGAAACGTTGGACCGTTGACTAGGGATTTGGTAGAAACCGTGGCCTTGACCAACATAGGGAAACTGCATTTTTTGGGGTGTCATCGACTTAATCCTAAAATTAGAAAACATAGCTTGTGTAGGGATTGATCCCTACATTGTGTTCCGAGGACCTTGGAAGGGGATTCCCCCAACCGATCTAATGGGAATGGGTACAGAGACTTTCCCAGGATTCCATTGAGTATGGAAGGGGTTACCCTTGACCGACATCCCTTGTGAGGGAACTGATCCTTGCCAAGGATTCCAAAGACCCTGTGTGGAGTAAACTTTAGTTGTCTCTCCCTGTGAAGGAATAATACCTTGCACTGGGTTCTGTTGACCAAAGATGGGGTTGCCCCAGTCGAGAAAGAAACCGAAGAAAAAGCATTATTCCCAAAAGCACTGAAAAAAGAGAACACCATAGATCCCACTAATGTTGAATAAGATGAAGGTCCTAAACTGTCTCCACGGAAAAAGCGATAATTAACATTTGTCCCAATTGACTGCTGAAAAGAACCACCCTGTGAAGGGGACAAAGGAGGTATATGACCCCCACCATAAGGGATAGAATTAAAGGGGATAGTAGTGCCCGCGGTTGGCCCTTGCAAGGGAGATTTTGATATCCTTGCTCCAAGACCCATGGTCTGTAAGGTAGAATAAGTAAGAATCGAGTTTGTATCATATTTAGGCATCCCATAAGGGAAGGATCACCCGATGCACTCTGAGTAAATTGAAAAGTGGTCAAAGCCATCAAAGGTATCAAACCACTTCCTGAAGTTGAGGGAGTTGAGACCACTTTGGTCCTAATTGGAGAAGGTGGGAGAGGAGGTAGGATGCCCCCTGCATTAGTATCCATAATAGGAGTATGGGGAATCTCAGATGGAGTAGTAGCATTCACTTCCATTGCCGCTCGTAGAACTAGCTAGTGTTCAAAACACGTCACCTCGGGAGGGACAATCTAAATCAAGATCAGCACCGACAAGTCGGTAATCAGAGGATTGGCTGGACTGAAACCTTCAGTTTCAATGTCAGAGATGCTGTATTCCTTCAGAGCCAAAAAGTCTCCTCGTGGAGCAGGATCGATCACAGTTTCCTGCAGCCCGGTCTCTTTGAACAACCCTTCTTGATCAAGTCTTTGCCTTAATAGTGGCAAAAGAAGCTCCAAAGTAACCGATGACAAGCTTTGAAGCCTTCACGATTGACATAGATGTTGATGTTCCACTTTGTGAAATGATCAAAGGAAACAGTAAGGATTGACTAGCATGGAACACAAATCACACACTAAAAAGTTTTCCTAAAGATAAATCAAGAAATCGACTAACTAGTGGGAAGGATGGTTATGCCAATTGACACTAGAGAAACTAACCGGTGCAAGTGCAACTCAAACACAGAAGCACCCTCTGGGTATAATTTGTGAAGTGTGAACCAATGTTCTCCCTAGGTACCGTGGTATACCCCCGCAGTCACCTGTGTAAGTCTGTAAAATATGGAAACTAGGTTTCCAGCTCACAGTCATTTACCAGGTGGCTACAATCAATAGTTGGGTAGATCATAATGAGAAGGATAAAAAGTTTGAATCCCTTCAAAGGTATCAAAAAAAAATGGCCTAGAAGACAACTGAGGATATCGAACGAATTTGAGGTCCATGAAGCTCCGTAGGAAAATGCAATCGGTATTGTTCCCAAGAAAGACCCTCAATATACAATCCCCACTATGTGCAGTCCAACTTTGGATGGGTTATCTCCTCTGCCTTTCCTCACACAACCTCATGTTTATCCCTTGTGTTAGATGGGGGTCTCAACTAACTCTTATGACACTGGACTTAAAGCACTCCCTAACTTATACTCCAATTTTTTTTTAAAGTGGCCATGAAGAGTTTCCTCCTCACACCTAATTCAAGGCCCTAAAACCCTAAACTAGTATGTGAACCCTACAAACAAAAAAGTCTAATGTATTTTAGATTAGGCATTAATTTTAAGGCTTGATTTACTCAAAAGGTACGGTAGTGAAATTGACGGTGTTATGAAGATACAAATAAGGAAGAGAACTTTAAAGCACTTGAAAGAAAAAGATACTTCAAAATCAAAGAAAATCTTATAAACAATGTTTTGTAGATTCAACTTTTCTAACTGATATTTAAGATCTTGTAAATGAACAAATCCTAAAACCTTCTTTCGTTTGACTAAAAACTACTTATATTTCAGGAAATTGAAAATAAATTTGAAATGGCGGCTCTTTTTCTTTTGAAAATAACAACCTTGACTACTTTAAAAAAGTAAATGAAAGAAAATATTTTTTATTTTTATTTTTTGAACTGCTTTAACAAAAAAATTGAAGTAAAAAACTTTTTTTGTTTTTCCAAATAAAGAAACAAGGACAAAGAGAAAACATAAAATAAGACTGATAAATACCTTAAGCCCACTGCAGATCGCAGGGATTCAACTAAGAAACCGAAAGGTGGATCTAAGACTTGACAGCTCGCTCTAAACCTTTTAGGGAAAACACAAGAGGACTAAGGAAACAAGTAAACCGAAAATTATACCCAAGCTATGACCACAGACAAAGACTTTGACTGATTCAAGAAAGTCCTGAGAAGTATGAACTTCTATCAGGAAAGAGACCAACTCTTTCTTTATCAAAAAATACTTTCATGAAATAGAGACGCAGGTTGTTGCATCAATAGCCTGCGTATGTACGTTGGTTGTCTACAGTGCAGAGCGTGTATGTACGTGGGAAAACCCAAAACAGGGCGTGTACACCTATGAGACTTTTCAAAAATAAAAAGACAAGGCAGAATTACAGGGCATGGAAGGATGGTATGCAACTTGGAGGTGACCAGAAACCCTAAAAAGACTTAGTAAACTTGACTAAAACTCGAAAGGCAAACAAAAACCAATAAACAACCCAAAAACCTCCCTAAAAACCCTAGAGAGATACCCAATATGGTCGCCAGTTCTGCTAGTAGGAAAATACCTCTATAACTATACTAGGGTTTAAGATATAGACAGAGAAAATGACTGTCTAAAAGTAAATCTAGTTTCTACTCTACCCCAAACATACCAAAATTAATGAACAAAAAGAGGTAGAGGAGAAGATCAGTAACTGTACCTTTTATCCCATGTCTGGTGGTGATCTCCTGAAGATCTATAGTTCCAAAGACTGCAAGTCTCCTCCCAAGGCTGACTTATGTCCAAGACAAGGAAAATAAGGGATGCAAGCATGATATTTCTATTCCTAAATTAGGGTTAGACATCAAATGCTATGTATAAATCAAATAAAACATACAAAACATCATCATTTTGGACGGGGAAAAGAGATTCTTTTATTCATCAAACAAATACTAGAACGTACTGTTGGCCCTCGACCAAGTTTTGAGGAAACCTTGGTAAGATTTGGCCCACTTTTGGAATTCGACATGATGGTCAAAGAAGGAGTGCCCAGGCAGAGCTGAGATCACAGATCTCACTGTTTTGTTGGGCTACGTGGACCCATTAAAGGGTCCTCTAGGGTTTTTGTAAAAAGTTTATGGGATGTCAGCCCATGAGGTCTTCCCATGATTAGGCCTTATTGTAAGGGTTTGTAAGATATAAATAAATAAGAATGCATTGTAGAAGTAGTAGTCTTGGAGCTAAGTGCAAGTAGTTCGAGTTGCTTTGTGAAAAGGAATGTATGTGCATTAAGGCTTTGTGCTTGATAGATAATTGGCTATGTGCATTGACCTAGTTTTGGAAGGAGGATATAGTGCTTAGTGCATAGATATACTGTCTGGTGTGAATCTCAAATCTATGTCTTAGTGCACAAGAGGTAATGATTGTAAGATTCGAGCACATAATAAAAGAGGCGAAGTGGTTGGTGGACGTATCCCCACACTGGGTTGAACCATGTACATTTGGTGTTGCATGGTTTTCTTTGTTCAATGTTATCTCTATTGTGTTTTTCTTAGTTCTTAGATTAGATGTGTAATGGATATGTATATGTTTCTTTACTTCTTTGCTTATGTTAAAATGATAGATCTGATTCACAGTGCTAAGTGATGAGTGTTTATGGTGCATAATATTTGTTGTTACTACGCTAGATCTATCATTGGCTATGTTCTGTGATGTTAATAAGGTTAATGAAATAATGTATGTCAGTTCCTAAGCATTAAAAAAAATACTTTGCTAAGTGTTATTATCACAGATTTGTGTCCCAACCTAGTTACAGACACCTGCGTCTTGTAACCCCCTGTAACATACCCACTATAAAATTCAATTTTTTTCGGCCTTTTTCTTCTTTTCTCTGAGGAATGGAATTCCCTGAATCCCTATGGGGCCTGATATAGACCCCACCCTCCCTAATACATACTCATATGATCGGTGGCTATGACCACAAGCCTTATCGGAGAGGTGCTCGTCGACTTTCGCGATTCGAAAAATCTCGAGGCATGTATTTCCCTTTCTCTCTTGTCTTTCGAAGGGTCGAAACCTGAAATGGATCTAACCAATTAATGAGATTAACAAAAACCCAGGTTAAGTCTGGGTAATCTACCCTTAGGGATTTCGCATATCGGAATCTCGGGAGGTGCGATGGTAGGAGGTCTCACACTTGGGTCTTCCAGGAGCCAGAACTCCGAAATCTGCATATCCTATATATATATATATATATATATATATATATATATATATATATATATATATATATATATATATATATATATATATATATCTTTCTCATCTTATTTCAGAATTTCACTCATTTGGATTTTTCGCAGAATAAAATGTCAAGGTGTTCATGCCCTTTGATACTTTGGGAGCTAAAACACTGAAGTACCGGATTTATGCGCACTAGGTCATCTCGGGGTTTTGCATATCGAGATTTTAGAATGTGCGAGGATAGGAGGTCTCGTACCCAGATCCTCTAGGAGCTGAAACTCTAAAATACCAAACTCTAAACTTTGAAGCATCAATACTTTGCACACTATGCCATATCAGAAATTTCCCCATTGGGACTTCGCATCTAGTAGGTACACCGAACAAAACTGTCCTTTGGGGTCTCAGGTACCGAAATGCCCAAAACACCCAAGGCTATACGTACTCAGCCATTTCGGCATTTCGCCTATCGAGATTTCAGGGCTGACGCGTATAGGGGAAACTTACCCTTGTGTCTTTCAGGTACCAAAACGCCTAAACGCCGATCCAATTCACACTATGCCTTATCGAGATTTCTCAATTCAGGAATTTACGATACAAGAGGATGAAGAGTCACATTCTTTGATTTCCCAAGAAATGAAAAGCTGATACACGCACTTGTCTTACCCTCAACCAAAATTCGAGGTTTTGCGGATTGGAGATTTGCGAGGTGTGCATATAGGAGGTATCACATCTAGATCTTCTGGGAGTCAAAACTCCGAAGTACCAACTCTTTAACCTGCATATCTATTTCGATATTTCACCCATTTGAATTTCGTGGGTCAGGGATTCAGGACTTGTGAGTACAAGGAACTGACCTCTAGGTATCCCAGGTACCGAAACTCTAGGATCTTATAACTTCTCCATATTATTACCATTTCGGGATTTCACAAGTCGGGGTTTCGGGACTTGCAAGTATAAGGAAATACTCCCTTGGTATTCTGGGTTTTGAAACATCGAAAAGTCCTAAATCATCCACACGCTGTCATTTTGGGTTTTCATGAATCGGGGTTTCAGGTCTTGCGAGTACAGGAGAACTCGCACTTAGGTACCCTGGGTGCCGAAACTCTAAAAACTCATAACTTACCCACATGCTAGCATTTCTGGATTTCATATGTCTGGATTTCATGAGTCGTGAGGACAAGGGTTCTTACCTGCTGATCTCCCGGGAGCCGAAAAGCTGAAATGTCCTAAGTCTAACAGGACCATTCTCTCTCTCGTGCAGGGTTTTTCAGACTTAATCCATAAAATCCTTTGGCAGATTCTTGGGTAAACTTTAAAAAGGGTGTCCTTGTGGGAAGATCTATCCAAGGCATTACTTGAGATAAAATAAGGGAATAGATTTCCCGAGAATAGACTTGAATACTGAATCCGTTCAAAATATACATATATACAAATATATACATCAGTCATATATGGTCTTTCCAATATAAGCATGCAATCACCATTTCTGATCAAACACCATACAGACAATCTTATACGGAAATCATTCATAATTTCACAAACCATGAGCATACATGTTAGAATATTTAAATTCAAGATACAAGATATAACACTTATCAGAAAACACCAGGTGTGATGCAACTGCTGAGAGGGGTTCTTGTTTCCACCCAACCGTAGGCTCAGTGACTCTGAATGGATTTACCACTAGCCACCCCTGAGCTAGACCACGATTCTTGAGACTCTCTGTCTCTGTTCTTCAGTGATCAAGAATGAAGGTTAGTCTCCTTCTTCTCTACTATCGCTCACTCTATATTTTGTTTCAGAGTTCTTCCGATCTCTTCCTCGATCTCCCCCTCGCGTCCCTTTCAACACCTTTTACCTACCTTTTCTTTTCGGGCGAGGTTGCGTGTGGCACAAATTTCCCCGTGGTGGTCAGGTATGAGGCCTCCATGGATGAATGGTTCACCCCCATCCCTCATTAACTCATGAGGAGCCTCTTCACCTACCATCCCAGTGAGTAATTCATTTCTGGGCCAGTGAGCCGCTCTTGGTTCTCCGGGCTAGTGAAGACCAAATACGGTATTGGTTTCGGTGGAAGTTAACGCCACCATTTCAGGTGCCTTCCACCACCTTTCTTCATCCATCGCGGTCTCTTTGTTAGCACATCCCCCTGCCAATAGTCCTGCAGCATATATATACATTAATTTACATTTGTCGACCTTGTATACTAAGGTCCATTCAGAATCACACATTCACATCTTTGAGTTTGCCATAGTTCTTGGCCAGCATAATTATTTTTACAGACTGGTGGAAACTGGGTGTTACAATTCCCTCCCCCTTAAAGGAACATCATCCTCGATGTTATATCTATAATCATGACATGTATATATAGAGGTAAACAAAATTGTATATACCTGTTTCATGGCATCATCCATTTCCCATGTAGCCTCATCTGGGCCAAAATGTCTCCACTGCACCTTGACCTGTGCAATGGTTTGGTTCTAGAGTGGGATTTCCTTTCTATATAATATGCATTGATATTCTGGTAGGAATTCTCCCTCTAGTTCCACCTGGATCATAGATCAGTCAATTATATGATTAGAATCATGTACATATTTCTTTAATAATGAAACATGGAAAACATTATGTGTTTTTACTGTGGGAGGAAGTGCTAGCTTGTAAGCTACAGGTCCCACTCTATCTAGAACCTCAAAGGGTCCACAGTACCGAGGTGCCAACTTGGCACAAGCTCCCATTTTCAGGGAACTCTTCCTGGGCCTAACTCTGAGATATACATGGTCTCTCGTCTTGAACTCTCTTGGAGTTCTCTTTTGGTCGGCGTAAATTTTCTGTCAGTTCTGAGCGACCTTCAGGTTTTGTTTTATCTGAGTCACTTGCTGTTCCATTTATTTCAACATGTCGGGTCCAAAATAAATTCTGTTTACGGGATTACTCCAACTAGCAGGAGTGTTGCACGGTCTACCATAGAGGACTTCAAACAGACTCATCCTTAAGGATTCTTGGTAGCCATTGTTGTAAGCGAATTCCACCAGTGGCAGGTAGTCTTCCTACTTCTTGGGTTGATGCATTACATGCATTCTTAACATGTCTTCTAGTATTTGGTTCACTCTTTCTGTCTATTCATCGGTTTTAGGGTGATAGGCGGTGCTAAACAACAACTTGGTCTCTAAACCAACCATCAGTGATTTCCAAAAGTTAGAAGTAAATTTTGTGTCTCTGTTAGACACGATCTCTTTCAGCATACCATGCAGTTTAAATATCTCCTTCATGAAAAATTTGGCAATGTCTATTGCCTTACAAGTTGACTTGATGGGGATAAAACGAGTGGACTTTCTCAATTCATCCACCACTACCATAATGGCGTCATTCTATTTGGTCGAGGTTGGTAACCCAGTGATGAAATCCATGGATATGGTTTCCCATTTCCATTCTGGGATTGGTAAAGGTTGCAATAATCTTGCTAGGTGTTAGTGTTCTACTTTAACCTGTTGGCACTCTATGCATTTGGCTAAGTACTTGGCTATGTCTTTCTTCAATCCAGGCCAGTAGAATTGTTTCCTGGTGGCCATGATCATTTTCTGATATCCTGGATGACCAGTATAGGGTATTTTATGTAGTTCATCCATAATGAACCTCTTCAAGTCGTTACAATCTGGAATATACAGTCTGCTTCGGTAAGTGAGAGGACCTTCTTCTGTCATCTGGTATCCTTCATACTTTATCCCTGTGGGTTCTTGTTGTAGGTACGAGGTCACGGTCTGGATAAAGGGATCTATTTCTTGTGCATTTCTGACTCTTTCCTTGACATCTGTATCACAAGAGCTCACTATGGCCAGGTGAATTGTTTTCATACTTCTGCTAAGGGCATCGACCACTCTATTTTCCTTTCCCTTAATGTGCTTGATTTCAAAATCCAACTCGCTAAGGAGGGCTTGTTGGCAAATATTTAACAGACAACGAATGGAAAATATTTAACAGACAGTGAATGGAAAATATTTAACAGACAGTGAATTCTTTTCATTGATGGCAAGTACAACAAGGAAGATGGCATGAGTACAAGAAGTTTGTAATCGATAGGAAAACAGAAGATAAGTTTGGGAAGATCGAATGATCGAAGGCAACGCAAAATTGATCGAATGATCGAAGGCCCGTAAAGTTTGAGAAGCATTTCTGATCGATGGATCTCATTCAAAATTCTCGAAAGAACGAGTCGTCAAATATGAATGTAGACAAGAAGAGCGCTGAAGAGGAGGACAGATCTCAGACGTTAGATCCAAGCACAGGACCTGACCAGCGTTGGATCAAGGAGAACCTGCACGCCTTTTAAAGTATAACAAGGAGAAGCAGGCGTACAAAATTTCAAAAGAAGGAGGAACGTCCATTTACGGGTAGGACATGTGGGGATAGATCGTCATTTCGCTGACTGCAGAGTCAAAGGAAGAGGGTTCCCTAACCTCTCAAAATCGCAATTTAATCTGAGCCGTCAGATCAAGTTTGAATCTGGACCGTCTATTCCAGTCCATGTCGGAGTTTCGGGGATCGAGAGTTGGAGATGTCAAGTAATATAAACCACAGGAATATTGAAATCGTGAAATGCGAAATCATGATTTAATCTGAGCCTTCAGATCAAGGTTGAATCTGGACAGTTGATTCTAGTCCATGTCGGAGTTTCGGGGATCGAGAGTTGGAGATGTCAAAGATTATTAACAACAGGAATCCTGATATCGTGATATGTGAAATCGCGATTTAATCTGAGCCGTCATATCAAGATGGAATCTGGACCATTGATCCCAGTCCATTTCGGTGTTTCACGGATCGAGTGTTGGAGATGTCAAAGATTATTAGCAATAGGAATCTTGATATTGCGATATGCGAAATCACAATTTAATTTGAGCCATCAGATCAAGATGTGATCTGGACCATTGATCTGACTCCATTACATAGTTTCGTGGATCGGGACTTTGAAGTGACAAAAACAATGAACTTCAAGAATGTCGAAATCGCGATATGCGAAATTGCGATTCAATATTAGTCATTGAATCAAGATCAGATCTGAACCGTTGATCTAACACCATATCAGAGTTTCACGAATCGCAACATGGAGAGGAAAATAAAAAAATGCAACAAGAATGTCGAAGTCGCGATATGAAAAATTGCGATTCAATTGCAGCCGTTGAATCAAGATCAGATCTAGACCATGGAATCATGGGACATGTGGAAAGCGATCGAAATTTCATTGACTTGGGGTCAACGGAGCATAGTGTTGAAATTCATGAAATGAGAAATCGCGAAAGTGCTTTATGCATAAGCACGTGGTCATAGCCATTGATCACATCGATGGAAGATGGAGGTAGAAGCTAGAGGTGCTAAGCTTGGCCAAAGAAATTCCGAAATGAATGCAAGATCTCATGAAGCCAATCCAACGGTGCAGGTGAATTTGATCAAAGATCGGAGGGTTATTGTTCTCTCTCATAGTTAACTCCTCAGTTACGAATTTGTTAGCAAAACGGACTCATGATTGCCAATCAGTTGACCTTTCAGTTTCTTAGACAGTTGTCTTTCTTTTGCCTAAGGAAATGCCTATCATTTCGAAGAAGAAGAGGTTTTCTCCCTTTATGGGTTTCCTCGTGAAAATTTGTCTCTGTGTATACCTTATGTGTGACTGATGCTCTTTACTTTTATTGTCCATATGCTGTATATTTTTGATGATCACTTGAAGAAAGATTAATAATGTTTTAATAGACTTAAAATTGTTTAAGCTCAATTACAACTGATTCACCCCCCCTCTCAGTTGTCTTAGTAATTTCAACAATTGGTATCAGAACCGGTTCCTTTTATTCAAAGGTAGATCTGTAAGCTTAAACATGACAAGTCATGAAGGGACTTCAGCCTCTAAGCCCCCTCTGTTTGATGGAACAAATTTTTCCTTCTGGAAGATTAGAATGAGAACATACTTAATGGCCTTGGGTGCTGATGTTTGGGATGTAGTAGAGATTGGATATACAAAGCCTGTTGTGCTAGCCTCCAAGGATGATAATTTAGAGTTTAGTTTTAATGCTAAGGGGATGAATGCTATCTTGAATGGACTTGTTGAAGCTGAGTTTGTAAAGGTGATGCATCTTGATACTGCCAAAGCAATGTGGGATAAACTTATTAGTAGTTATGGAGGAAATGAGAGAGTAAAAGATGCCAAACTTCAAACACACACATTGAAATTTGAACAACTAAAGATGAATGAAGATGAAACAATTAGAAACTATTTTTTAAGAGTTGAAGAACTTGTAAATGCCATGAAGGGTCTTGGTGAGAAGTTTGATGACTCACCCTTAGTTCAGAAGATTTTAAGATCTCTGCCTGATAAATTTAATCCAAAAGTCTCTGCAATAGAAGAATTAAATGATCTTAAATCTCTGTCCATTGATCATCTTCTAGGAACTCTAACTGTATATGAAATGAGAATTAACAAAGATAAATCCAATACTAGAGAAACATCTTTTAAATCAGACAAGAATACTGATTCAGAATTAGATGATATTGAGTAAAAATTTGTGAGAAGGTTAAAGAAAGGGTCAGGAAAATATCAAGGGAAGTTTCCCTTCAAATGCTTTAACTGTGGTAATATAGGTCATTTTGCATCTAAGTGTCCCCATCAGAAAAAGGACCAAAACTCTGATGATGAAAAGAAGTACAAATACAAGAAATATAATAAGAATAAAAGTTTGGTTGCAAATAATGACAATTCCTCATAAGACACCGATAGTGACTCATCCTGTGAAGATAAGGCAAATGACTTCATGCTTATGGCCAAGGAGGATTATGATAATAAAATCACAGGAAGTGATGATAATGATGAAGAAGTTGTGGTTGATTTGGAAGGAGAACTGATCAGT